>LR812527.1:44616361-44643861 GCA_903798195.1 Danio kyathit | reverse complement strand
CTTTGGACTGTGGAGGAAACCGGAGCACCCGGAGGAAACCCACGCGAACACGGGGAGAAATGCACAAATATATTATTGTAAAACATCCTGAATAAAAGAGAGAAAATAAATTAAAATAAAAGAGAGAACTGTTAGGTGTGTACTCATTTATGCTGAGCACTGTGTATATATTAATGTTTGGGATTATTATAAATCACATAACCAGCAAATCAATATACTCAGTAAATCCAAAGAAGCGGAAATTTCTTTTTTTAATGGAATCTGCAGTAAAACCCATAATATTATGAAAAGAAATGCTGTTTAGATTAAAGTAAGCAAGTAAGTCTATAATTGGATCTTTACTGCAGTGATTAATGTTTCTGCCATGCTGTATCTTTGGCCACAATTTTAACCTTAGCTATTGCAGTGCACAGCTTTTTTATTTCTTAAAAAGCCTAGTCGGGAGGAATATCATATTCCAGGATGAAAATGCAAAGCTTCATCAGGCTCAAATTGTTGCAATGAACTTTTCCTAAACATGCAGTACAATATGCCAGAAACAGATTTACTGTGTTAATATTAATGTGGGTAGCAGTTTTCTGTTTTAAAATATTTAAATAATAAAATCAGTAATAAAAAAAAAAAAAACATGTCGCAAAGATGAAATCCCATAAAATAAATAAATGAATAAATGAATGAATGAATGAATGAATGAATGAATGAATGAATGAATAAATAAATAAATAAATAAATAAATAAATAAATAAATCTGTGTACGCTGGTCAGCTGTTCTTGTGTTCAGTCTACCTTTATCATCAAATAAATAGCTGAACACACTTTAGTCTGTTTCTTTTTTTTTTCTAAGTCCGCCTGTCAAAACAATATGGGATTTGGCATTCAGTCTGCGGCGCAGTGGTCTGGAAAGGGTGAGCACTGCTGCTTTTTAACACATGTTTGACATCAAAAGGCATAGGATGAACAAAACAATGAACAATTCTTGAGCTCTTTTATGGTTTGGCTGTAGATGTCTTTTCAAGGCAATCATTTACAATTAGGGTGACTGCTACATCAAAAAGCCTTGTGCTGATTGATTTCACTAGGGTCTGAGCGGAGCAAACACTTGTGATAGATACAAATTACAGTAAAACACCTTCAAAAGAAACTCACAAACTTGGATTTTGCACATAATCCTTTTTGTGTAGTGGTGAGATGTGTCATTTTCACTCAGTGTGTCCTGTTTTCGTTTAAGCTTCAGTATTTTTAGATTTTTTTCTGTGGTTTATGTTTGTTCCAGCACCCAGGCCCTGTTTACACCTTTTATTAAGATGGCTGTTTACTGATTCATTCAATGATAAGGTATAAATGGCAACAACATTTTGTGCCTGTTCACTTTTGATCACTTCTAGAGGTAGTCAAAAACACATTTAATAGGATTGCTTTGATATTGTAAAAGCACATGTGCTCGAATGTATTCAAAAAGGCAACAAAGAGACCAGCTACTCAGCTTGTTGACCTCATTTTTAAATATTACAAGATGTGTTGTTGAAGTGAGCTGACCAGACACAATTTAGCCACTAATAATCTTACATTTGGTAGATGGTGAAATTATTCTTTCAGTGCTAATTTAAATAGCTAAATTGTGTAGATTTCAGAACAAAAACAAAAACTCCATATTTCATTGTCTAATTCATGTTTATAAAATGATATACTTAATATCACCAGATCTCTCCCAATTGACCAAAACACATACAGTATTAATTAGGGTTGGGTATGGTTTGGGGTTATTTCAATACCGATACTAAATCTTTTAAAATGGTACTGGTGCCAAAACGGTGCCTGATCCGATACTTTTGAGCCACAAAATTATGGTGGACGACAAATATATATATATATATATATATATATATATATATATATATATATATATATATATATATATATATATATATATATATATATATAATAATCATTTTAATTGAACGATATATTTTAAGTTTAAAGTATACATCAATTCAAATTTTATATATTAGAACTGAATTGCATTAATGTATTTCTTTTGATCATTTGCTTGTTTGTTAGCATTAATGCAAAATTGGCATTATGCAATTAACATTACATTAGCTTACTACTAACCTGTGGAAAGGCTGTCATCAAAATAAGGGAACACCTTTTTTCTAGGGTTGGGGTTTGTGACTACGTCTGCATGGACATCAGTAATCTAATGATTTACTTTAATCTGAATAAAACAATAATGTGATTAACGTGTTTACATGAGTTGCTTTTTGAATGTTCCTTTCATGATCCCGTTTTACATGTTATAGCACATAGATTGATTAACGTCGTTATGTCATGCTATCCACGTTTCCTCCGGAGTTTCATGTAATGTTGAGTATTTTTCGACTTTAACTGCAGTTTCACTTTTATTCAGGAACATTTCATTCATTCCCCCGTGACAAACTTAGGTATTTGATTTGACTATTAAGTAAGGACTGGTGGAAGAGTGTTGTTTTAATGGAATTTGATGTCGCACCCCAAATGGAAAGAAAAAACCTCCACATTTCGCGATGCGGGTGTCTGGGGTCCTTTAAGGTAATCAAAAATCACTGTTTACATGGTAAACTCTTAATCAGAATATTGTCTTAATCATATTAATATTGGAGTATTTGGAGTCCATGTAAACATACTAAGTGAAAGTGCCAGATGATGTTGCAAGCTGTCAAAGACAGTGCATTCCTCTGCCTATAAGTTGATTCCCTGTGCCCTCAAATGTTTCATTAATTTTGATGTGCAACTTTTACATGCAACTTTTGTAAAGCATCTGCTTCACGTTGGTGTGTCAGAGTCCTTGCTAGTAAAATACTGTATAGCCATACTTTAGAACGCTTAGTTTAAGCAAATTAGACACAGAAATTCATATTCTGATTCGGTCCGGTGCATAACAGTTACACAGGTACTGGTGCCATATTGGTCATATTAATATGAGGCATTAGCAGAGCTTAAGGGGCAGGTCTGTCAGTTTGACCAACCAACAGCAGACAGATTAAGAATCAGATTTAAGAGTTTCTAAGTCTTAATGTATATTTGGGACATTAAAGGTGCAATAGAGTGCTTTGATTCATAATGTTACATTTTTTACTGATAGTTACATAGTCGGTATGTAGCTTAGGTAAGTGCAAAAATTCTCCATAAATGATTTTATTCACACAAAATTACCCCTATGAGTGTATATTAAACCCTCAGCATTTTACATGTGTCTGTTGCTTCATTACAAATACAAAAATTTTCACTACACATGCTAAACTAACAAAAGATACAGTTAAACAGACCCTATGCCTCTTTGGTCGGCACTGAATAAATGTATAATCCAACTTTCCCGAATTTTGCATTCTGGTCAAGAACTGTGATGAGCTAACTCCAGCCCTGGTTGCATTACCCAAGAACTCTATAATTCCAGTCTTGTTTTTAAAGTCCCACATACAAAATAAATATAAAACAAGTTTATATATATATAAACCTAAAAATAAGAGCGGGGGGAAATCATTGCATTAATATCATTAGGAAATATTGTGGCCAATTAAATGCTGCCTGGGACAGGCATATTAATGATGTAATGTGCATTGTCAGAGTTTGTGTTTTGTTCCTCTTTTCCACCAAGATC
The DNA here is from genome assembly GCA_903798195.1 of Danio kyathit. Classification (NCBI taxonomy): domain Eukaryota; kingdom Metazoa; phylum Chordata; class Actinopteri; order Cypriniformes; family Danionidae; genus Danio; species Danio kyathit. Next base: position 44,640,224 of record LR812527.1, on the reverse strand, counting down.
AGTGTTTCCCCTACCATTATATTAGGGTGGTGCCCGCCCTCCCAACGGCTTTCCCTGCCCCCCTTGAAGTCAAGTTAATTGTTTTTTTCTATTTAGCGCCAGATCACAACATCTGTAATTAAACAAGCTAAAAAGCCATATGTAATATCTTATTTAAACAACAGCATGTCATTTCTGTCTCTACACTGTCGCACGTTTACAAATTTCTGCTTTCTGAATTGCGCATGGTGGAGTTCCACACAGCCTCTCTCTGCTGTATGGGAATGAGAGTCGCGCCACATCTGACAGGTTTGTATGACTCGAGAACAATGGGTGATTAGATAATTCTTGCATGCGCACATTTGTGCAGGTGGAGGAGAAGATTAGTTCCTTTTTCAAGTCTTCTATCGGGTTTGAGTTGTTTGTTCATCACGTGAAAGACCGAAGCCAGTCATATGCGTTTAGAGCCAGAAAAGATTTGATCCGTTCATCTCTTGAGTCCTCAGTTTGAGTCGTTCTTTCATCACGTGAAAGATAGAAGCAAATTATATGCATTTACAGCCAGAAAAAGATTTGATCCCTTAATTTCTCGAGTCCTCGGGTTTGAGTCATCTCTCTTTACATGCTGTCACCTGATGAACGAACGACTCAAAAATTAGAAGACTCGAAAGGTGAACTAATCATGGCTCCTTTCGGCTCAGACTGTGTGCTTTGGTTTAGCTTGTATGGGACTGTCTGTGTGATGTGAACGAACCACTCAAATTTGAAGATCCGTCAGAAGAGGTGAGCTGATATAATCTTAGACAAAAGACCAGGTAAACAATAAATGATTATTTTCTTTTTAGTTATGGCTTGTTTGTAGTGTGATCAACTTTTGGGCTAGTTGTAGATGAATTTGGAAGCAACTTGTAGCATTTTAATAATATTTTGGCAAATCAAACGGAGAAAAAAAGATACAGAAAGATACACTGCAGTGACAAAAGCTGCACACTTTGTGGATAAAAAAAGATATAAAAATAAATGTTAATATTTAGCTTGTAACCACCCCCACCCCCCCCCCCCCCCCCAAAAAAAAAAAAAAAAAAAAAAAAAAACTGTAAACCTAGGGGAAACACTGAATATTTTACACTCACAGAAACCCTGAGAACGAGGAGACTATTGTGTTGGAGGTTCACGGTATGTAATTTCTATGTACTGAACCTTTATTATTTAGCTCTACATAGGTATATCAATATGTTATCAATATGGCACCTTTTACACAGCTTTAGGATAAACTAGCGGTACAAAAAGGATGTTTCTCACCATTAGTTACATAACAGGTAAGACTGAACATGGAATAATTGCACTGCTTCCCAGAAAAAAAAAAAAAAAAAACACACTGTGAAGTACAAATCACTCAAGCTCACAAGTTACACCATTCATCTCAGCTGTTCTGAATAAATACGGATTCCAACATACAGCGATATTGCAAAGGATTGCACCATGTAACAAAAAACAGGCTGGATTTATCATCCAACTCAATTTGCAAGAGGCAAAGATAACCGAAAGCTCAAGGACGACATCATGGTATAAAATATCACCCACTGCTTCATAGAATTTAACAATTTTGACTCATGTTAAATTGAACACAGGGGGAAAAAAGAGCAGTAGGTCAGCGCATGAAATAAATGCGATGTCAGTGCAGTCAAGCTATGGTTTTGAGGAACACCTGGTAGGCTTACCTGAGGTTTTGCAGGTGAACTTTGCTTGTGGATCACACATTCTCTTGACACCCTTGCAGTTGGTTTCATCACTGCCATCTTCGCAGTCTTTATCCCCATCACATCGCCAGCGCTCAGGGATGCAGGTCCCGTCAGCCCGGCAGTGAAACTCCTCTGCACTGCATTCCACAGGAGGCAATGCTGGAAATTACAAAAAAAAAAAAAAAACAACACAAGTCTAATGAGTCGCTTCTTTTTTGCCAATCAATCACATTCAGAGCAACCGGTGTAGTCCAATTCCTGAACAAACGGCACTAATGGGTTGGCTGTTTTAGACGGTGTTCACACTTAGCAGGTTTAGTTTGAGTAGAATAAACTTTCATGTGACTGTTATCTGCTATTGTGGTTCATATCAATAAGTGTGAATGATGCCATCTGAACCTTGGTGTGCACCAAACAAGCAGATCAAGGCTGTTTCGAGTATTAGTCTGCATTAAAATGAATGCTAGTGAGGTTTAACCGAAATTTGAATCCAACATCGATGAAAAGTAAACAAAATAAACAAAAAAGGATGTGATTTCACTGTATATATTACTCTGATATAGCTTCTTCTACCATTACAGTTCAGTACAAGTGTTAGAAACGTGTCTTTTTGCAGCAGATATTCACTTAAAGTACAGTTTGTGCAAGGTTGAGGAATACCTGGTGTCTAGTTTTGACTTCTTTACACATTTTATAAGCTCTTCACAAGTAACTGACGAACAATGTTAACATAAAGACAAACGTTTTTGTTACTTTAGGTTATTTGGATAAGTTAATCAGTTTTCACCTGTTTTTTTTTTTTCATTATGAAAAGTTTAACTTAATGTTTTAGTCAGTTTGATTGATATAAGTTGAGATGACTAGAAAAAAGTTCATTTGATTCAACTAAAAAAAATGAAGACAGCAAGAGTCATCTTTTCAGGAATTGGGTTTTGACAATTCACACATACAGTACACTATGTTTTGTCCTACTCCTGACAAAAGACTCAAATGGGTTGTTCTTTTTACTGTATAAAACATTCAGAATGACCAATGTAGTCCCGTTCAGACACTTATGCATTCTTTGTGAATAAAACAAATGCAGTACAATCAGTGTTGTATACTGATTGTCTACTGAGCATGTCTAATAATGAGACCATTTTCTTTTTGAATCAAGCACATCAACACATTGAAAAACATGTACGTTAAGGGTACTTAAAACATTTAAGCTTAAAAATCAATATTTATGGTATTAATTTTACTAAATAAAACTATAATACCACTCAAACAAATACTGAATCTTAGATAATCGTTCCCACTCCACCTCCCCAAAATAAGTGTCATTTATTCTCCATCACATGGTTGTGGTTTATGAGTTTCTTTCTTCTGTTGAACACAAAATAATATTTTGAAGAATGCTAGTTTAGAAAAGAAAAAACTATGGAAGTCAATGGGTGAGAGCTTCCAGAATTCTTCAAAATACAGTCTTTTGTGCAGATGAAAGGAACCAACAAGGAAGGGTGAGCATTCGAGCTGGATTTTCAATTTTAGGTGAACTATCCCTTTGAAGCTGTTAAAGCTTGTTAAAGATAACACAAGTACATCTGCATGTACCGATGTAATCACCAGATACTATTACTCTGTTGAAGTGCACACAGCTATTGCCCTTTTAATAAAGCAATACATAGTCTTAAAGGTCTTAAAAGTCCAATTGTCAGCCTAACCAAAGACTCTAATCTTAATCACAATGGTGACTCTGAAAACCCAGACATTAAATAAAATAACCAAACGTTAACAAATCTGCCTCTATATATCTTGAGCAAAAGCACATCAAATAACACTTTAACATTTACTCTACGTTAACAGAGAAACAGAAAAGTATGATGGGAACTTAAAATCTGCTAAAATATATACAAAAAATACCAATTTATTATATTAAATAGGCTAACACAAAGCGTGTAACATTTCGAGCACACTAGCTCTTCTTCAGCCAGTGTGCTTGGAACATTACATGCTTTGTGTTAGACTTTTTAATTTAAGGAATTGGTATTTTTTGGAGCTTTGGTGTTGCCACCTTTTTGTATATATTTTAGCACTTTTTGCTGTTTGGCTAAGCACTTATTTAGAGTCATGTGCGTGATCTTGTGCATTTTTTTTTCAACTAGAAATTTGCTGCAATTCATTCCATTCGAGTTCTGCTTAATTTAATGGGCTTTTAATGAACTTTAGTAATATCTGAGTACACTCAAAAATTATGTTTGCTGTTTGTTCAAACTATTTATTTAAAATAAGCAAAATCAACACAATTCTTGGGTTTTTTGGGGTACAATCTAATTGTTTTATGCTCATTCAACTTAAATTTGTAAAAACGAATAAGTTAACTTAATTCCTTTATGTCTCAACACAAATTGATTGTGTGAAATCCAGCATTTTTACAGTCTAAGACATACTAGTTTCATTTTGAAAATTTGACTGTTTTAGAGTTTTGCCATTAATAGGTAAACAGCACTTTTCTGACAACATTTATTACATTAACATAATGAATGAATCATTAATAGAACAGTTAAAGAAAAAATAAAGGCAAAGAGCATATTAAAAGCATATATTACTCTGATATAGGTTCCTCTCCCATTACAGTTTATTATAAGTGTTAGTAATGTGTCTTCTTGAAGCAGGTAAGCACATCAACACATTGAAAAACATGTGCGTTAAGGGAACTCAAAGCATTTGAGCTTAAAAATCAATATTTATGTTATTAATTTTACTAAATGAAACTATAATACCACTCAAACACTGAATCTTAGATAAGCATTCCCACTCCACCTCCCATCCCCGCCAAATAAGTATCATTTATTCTCCATCATGTAATTGTGGTTTATGAGTTTCTTCTGTTGAACACAAAATAATATTTTGAAGAATGCTAGTTGCTAACACCCATTGACAACAACAGAAAGGAAAATACTATGGAAATCAATGGGCGAGAGCTACCAACATTCTTCAAAATATCTGTGCAGATGAAAGGAACCTAACAATATTTCGAACAAACGAAGAGTGAGCATTCGAGCCAAATTTACAATTTTGGGTGAATTATCCCTTTTAAGCTGTTAAAGCTTGTTAAAGATAACACAAGTGCATCTGCATGTACCGATGTAATCACCAGATACTATTACTGGGTTGAAGTGCACACAGCCATTGCCCTTTAAATAAAGCAATACATAGTCTTAAAGGTCTTAGTCCAATCGTCAGCCTACAGACTCATAATCCTAATCACAATGGTAACTCCAAAAACTCTTAAAATAAATTTTAAAATAAAATAACCTAACACCAACCAATCCCTCCTATATATCTCGAGCAAAACCACATCACTTTAACTCTCCTTTGTCAGTGAAACATTAAAGTATGATGGGAACTAGAAATTTGCTGCAGTTCATTCCATTTGAGTTCCACTTGAGTTGAATGAGTTTTTAATGAGTATTCAGTAAATTTTGAGGTAATATTGAGTAATACATGCTTCATTTAAATAAAAATATTTGACTGTTTTAGAGTTTTGCCATTAATACTGTAGGTAAACAGCACTTTTCTGACATTTATGACTTCACACCTAGTGCTTTCACACCTAGACTTTTGTTTCAAAACCTGGCATGTTTCCCCAGTTATTGCGGTTCGTTTGGCATATGTGAAACCAGCAATAGCGTTTGGATCCGCGCAAAAACAATCGGTCCGAGATCGTCTGAATGAGGTGCTCTCGGCTCGATTGAAACCAACTCTGGAGCGGATTGATTGTAGTGAGAAAGCAATACGATCCAACAAACTAATGAACCAGGCTATATCACAGTGTATTATGGATATATAATAGGCATATATGGCTAGAGAGAATTATGAGTAGGGCGGGATGTCATTCCTACTGGTAAATGTGCATTTCATATCAAATACGAAAGTGAAAGCATGCTGAACTATTAACGAGATCTGTTTATCCGTTAGGAAAATTGACTGCAGTCTTGCTTTGTCTGTTATTTCTCTCTATAATGCAAGGCATATAATGCAGAATTCTAGCCAACAGCTACATATGAAAAAGTCTTACCTCTGATTTATATTTGGTGACGATGTCTGTAGGTGTCACCATTCAAAATTAAAGCGCAGCCTTTCACTTATAATGTCTTAGTGCTCATCGTCATAAATTAAAATAAGGACTATGACAGCTGAGCAGGACTCTGACCAATGAGGAGAGTTTATTCCCACGTGACTTGTTTTAGCTATTTTAGTCCTTTAGAAACTTTGCCGTGTGAAAGCAAACTGCACCAAGAAAAAGAAAGTGCAACATTGTAACAATTTTAATCTCTGTTTCGGAACAAAGCAATCGATCTACAGGTGTGAAAGTACCCTTAAACATAATAAATTAATAATTTATAGAACAGTTAAAGAAAAATATAAAGACAAAAGGGGAAATATATTCAGTTTAAAGCTCATAAACACTCTCACTTCCTCAGCTTGAGGAAGGCACAACAACGCCTCTTCTTCCTCAGGCGTCTCAGGAGGTTTGGAATGAGCCCCCACATCCTCCGCTCGTTCTACACCTGCACTGTGGAGAGCATCCTCACTGGCTGCATCACCACCTGGTACGGAAACAGCACCAGCAGCAATCGCAAAGGTCTACATAGGATCGTGCGTACTGCTGGACGTGTAGTAGGAGGTGAGCTTCCCTCCCTCCAGGACATCTATACCAGGAGGTGCATGAGGAAAGCCAAGAGAATCATCAGCGACTCCAGCCACCCAAGCCATAGACTTTTCTCTCTGCTACCCTCAGGCAGAAGGTTCCGCACCATCCGGTCACGCACCAGCCGACTGAAGGAAAGTTTCTTCCCTCAGACTATCAGGCTGATGAACACTTAACACACCCCACACAAACTCTTCCCTACCCCACACTGCACACCATCAAGATGTAGCATGCACTGCACTTTAACAAATCCATACTTAAAACAATACTGCCTACGTATCGCTGTCAACATTGCCAATTTTACATTGTCTTGTTTTTTGTGAGTATGTTGTTGTATATTGCACTGTCTGTATTTTGCACTGTCTGTATCCTGCACTGTCTGTATTTCACACTGTCGTTGTATTTACACTGTCTGTATTTTGCACTGTCTGTATTTTGCACTGTCGTTGTATTTACACTGTCTGTATTTTTGCACTGTCTGTATTTTGCACTGTCGTTGTATTTACACTGTCTGTATTTTGCACTGTCTGGAGCCAGCACCTAAGCTTTTCACTCATCATAGCACATGTGCTGCTGATGATGTGACAATAAAAGTGATTTGATTTGATTTGACTGTTAAACTGTCTTAGTTTTATCAAGTACTCTTCAAGATTTCCTCTTGTCACACAAATAAATATTTTAATATTCTTCCTTACACTGTCAAAGAATTAAAGTAGGTTTTCAGCGCAATGGACAGGGGCAAGGTTTTCTCCAAAAGTAAGACAAGCACAAAAGAAAGGTTTCTCTATCTCTCTTTCTCTCTTGTTTTACTGTAGCCTGCCTTGTTTATCAGCTCCTACTTTATTTTGAACACCTACAGTTGACAGAAGTTTAATATATACCACTATAGCTCAACCCCCAGCCTGCTATCAAACAAAGCAAACAGAAAAAGACACAATGTAACATAATGAACCCTTAAACACCAAAGGGCTTCCTGCTTTGTTTAAGGCTAATCCTGAGAGTTCCCAGTGTCTCCTCCACTTTACACACACACAGAGCATGTGTTATACAATAATCTGAGCTCTGCGCTAGGAGGATATGAGCCGGACAACCCCTCAGAGACGGACAGGAGCGAGGACCTCCATCAGGAGCCGTTTTGATGAATGGCTCCAACATTTCTGTGACAAGCTGGTGAGCTGAAAGCATCGGAGGACTCGGCCTCAGCTTTCAGAGGTAATTACAGCAGATTAAAAGATTCAAATCTGTAAGGTGGTTCCCTGGTGAGCTCAGATAAGATTAGATCCGTCAAGTGAAGAAAAAAGAGAGAAAGTTTGAAACTTGTGCTCCCCCAAATTAGGGACATTGCGCCGAGGCAATTACAAGCAACGCTGACTTGATCGCTATCGTTCAGCTCTTTGTTAGCCTGCTAATTAGTCGTGTTAATTCTCTGGAAACCTCTCAGTAGGTTGGTTAAGTTGTTCAAGTACAGCAGCAAACACAAAGGCGTTTTTAATCAATGTTACAGGGAAATTTTACCTCTGGAAAAAGCTCTTTAATTACTCTGATGCTTTTATTGGGCATGCGATGTAACTAAAGCTGGTCACAAGTTTCTGATTACTGGTGAGATGATTACAATTTCTAAATACTTTCAAGTTATATATATATATACAGTAAAACGTATATATAAAATATATATAAAATTTATATACATTTAGTTACCATGGTATTTACCTTATTCTTCACGTACAAGCGGAAGTAGTTATTTAAAGGGTCACGAAACACAAAACACATTTTTTGAGCTGTTGTCAGTCATATATGTGTCCCACGCTGCTATAAACACTATTAGGACACATATATTTCACTAAAAAGTGAAAATTGGTTGTTTTTGCGTTATTTTGAGCAAATTCGTTCTTCCGGTTTAAAACTTTTTAAAAATTTTTGAAGCTGCGCCACGGCGATTAGATACTATGTGTAGTCCAGCGTTGAGAGTGGATGTCTGTACCTGCGAGTACATTGTGACGTCTCTGAGTGTGCGGCATTAATTTTTGAGAAAGACTTTGTTCAAACTAACCAGCGCACTCTATTGTGTATGTGGTACAACTTCATTAATATGCATGATAGATTCGAAGACTGTTTTTCAGTGTTCAGACCACATTGTGTTGCCAAAACAAGTAAAAGAACGAGAATTTGGAGACATGGGTCGTCAGTGTTGCATTTATTAGTGTGCTGTAACAAAGGTTTTGTTTTCATTTCCCCGTTACGAGAGCGCAGCTGGACTCATGTGTGGATTACAGTGCATGCGACAGAAATGCATTTGTAAGGATTATTTTTACCCGAGAGCTTTTCGCATCTGGAAATGATGAAATCCGGATTTGTCACTCGTCTCCTTTTAAAAAAAGACACGGCTCCAGTTTGTATAGATTGTCCTGTGTCTACAGATTTGGTAAGTGTGTGTGAGCAGTGCCCTTTGTTTGTTTATTCAGATGGCAAAGTCAGTTCGTATCGTCAGCAGTGCTCTTTCAGTTTTTAAAGACATACCATAGTCAAAATGATTTAGTTACTAAGTTTACATTATGTTAATATCACTACAATATTATAGACTGACATCCGCTGTAAATGCTGCTCTCCGAGTGTAAACATTTAACTACAATCAAACTATTACTGTTGTGTAGGACTTTCTCCGCATTTTGTGACAGGATAGTCTATACACACACGGCTTTCTGACGCTACCTACCGAGTGCATCTAAGTTACCGAGAAATGCGGAGGATTTTTTTCTCCCATACGCCGTGCGGTATCAAACATTCCATTAAAACTCCACTCTCCAAATAATTTGATTACTGATGTCCATGTAAACACAGTCACTGTCTTTCTCCACTGCATCTGTGTGTTTGTTTTGTCTGTGAAACTCAGTGCGTGCCCAAATAAAAACTCCCTTCTTTGCAAATCCTTCCCTCTTTCCTTCCCCCGACACTCCCAGAGCTGGACACGCCCACTTTCCTGACTTTTTCCAAACTAGAGGTGTGAAAACACCCTGCTGAGACAGGGGGGTTTCCTGACTTTCGGTCTTATTTACTTCCATTCATTTTTAGACGTTAAAAACAGCTTGTTATGCTGCTTGATGTTGCAAACTTGTATTTTCTTCTTATTTATTATACTTGGTCTGTATAGTCATGCAAACACTTGTTTGTAGAGTAAGTATTTTGACAGTTTTTGACGGTAATTATTAATAGTCATTTCTCCCATAGGCGACTGAATTGGAAGTTCTAAAACAATTGCAAAAATGAACACACTTCCACATTGAAGAATAAGGTCAATACTGGACAATATTTCAATGTCTAATTAAAGTTTGAAGCATAATAGTATATTTATATACATCGTACAGGCAGATTTCAGTGTGTGGTACAATACATTCAACCCAGGCTCATTCTAAAAACGTGCCCCTATATGCATTTCTGGAGAGCGGCAAATACATCCCAGGAGCTATGTTTTTTGAAGTTTTTGTTTTTGCGAATCCACCAGACGCCACTGTGTATGCTTTTCGAGATCTCAAATGTCTCTCGCGAGAGCCATTCGCTTCTGCTCTTCTCGTGTAAACCCACCAGAGGCTGCTGTCGACTGACTGACTGAATGACTGACTGACCGACTGACCAACCGATCGACTGGCCCGCCCTCCTCCTTACATAAATTCAACTGATAGTGTTTTAAAAAGCACCGATTGACCCATACACCCACTTTCCTAAACCCAACCGCATTACTTTCAAAAGTAATCCAGAAAAAGAAAAGCTGAATCGCCTGATTTTTACCACATTTTAATTTTTTACCACATTCTCACCCTGTTATTTATTTGTTTATTTTATTTTTTCGTTTTTGTTTTACCTGCTTTCTGGAACCGTTCTTCACCAGACGCAAACCCCAACGTCATGGTCAACTCCTCATTGCGTCTCAAGTCCCCTAATGTACGTGGCGAGCTATTTGGCAAACTGGTAACAGCAGAAAAGCCATCCATAAGGAGGTAAGCGGTCAGCTAGTAAGCATCAAAAGGAACGGCGTCATACCGCCTGGTAGCGTTCGTTTTAAAGACAAAATGCAGCCATACGTACTTCTAGCTACATAATTTGTGATCTCCAGAAATGTATATAGGGCTACGTTTTCAGAATGAGCCTATGCTGTATATAATGGTCATATAATTTGCTCAATACCAATGCTATTTAAGCCTGAATTGTAGATTCTTGTAATATTTTTACATTGCATTACTATTTGCACTTGCCTTTGATGCTAGCTGGCTCTGTATTTTGGAAAATGACATTAAAGCTGAACATATTAAACATATGAAATACAGAAAGCACATAGATATTTGCTTTACAAAGCAGAATAATTTAATTTTGGGCTCAATAAACATGCACATTACAAGCATACTGGCTGTTTGTTTGTACTTAAACACACACATACACGCATATACATGTGATCAAACCTTTTTTAACTAAAAAAAGAACAGAAAAAAAAGAAGATGAAGACTCACAGAAGATGTCATGGCAAAATGTACTTATACAATTACAATATGCTAAATAAACAGCATATATTGAGGTCTACTTTAATAGTCTTATTATTAACGATATTTTACTCGCTCAGAATTTTACACAACGACAATATAAAAGCCTTTAAAAAAATCAAAAAACAGAAACTTGTTTAAAATTACAAATTGCACATACAGAAGATCATATCAAATCATATCCGTCTTGACAATTACAAGCCATAAGTGAAGTTTATTTATAAATTAATTTCAAGAGGAGCACGTGATTATGATTGAACACATCTGGTCATTCATTACCCAATTCATAATTCACCAATCAGACGATTCCTAAGCCACTATAAATACCCTAAGTTCCATATCACAGCCATCTTTGTTTTGAAGAATCCCCCCTTCCACCCATACTCCTCCTCCTTTCCTAGATGGGTGGCACAGTGGTTAGCACTGTTGCCTCACAGCAAGAACATCACTGGTTCTAGTCCTTACCAAGTCAGCCGACGTTTCTGTGTGGAGTTTACACATTCTCCCCATGTTCACGTGGGTTTCCCCCAGGTCCCCTGGTTTCCTCCCACCGCCCAAAATCTTGCAACTGAAGTTAAATGACTAATCCAAATCAGCACCATAGATGTGCTCCTAGTAAGTAGTTATCTTTTAAGAGCAATCACTATCTGTTCATTAGCTACTACGGCAGGGGAGTTTCGAGATCTACGTGAGCTCCTCTCTTGCCTTGCAGGGAGGGAGCCCTGGGCTTGAGGATCGTATGAGCTCAGGGGTCTCTCCCGAGACAGCATGCCAAACACGCTTTACAATCAATCATCAGCTAAGTATGAACTCTTGAAGAACCATTACAAACAAAAGTGAACAGATGGAACTCAACTTTATAGGAATTGTCCGTACACTAAGAAAAATAAGTTGAATCTAATACAATAAACTCTAGATGCCACACATGCAATTGAGTGGAAGCCTTGAAACATACTGTACAAAAAAAAAAAAAAAATTATTTGGCCAACTATAACTGTCTTATACATGCTGTAACCAAACATTAGAAAAAAAGAGTAGATGGAGTTCAGTTTTATAGGACTTGTCTCAATGCTAACAATATATTACTGGCTCTGAATTTTCCCAAATACAACAAAGTAGAATCTAACATAATCAACCATAGACGCCACAAAGATGGCTGAAGGTAACAGAACACAGCAGCCTTCATACATGCTTTTAAAAAGCTGAAAATGTTCTTGAAAATAATACAAAACGGCAATATTTATCTGACCCACCAACAAATACAACTTATGAATAGATGGACTTAAATGCAATCATTTCAGTAATGAAAGTGAACTCAGTATACTCATATCTAAATTGCACGCAAGTGATTAAAGGTAACAGAACACATCAGCCTTCATACAGGTTTTTAAAAGCTAGTTTTTCAAATAAAAAAAGGACACTTGCAGATTATAAGTATATCCATCTAACACATACTTACCATAATCAACCATTAGAGAAATAACATCTGCTTTCTAAGTGACATAAGTAATGCTGTTTCAGGGTCAAAGAATTGAATTGAGAACAACAGCTGTGTGAACGCTATTTATTCACATCACACATTTGGGCTGATCTAAAAACTGACAGTGTAAAATACAGTTTCTGAGCTCACAGCATCTCAGACTTTTTTAATGATTCATTAAAGAAGAAAAACTGTCGGGCCATCTGAGATTTCAGTATGGATAATGAAGGTTAGGATCATGATTGTTTGTGGTATTACAGCACACTGTGAATGTATATTAGCACTTTAAGTTTGCTTTTGGTATCTGATAAAGTGTTTTGATCTTGAAAATGCGATGACGGATGTAAGACTTGGCGAACAGAATTGATTCTGTTAAGTATATTTTACTACCTCAGTGTTTTTCACAATGAGAATACAATGATGAATCTAATTTAATCAAATCTTTATAATTTCATTTTCTTTTCGGTTTAGTCACTTTATTAATCAGTGGTTGCCACAACGGAATGAATCACTAATTTATCCAGCATATGTTTTACACAGCGGATGCCCTTCCCGCTGCAACCCATCACTGGGAAACATCCATACACTCTCATACACTACAGACAATTTAGCTTACCCAATTCACCTATAGCACATGTCAGTGGACTGTGGAGGAAACCGGAGCACCCGGAAGGAAACCCATGCGAACACGGGGAGAACATGCAAACTCCACACAGAAATGCCAACTGACCCAGCCGGGGCTCGAACCAGCTGCCTTCTTGCTGTGAGGCAATCGTGCTACCCACTGCGTCACCGTAACACTAATCTGTATTATATTATTCATTCATTCATTCATTTTCTTGTCGGCTTTGTCCCTTGTGGGGTCGCCACAGTGGAATGAACCACCAACTTATCCAGCACGATTTTACGCAGCGGATGCCCTTCCAGCCGCAATGTATTATATTATATTATATTATATTATATTATATTACATTATATTATATTATATTATATTATATTATATTATATTATATTATATTATATTATATTATATTATATTATATTATTTTATATTATATATTTTGTATACTTAATTTTTATTTATGCACTTATTTATTTTTTTGTTCAATTGTAATAAAAAATAAAAAATAAACATTTATTATTAATGTCACTCGCCAAATACACAATAACACAATCTGGCACACACATTCTTAAATCAACAACTCAAAAAATAAATAAACAAATAAATAAATAAAAACAAACAAACAAACAAAAACAAACCAACAAATAAAATAAAATAAAATAAAATAAACTTGTAAATAAACGAATAGTCTCCCAAGCTATAACATAAATGCTCACATTAATGGCTGATTGTATGGTATGGTTCGTCACAGCCTTCGCACGGTCAGACCCCTCGCTGTGGCTGATGCCAATGCTGACGTACACCTCTCAAAAAATGTAACTACATGTCGCAATGATGCGTAGCACAAGCTCTATGATTGGTGAGCCTGGTAGCGCTGAAGAGTGTGGGTGGTGCTGAGAGTCGCGAGCCTGATGAAGCGAGTGTTTACAAGTGTGGAGTCCCGTAAAGCAGCTCTAGATGGAAACTTTTTTTTTTGTGTTGACCTTACAATTAAAGTTGTTGCACGTCCACTGGCTCCCGCCTCTAAATGAGTGAGTTTAACCTATTTGTACATTAAAGTAGCATTCAGAAAAAAACAAAACACAAGCAAAGAAACACGACACTGAGAAAAATACCGTAAAAACCTACTGCCAGCTACTGTTTTGTAAGTGTTATTGCAGAGCAACACAAACAGCATGCAGTATAAATGCACGACTACGCGCAAGGCAGGCACCGTGGGTCATGGCAATCGCTCAACGCAGAAGTATAAACCAGCCTTAAGAAAGCCAATAAGGTGAGCAAAGTAAGAAAAGTGATGTCCTACCAGGAGCGACTCCAGCACACGTCACATTTTCATCACTGAAGTCTCCGCAGTCGTTGTCTCCATCACAGGCCCAGTGGTCCGGGATACACCTGCCACTGGTGCACTTATACTGGCCATTAGCACAGAAGTGAACACAGCCTGCCTCATCACTGTTATCTCCACAGTCATCATCTACAAACAAACACACACAGCACAGGCATGAAGAATTATAATCAGATTAGAATCAGACTTTATGCTTTACAGTAAAACACTTCTGACACTATAGTACTTGTCAATAAACACTAGACTTAAGAAAACAATAATAATAAATATATATATATATACAGTGCATCCGGAAAGTATTCATAGCACTTCACTTTTTCCACCTTTTTTTATGTTGCAGCCTTATTACAATATGGATTAAATTAATTTATTTCCTGAAAATTCTACACACACAATACCCCATAATGACAATGTGAAAAAAGAGTTTTTGAAATTGTTGCAAATTTAATAAAAATAAAAAACCTGAAAAATCACATGTACATAAGTATTCACAGTCTTTGCTCAATACTTTGTTGATGCACCTTTGGCAGCAATTACAGCCTCAAGTCTTTTTGAATATGATGCCACAAGCTTGGCACACCCGTCTTTTGGAATTTTTGCCCATTCCTCTTTGCAGTACCTCTCAAGCTCTATCAGGTTTGATGGGAAGCGACGGTGTACAGCCATTTTCAGATCTCTCCAGAGATGTTCAATAGGATTTACGTCTGGGCTCTGGCTGGGCCACTCAAGGACATTCGTTGTCGTGAAGCCAGTCCATTGATATTTTGGTGGTAATACAAGTATTTATGAAACATAAATATATATTTTTTTATATTATTTATTATTTTTTAATACAAGTATTTAATAAACATAAATATTTATTAGAAATCATTTTATCTTGTTATTCAAAGGAAATTATTCATTAACCACTTACATCAAAGGAAATTAATTTATTAAACATAAGTTTAAAACTAAACATTTTGTAGTGTTATACATATCTATAATGTCACTTCAAAACATTGCTGGTGACAAAGTATTAATGTGTTTCTTAAAACAAAAACAAATAAATGTTCGACTTTAACTTTTAAAACAGTGGTTTATATGATATAGCTTCTTTTATAACACATACTGTCACACAAATTGTGTCGCTCCATCAAAATACAATAAAAAAATAAATAGAATTCATGACCGTTCTACAACTTTAGTACCAGAAAATGGCACATTTTCCTTCAGGGGGTCTTTATCCCTGTTGTGCCTCATGGTTTGCTGCACAATATTAGAAACCACAATGACAAAACAGAGAGGAAAAAAAAATACAGCAGGAGTGTTATAAACAAGAGTCTACAGGGCATCGAATTACGCCAAGCCTCATTTTGTGTAGAAAAAAAATCAGCAAGGTGTCCAAAGGCTGTGACCCTGGATAAGACAAACCGCCTCCATGGGCTGACCTTGGCTGAACGCTCACATTTGACAGAGAAAATAAAGAAATAAGAAAAACAGATATAAAAAGACCAGGTTTTATTATTGCCTATGATCGAGTTCTGCGCATTTGCAGACCTTGAGGGCAGGCGATAAATTACAGAGGTCAGGATTTATACAACCCTCTTTTTGAACTGCAATGAAGATATTTCAGATAAAATAATTGGTGAATATATAATGGTTATTAATGTGATGAATATCTTGATGAAAAAGAAGAAAAAAAAGGCCAAGACAGTAGGATCAATGGGCTTAATTGAATTGAAGTGCCGGGTTTTCTTATATCAGCTCTAAAGAAAATAGGCTAATACATCATCATGCTAAATGGAAGAGTAAGTAAAGTAAATGGTAAAATATTTTCTTACTTCTGGATACACTCACCTGAGTCACAATGCCACTTCATGCTAATGCACCTGCCATTAGCACAGCTGAACTGGCTGAGAGCTTCGCAGGTCGGAAACGCTGTGTGAATGGAGAAAAGAAGAAGAAAATAAAAAAGAGTGTGATGAACCCTGACGCTTGAACCCAGGCCAATACATCACTGTCTTTTTGATGCACTGGGAAAGAAAAGCCATTTTTCATTTGGCTTTTAGCTTTGAAAAATTGCAAAAGACGTTTGTCCTGGCACAGATTGCTCTGTCATGCTAATAGATTAAATTTGGAGGCTCTTTTGTCCTCGGGAAATTTCAGTTTCTTGCAAGTTTGGGAGCGAACTTGGACCGGCAACTATTCTTTTGCAGTATTGCATTTTTAGTTATTTTTCTTTAATACAAGTCATACATCAAGGGGTATTGTGGCAGTTTTGTGGAAAGCAAAACACCTTGAAGGTCATGCTAAATATCACAGCGAATTATTGCTAAACCCTGACTTTCAATTTACAATAAACATATAAAAAACATATCTGGGATATATCCTGAGAAACATAACATATAAAGTCAACAATTTAAGTAGAAATAATCTTCAAAAATACAGTAAAAACATGAAAATTGAGAAATAGTATTGCAATTAAAAACAATAGCTTTGAAACTGAATATATTTTAAAATTTAATTTATACGTATGATGTAAAAGCTGATTTTTTGGTAACACTTTACAATAAGGTTGTATTAGTTAATGTTAGTTAATGCATTTACTAAAATGAACAAACAATGAAAAATACATTTATTACAGTATTTGTTTATGTTAGATAATGTTAGTTAATGAAAATACAGTTGTTCATTGTTAGTTCGTTAACTCACGGAGCATTAACTAATGTTAACAAACATGAATTTGGATGTTAATAATGCATTAGTAAATGTTGAATTATGATTATTAAATGCTGTACAAGTATTGTTCATACGTAGTTCATGTTAGTAAATGCATTAACTAATGAACCTTATTGTAAAGTTTTACCGAAGTTTCAATTTTGGCCATGTCTTCAGTGCCATCTTTCAGAAATGATTGTAATATGCTGATTTGATGGCCATTGACTAATTGATTGATTGATTGATTGATAACAATTAGAACCATTACTTACAATTGTGCAACAAAAATTACTTTTGATACATGAACACCAAAATAGAATATTATATAACGTCTGAAAGATCATTTGACATTAAATTCCACACTGATGGTAAAACTTCAGTTTTGTCATCTTGTAAGTTTGGTAGTGAACTTGCACTGGTAACTATTCTTTTGCAGGGTATTGCATTTTAGTTGCAGTATTTTATAATTTTTTTGAATACAAGTCATACATCAGGGGTATTGTGGCAGTTTTGTGGAAAGCAAAACACCTTGAAGGTCATGCTAAATATCACAGCCAGGTTTGAGCTAGGATCGAACCGCCAATTCTTTGTATGAGAGTCAGTTGCCCAAACAATTATTCTAAAGACCATGGCCTCTAGCGTCTGTCGTTAGAGCACCTTCAGAGGTTAGAGAAGTGAGTTCTACCTGCATCGCACTTTGCTAGCTGGCCTCCGCTACACTCACCACCCTAAACCTCACTCCCATCCCGGACGAGCCCCCACGTGTAACCCACCGGTCCTACTGCACCCAACCCGGTCTGAGCTAGACGCCATGGTCTTTAGCCTCCTTGTTAGAGCAACCAACTCTCATGCAAAGAATCGCCAGTTTAATCCCAGCTCAGACCAGGTTGGGTGCATTAGGACCGGTGGGTTACACATATACAACATATGTATTAAATATATACATTTTACGCAACTAATAACTGAAGTGTATACAGAGAAAAATGAGATATAAAATCATTCATTTGATTACAAATAATCATCAAAAATACAGTAAAAACATAAATATTGATTTAATTAAAAGTAATAGCTTTAAAACTGTATATATTTTATAATACAATGTAAAGCAAAACTTAAATTTTTGGCCATGTTTTCAGTGTCATCCTTCAGAAATCATTGTATAATGCTTATTTAATGGCCATTGATTTATTGACTGATAACAATTAGAAGTATTAATTATAATTGTGCAACAAAAATAACTTTTAATAACACCAAATTAGAGTATTATATAACTTCTGAAAGATTATTTAACATTAAATACAAGATGATGCAAATTCAGTTTTGTCATCTTGTAATTTTGGGAGTGAACTTGGACCGGTAACTATTCTTTTGCAGGGTATTGCATTATTTTTATTTATTTATTTAATATACACAAGTCACACCGCATGGGGTTTAGCGCAGAGGCTGAAACACCCTGAAGGTCACGCAAAATGTCACTGTGAATTATTGCTATTTTCTGGCTAAGGTTAATGAAAAGAAATCACAAACAAAAGGGAAAACGAGACCTCACAGATGCGGTGGAGAACAGTCAGAGGCAATAAGCACTCGCCAGGAAGCAATAACACACCAGCGATGAGATAGCACGGTGTGTGCGCTTTACTACAGCGTTGATTTAAAGATATCAAAAGGTTATTGTTTCAACATTATGAATTACTGCAGGTTTTGCTATTAACCCAGGGATCATGATGCCTTGGGTGAAAATTAATTTCCTTTTTTGTTTGTTTGTTTGTTTGGTTGACCAAAATAATTTTACGGAAACGGCACCAGTGCTTTTACACGAATCACAATGTATTCAATTCATACAGCTATATGAACATTAGCATCTTCTTGTACTCTGATATACTTTTAATACATCAGAGCTCATAAGCGTGCAGGGGAATAGTGATGTGACACACGGTGGAGGAACAACATCTGTTTCTCTTTAAAGTGTCTCTCAGCTCTGTCAAGAAACCCACGCACGGAGTCAAGCAGGTAGTATGTGCATATGCACAGATTAAACCATATTTCAAATCATGAAAGGTAATTATGGCTGTGTGATGATGCATGTGTTAGTAGTGTATTTTCATTGATGCTATAGAATATCATGTCTTCCATTTGTACACGATTATGTACTACAATATGTTTTAGTTTGGAAACTGAAATGTGAAAAAAGAGAACAAGTTTATATGTAATATAGGTGTCATAGGCTGTTGTCAATATTGATAATAATTAGAACCAACTATAAGAGTTGATAGTGTACAACTAAATCAGCATATTAAAATGATTTCTAAATTGACCACGTAATGGGTAGGTATATGCTGATAATTCATAACAGAAATCATTTTTTTTTAAATCAAAACAAAATTTAGCAGTAAAACAAATATATCACAGTACTACTCAATTACTGCACAGTTTTACTGCATTTTATAAATGAAATCCAACCTTGCTGAGCAGATGGGACTTTGAAAAAAACTTAATTATACCACATTTCTGCCAACCAGTATTTATATAAATATAATTTGCCCACATGTGTGTATCTACTAATAAATTTTCTGATAGCAAAAACACTTTTACTTCACTAGTCAAGTCAAGTTAAATTGGCTCTATTGTCATTTCAACAATATACTGTGCAGTACACAGTGAACCGAAACAATGCTCCTCCATGATCAAGATGGTACATCAAACAACATAAGTTGACAACATAATACAGGACTACACACTACTATAAACATTTAGAAGAATGAAATAAAATAAGATAAACTAAAATAAATAAATAAATAAATATAAGAATAAGAACACAAAGTGTAGTTTGTGCAACATTTAGTGCAAAGATTGGACAGACAAGACAAGACAAAACAAGACAAGAAACAGTAACAGTAAAGCCGACCAGTACAGTACGGATGCTGTACAAATATTGGATCAAATATAAATACAGTACAAGTAAACATTTGTAATTTGTCACTGAACATTTGTCACTACTTTTCCTTTGTCTTTTATTTTGTAGTTTAGTCTTGTCTTACTGTTTCCTGCTTTGTTTCCCGCCATGTGCTCCTTTGTGCTTTTGTCATGTTTTTATTGGATGCGTCTAGGGATGCAACGATTATAGATTTTGGTTGTACAATTATAGTCTGATGAATAATCACAGTTTCACGGTTATCACGATTAATATGCATTCACTACTTTTAAAAGTAATTCAGAATGAAAAGTTATTCATAAATTTTTCTAGTAAAAAAAAAAAAAATCACATGAACTCATATTTTAAAGTGTTATTTATTGCTGCTCAGTAACCAATTTATACAGCACAAAATAATAATAATAATAATAATAATAATAATAATAATAATAATAATAACAACAACAAACAGTGCTCCATTTCTCTTGGGACTTAAAAAATAAGTAAATTTTTTTTTGCCATTTAAACATAAGTACTCATTTTACAGTAAAAATAAATGAAAGAACAATGAATAAATAAATAAATAAAAATAAGTTGTATTTGTCTAATATAATGTAAAAATTTTTTTGTCTAATTGAAATCTAAGCTACATTTTAGCTAATATTTTACTTTAAAAGAGAAGAAACATAGTCATAGGCTGCTGAACCTCGGTCTGAAAAGTACTTTTGATCAACTATACTACAAAATTGTTTAGTGTTTTCTTTTTCTCTTTGGAGTAGAAATTTGTATACTTACAAAGTATGAAGCTAACTGGTCAGTTCTTGTCTCGTGACTCGTGATGCCCTCGTGGCATACTTTCAACTAGGTGCGGATGGAAAGCGTGAGCGGCGCCACATGCTCGTTGATCCCAATATGTGCAAACCTCAAACTTCTATTGGAAATAACAACTTGTGCAATATGTGAACGGCCCTCAGTCATAGTCATTCTAGTGTGCGTTGGTATTAGTCTCGGTGTACAAGCTCGAAGCAGCAGTTTTGTTCAGTGCAGAAACGCAGTGCTGAGAAGCCTTAATGATTAATTAACCATAATGAATTAAAGCGCGGTTAACAGTGAAATCGGTCCATCATTGCATTCCTAGTTATGTCATACCATTTGAACTCTAGGCTGTGTCCGAAATCGCCTACTGCTCAGTAGGTACTACATTTAAACTTGAATTTACTACTAGACTGATAGAAAAGTATGTTCTATGAAGTATGAATGTGAGATGAATGGAACCACTTTGTCATGATCACAAGACCTACAGTGGGATCAGTTGCGTTGCTTCACTCCCATTCATGAATTCTGTCATGGAGCATCATAGTATATCGTAGCTTACATCGGATGAACACTTCAGAATCTCACGAAGTAATAGGTCATCCGAGTACTTCTCGCATACTTTTTTTCGAATTCTATGAATTCAGACATATTACTCCGTTCACATACTGTTTTTAGCATATTATATAGAATGGACGTATACGATTTCAGACCCAGCACTAGTGTTTGTTATATACAGGGAGTGCAGAATTATTAGGCAAGTTGTATTTTTGAGGAATAATTTTATTATTGAACAACAACCATGTTCTCAATGAACCCAAAAAACTCATTAATATCAAAGCTGAATATTTTTGGAAGTAGTTTTTAGTTTGTTTTTAGTTTTAGCTATTTTAGGAGAATATCTGTGTGTGCAGGTGACTATTACTGTGCATAATTATTAGGCAACTTAACAAAAAACTAATATATACCCATTTCAATTATTTACTTACACCAGTGAAACCAATATAACATCTCAACATTCACGAATATACATTTCTGACATTCAAAAACAAAAACAAATCAGTGACCAATATAGCCACCTTTCTTTGCAAGGACACTCAAAAGCCTGCCATCCATGGATTCTGTCAGTGTTTTGATCTGTTCAACATTGCGTGCAGCAGCAACCACAGCCTCCCAAACACTGTTCAGAAAGGTGTACTGTTGTCCCTTCTTGTAAATCTCACATTTGATGATGGACCACAGGTTCTCTATGGGGTTCAGGTCAGGTGAACAAGGAGGCCATGTCATTAGTTTTTCTTCTTTTAGACCCTTTCTTGCCAGCCACGCTGTGGAGTACTTGGACACGTGTGATGGAGCACTGTCCTGCATGAAAAATCATGTTTTTCTTGAAGGATGCAGACTTCTTCCTGTACCACTGCTTGAAGGTGTCTTTCAGAAACTGGCAGTAGGACTGGGAGTTGAGCTTGACTCCATCCTCAACCCGAAAAGGCCCCACAAGCTCATCTTTGATGATACCAGCCCAAACCAGTACTCCACCTCCACCTTGCTGATGTCTGAGTCGGACTGGAGCTCTCTGACCTTTATTGATCTAGCAACTGGACCATCAAGACTCACTCTCATTTCATCAGTCCATAAAACCTTAGAAAAATCAGTCTTGAGATATTTCTTGGCCCAGTCTTGACGTTTCAGCTTGTGTGTCTTGTTCAGTGGTGGTCATTTTTCAGCCTTTCTTACCTTGGCCATGTCTCTGAGTATTGCACACCTTGTGCGTTTGGGCACTCCAGTGATGTTGCAGCTCTGAAATATGGCAAAACTGGTGGCAAGTGGCATCTTGGCAGCTGCACGCTTGACTTTTCTCAGTTCATGGACAGTTATTTTGCGCCTTGGTTTTTGGTTTGGTTTTTCCACACGCTTCTTGCGACCTTGTTGACTATTTTGAATGAAACGCTTGATTGTTCGATGATCACGCTTCAGAAGCTTGGCAATTTTAAGAGTGCTGCATGCCTCTGCAAGATATCTCACTATTTTTGACTTTTCGGAGCCTGTCAAGTCCTTCTTTTGACCCATTTTGCCAAAGGAAAGGAAGTTGGCTAATAATTATGCACACCTGATATAGGGTGTTGATGTCATTAGACCACACCCCTTCTCATTACAGAGATGCACATCACCTAATATGCTTAATTGGTAGTAGGCTTTTGAGCCTATCCAGCTTGGAGTAAGACAACATGCATAAAGAGGACGATGTGGTCAAAATACTCATTTGCCTAATAATTCTGCACTCCCTGTATACCCTGATGTTGCCTTTGTTCCTTGTCTAGCTTTGTTTCATATAACCATGCTGTTGGTGAGTGTAATATTTGCAGGGTATAAACTCTGCTCTCTCACTTGTCAGACAAATTGAGGTATGTATTTTTAGGGGAAATGGCTTCAAAAGTCACAGTAGAGGTTTTGATTGTTAAAATAATGTGACAATTTTTACTCGATGCAGTCAGAATAAAAACTATGACTATTCTTTGTATTTATAGAATTAGAATTATAAATCCAGTAATTATGGAAAGTCAGTTAATGAATGAAACGCATGCTAATATACGCTTCAGAAAAGTATAATATTTACAGTAGATTGCTTCATTATAGCGCAATTAAACAGTCATCATACGATGGCCATATTACAGTAATTGGGTTAAAACCTTGAAAATTAATACTAAATTAAGCAATAATTCCCTCAATATGTGCGTAGGCATCATTCAGTGCTTTCAGATGTGTTTGTGCTCCATTGGGTCGCATCTCCAAAACACCAACAGCTGTAAACTGAAATAACAGATCCCATGGGCTTCCCAGACAAAATTACTTTTAGGGAATTGTTCTTTCCCCTCACAAATAAAACCCTCGCCGGCACAAATAGGAAGTCTTATAATCTGCTGGAAAGCACATCAGTGGAGGTGTTGCTAATCTAGGAGAAGACTGTTACAAGTCAAGATTACAGTTGAGTCCACAAATAAAATGAAATAAGGTATTATTTGAACGTTTATTCCCAGAACATGTTGCTGTTATT
>LR812527.1:44501361-44611361 GCA_903798195.1 Danio kyathit | reverse complement strand
GTCGAATACGAAAGTAAAAGCATTCTGAACTATTAACGATAGCATTCTATTAATGAGAGTGTTTATCCGTTAGGAAAACTGACCGAACAACAGTCTTGTTTTACCTGTTATTTTTCTCTATAATGTAAAGCCTATAATGCATAATTCTAGCCAACTTCGGCTATGTGTGAGAAATCTTACCTCTAATTTATATTTTGGGACTACATCTGTGGGTGTCATCAATTAAAATAAAAGTGCAGCTTTTCGCTTATAATGTCTTATTGCTCATCGTTATAAATGAAAATAAGGATGCATTACATCTGAGCGGGACTTAAAAATAAACAGTGGAACTCTGACCAATGTGAGAAGAGTTTACTCGCAAGTGACTTTTATTTTAGTTTGTTTAAAAACTTTGCCGTGTGAAAGCGAACTGCATCTAGAACAAAGAGCAACATTGTAACAATTTTAATCCCTTTTTCGGAACAAAACAATCGATCTACAGGTGTGAAAGCACCCTTAGTTCGTAATATTTTTTTTTCTGAGAATGAATGAATGGATGGATAGATGGATGGATGGATGGATGGATGGATGGATGGATGGATGGATGGATGGATGGATGGATGAATGAATGAACGAACGGACGGACAAACAAACAAACAAAGGATGGAATGAATGAATGAATGAATGAATGAATGAATGAATGAATGAATGAATGAATGAATGAATGAATGAATGAATGAAAAAAAAATTAAAAAAAATAAATAAACAAACAAACAAAAAAACAAACAAACAAACAGATCTACGGACAGACGAATGAAGGAACAAACTGCAGTGAATAAGTCACACCCACTGCTTTTAAAGGAGAAAAAATCCAAATAGTTTCATAAAACACTTTCTTCAAATCTATTGTTAAGCTTTTACATTTATTCCGTTTTTCTTTCTTTCCAAGGTGACAAAGGTATGGTTTTTGGCTGAGCTTGTGTAGAAGAATAGCCTTTCAAAGGGCTACCTGTCTTACCAAGCATCTCCAGCATTCACACTATGTTTTAAAGAGTCGTTTCACTGTGTGAGTTCGCAGTGTAGCCTGCCTGGGTCATTTCTTTCAAAGCCCTCTGTCATTTCCTTCCGCCTGCTTTCAAGGTCTGGGATGTGGTTTAGTGAGCTTTTAACATTAGAGAATCACTGGATTGCATTACCGCCTCACTCTTAAAGGTCCTGCGTCCAAGTTAATTTCGCCATTTCATTTTCTGCTTCTGAAAGCGTAGACTCTGAATATAAAGGAACAAACTCCTTAAAGCTTTCTTGAAATGTGTGAATGTGAAGCAATTTTAACTGAAACATGAAGACAGTGTGGAATATGGCTCCTCCCTCTTAAAAAAAAGCCAATGGTGTTTAGTTTATATAACAGCTCCACCAATCAGAGTCATTGAGTGAAAGCGGTGTCTGACTCATAACAGACACAGTCTATAATAGTCTGTCTAACATATTCTCTGCTTTAAAATACAGAATTCAAATGAGTCTAATGTGCCAACTCACACATATCACCACTGCTTGTGTCTTCGCAATGGAACAGTTTGTGTAACATTAACACAAAGCCAGACTTCATTCACCCTATTCAAAAGCATATTTACACTGAATAAATGACCAATATCAGCTGTGTTTTGTAGAAGGTGGAGCCCTTCAGATAGAGATCATTTGATCTGATCTGATGAGAAAGTGAAGTGCATGGTGATGCCATTAAAACTGATATCTATATAGTGCATATTATACAATAACTCAGAGATAATCTTAAGACTTAAATCTCCAGTTAAATTAAAATAACGTATTTTAGATGTTAGTATAAGGAATGCAACGGTTTTCTGTAAAACATCATACCGTCCCGTTGTCCTACCATGGTTTGGTGCACCCTGTGATCCGCACTTCAGAATATGCATTATTAATAATGATTTGGTGATAAAAACAACTGCAACAATGCAAAAAAAATCCGCTTTTGTACGCTTCCGATTACTTTTCACATGCACTGCACTTGCGAAGACCTGTCCAATCACCTTTTAGTATTTAAATCTGTTGTTGACATCATGTTTCCTCACATGTCACTGTATGTGGAGTTTCTGTGTGTTTCAGAATGGCAAGTGAAGGAGTTACAGCGCAATGCGCAGGTGACACTAAAACACAGCACACTGCCGTGAGTGTTTCAAAAAACACTTAATGTAAATTTAGAGACACAAAAAATATGCAGATTTTTTTTTTATTGTAATTGCAAAGAAAAAGAAAAACCTAGATCATTAGTCACTAATAGACAGATCGATGTTCTGTGTCCAGACCAGAAGTGTCCCATATGGACTCGGACATACAGCCAGAAGTTTGCGCAGGTCTGTTACTTCAGCCCCGTCCTGCTGGGGGTTATTTTGCACCCGATCGTTCCTGCTATGTATATTCATTCTGTTAACCCGCTGTCTGCAAAGAAATGTTTTCTTCTCAATGTACTGTTCCCGCTGAATTAAGAGAAAAGAGCCGGACGCTCTCTCTTTGCTTAAGTTTCGTTCACTATGATGGTGCTGATAAGTGATAACGGAGCTCTCTGGAATCATTGTTACTAAAAATGCGGTGTTGCCTTAATGCAAGCATAATGTAAACAAAAGTAATCAATACTCTAAAAGTGCTCAATTATAAAGATGTGTTGACAATTATTATCTGCATAATTAGTTTAGACTGTTGAGTCAATATGTAAAATAGAAAAAGGGGAAATATAAGATTTTACTCTATTTTGTTTTATCATTTTATTTGAACATTAATTTTCAAAATGCCCTACTTTTATTTAATTAATGAGAGAACATGCAAAGCTACAGTCATATGTGTGAAGCCTGTTGTATAGTCAGGTGTTTGTTACCCAATAAATATGTGTATTGTTCTTTAAACTTTTCTGTAGCCTTTTTTTTATAAACATAACATATACCGAAACCATGACCGTAAAATCATAATACAAACCAAAATGTGAGTAGATTGAACCGTTGCACCCCTAATATGTAGTCTTCAATGATATTTATTAGGTAGTGTGGTACAAATCAAAAGACCACATTTGTGTTTAGAAGATATCAAATTGATATAAACATGCTTACAGTTTATCACTTCCGCCTAAGTGGATCAACATTTTATTTCACGTCACCTTCAGTTTCTCACCAAATCAAATGCTCTCTAGTATCTATGCTCTGCGCCCTTTAAGACACTTCTCATTTGATGCGCTTAAGCTCGACCACTCAGCAAGACATGTGCAAAAGCAAAACACTATTGGATGTTTTTTTTAAGGGAGGGGCTACTCTATGTCCCACCCCCTTTTCATTCTTTAGTTGAGATTACATCAAACATCACAAAAAATGCATATTTCAAAGCACATTTCATTTTTGGTTTCAGGGACTGAAACAAAGCTGTTAGTGGAAGAATAATATAATAGTGAGCTGTAAAAATACATTTTACAACTCTTGCTCTTTCTTTCTTTCAGAACTTGCAAGCATTTCTGCTGATTTGAGAGCTAAGCTGACTGTGTTATAATGTAACCTGTTCACAAAAACAATCCTGGCACATTATTGACTTCGTCTCAGTCCTATATTTTCATTGGTTTGGTTGCCGCAGTGCACATTATGAGGCCAGATTTGGCACAGTGTTGGTTAAAGAAAGAAGAGAAACTTGTAGTAAGGTTAAGGGTTAAGGGATTTAGCAGGACAGTGACTCACAGCAGGACGTAGACTCGTCTGACATGTCTCCACAATCATCGTCCTGATCGCAGCGCCAGGCTTCTGGGACACAGCGGCCGTTACCACAGGTGAACTGACCAGCCCGACATGGCTGAGCTGAAGATGCAAAGAAAAAAAAAACAAAACAATAAACAGATTATTTGCGATATTTAGTATGCAAACAGAACAAAATATTATTTTTTTTAACCCTGGCATAATTACACATTATTTTAGCAGTTAAAAATAAATAAAGTATTATTTATTATATACATGCATAATTATATAAATAAATAAATAAATAAATAAATAAATAAATAAATAAATGCATTCCCTACGCTAACCATTAGGTCCAAAAAAAATATTAAAATAAAATAAAATGAAATGACTAGCAATCTTGCTCTGGAGAAGCTGGCATACACTGTTAGAAAATTACAAGATTTTTTATAAAATATGGACCGCCTTTCAACACTTTCTTAACCAGGTGTACGATGCAACATGCTTTGATGTTTGAGCTTTCAAACCCTTGCTGGTGTCTTATTGTAGCAACAATTAACAATTTTTATTTAACCAGCACACACTGGTAAGCTGTGAAATGCAAGGTACAAAAATGTGCTGAACATTGTTATTATTTATTTATTTTGTTAATTATGTACTGTTATTATTTTAATTTATGTAAGTTATTTACATATTTATTTTCACCTTTTTAACCATTTGTCTTTTTATTATTATTATTATTATTATTTTGTATGTAATTTGTTCTTTAGTTCAAACAAACCCAATAAATATATTTTAAGGAAAAAAAAAAAATAAATCATGATATGAAAATACCACCATAAATAAATAAATATTTAGATTTTAAATTTTTTTATTTCAATGTTTTAATGAATGAATGAACTAATAAAATAACAAACAAACAAATGAACAAACAAACATTCTGATTTCAATGGAAAACTTATGAATATGAAAAAGGTTTTAGAAAACAGAAAATAAAAGAATATGTAGTAAATAGCAGAGGTGGAATGAGCAGTGAAAATCTGTACTTAAGTAATACTGTTTACTGCTACAAAATAATCATAAAAATAATAACAATAATACAACAACAGTACAGTACACTTACAGATCAAACTAAAATAAAAGAAAATATTTAATTACATTAACTATTACTACTACATAAACAAATTTTATTTAGATTTTATAAAAACATAAATTTTATTTTAAGAATATAAATCATTACATAAAATAAAAACACATCAAAAGAAAATCATCAATAGTATATGAAAAAGTTGTCTTTCAAATCAAAACTGGTTTGATTCTAGTTCTAGTAAATCAATCAATCATTCAATTACTCAATCAATCAATCAATCAATGGATCGCTCAATCAATCAATTATATCAATCAACCAACAAATCGATCATATCAACCAACCAATCAATCATATAAACCAACCAACCAATCATATCAACCAACCAACCAACTAATCAATCATATCAACCAACCAACCAACCAACCAAACAACCAACCAATCAAATATTGTACTAATTACTAATGTCCATATTCTGAACACAAACATAAGAGGTAATTCAAGACTTTGACTAATTTCTTTGGTCTGTTTCAGTCTGGATGAGACTCATCATTTAATTCAGCATCTAATGATCAAAATTGCATTGATGCACCAGAGACAGTTTTCCAGCCAATTCAAGCAATTCTCAGCTTCAGATCATCTTAAATCATCAAATATTAAACATCTTTAACATCTGCTGTCGATTTGAGCTCCTCACTGATTCAGTGTAATCGCTCGTGTTCCCCATCGCTTTGCTTGAACAGCGTCTGCAGAGTCAACAAAGACCAGGGGCTGAAAGGTCAGCTTTATCAGAGGCCCGTCAGACTGTTGACAGCATTTATCACATCTGTTCTTCCCTACCATTGATCGTGCAGCACTTAAACTACCGAAAGAGTGCTAACTCCTGGAAATAGGCCAGGTGTTACTCACGTTTGTAAAAGGGAGGCAAAATACCTTGACAATCTGTGGTAAGAAAGATCATTTCACATAATATGAACTTCACTAAAGATATATGTGCTCTGAAATCCTCAGAATTTAGTTCGATGACATAATTTTGAGTGAAAAAAGGCAAGTTATATATAGAGTAGCTCCTCCCCTTTTTTAATATATGGCAAATTGATTTTCTTTTATAGCCCTGCCAGTCAGAGTCGCTCAGCATCTGACTAAAAACTGTCCCAGTCTAAGTCTAGTTCACTTGAAACCAGATTTCCTTCACACCAATAAATCGTATATTTACACTCTGAACCAGTATAGTACATTATGTGATGTTCAGCATATGCTAAATTGTAACTTTGCATAAGTTAAATTTGAATATGCTAGTTGCTCGCAAGCTGACTGAATTTGCAATGCATTTTGAGTACTTCTTGATTGATCTTGGTTGTCATGAGAAGGATATGACAACACAGGTTGGAATCCATGTGCAGCATTTACTGTGTGTAAAGGACGTTTACAAAAACACGGCAGGCAAAATTTCTGGACAGGGAGCTAATGATTAAAAGGGGTGGCTGACGTGAAACTGAGGTTTCGGCAATATCGAGATCCCGAAGGGCAAGTGTTTCGAAACACTTGCACCGAAGCTTGATCTGAAACACCCACAAAACGTGATTAAGGTGATTTGAAACACACAGGTCATGTGACTAAAGTTGTGACAATATGTTGTGACATTCATATCATAATTTAACTTTTTTTATATACAATTTTTTATGTGAAATGGTAGAATGGAAAGAAGGTATTCCTTGGACAATTCACCTAAAAGTTAAAATTCATAAATTTAGCAAAGCAGTAAGTAGTAATACTTACTTTTATTGTTACATTTGCTTCTGCTGTCCTTGAGTCAGGGATATTATTTGAATTTGATGATACAGACTAATATTTAAAACATTGAAAATAATAACTGAACACAATACCAAAATTTCTTTTGTCAATACCAAAATCACTTTTTTGCCAAATGTCAATGTTAACTAACTAACTAACTAACTAACTAACTAACTAACTAACTAACTAACTAACTAAATAAATAAATAAATAAATAAATAAATAAATAAATAAATAAATAAATATGCTAACCATTTTGCAAAATCCTAAAATAAATAGATAGACAGATGGGTGGATGGATAAATAGAGAAATAAAAAAATAACAAAATTAAATAAATAAATGGATGGATGAATGAATGAATAAATGAACAAATGAATAAACATTTTTTTTTCTTTTTTTAAATAATTAATAAATTAGTAAGGGCTCAGCTTTACTAGTGCCATATATTAGTGAATGAATCTATATGAGGGAGTAGAGCTGTACCTGAACATGTTTTATTGGACTCGTCTTCATTATCTCCACAGTCATCTGCTCCATCACAAAGCCATCTCTTGGGAATACAGCGGTTACTAGGACACTTGAACTGGTCAATTGGACAACTGTGGTTAGCTGGAAAAAACAACAACAACACAAACAACACGTTCACTGCAATGCTTTCTTTAAGGGATACTTCCTGACAGGTCACATTAAAAACTGTAAAATTTATATATAAAGTTGTACTTTAACTTGTATATGCTTGTCAATGCTGTTTAAATATAAAAAAATAGCCATTATTTCATTAAACAAGCAATATTTGCAAACATTTCTAGTGCAAACAAATCAAAACAATGAATAAAGTCTGGTTCAGAATGCTGGTTATAGGTAATTACTTTTTTTATACCGTAATTAAATAAATACTGCAAACATAAAAAAATTACATTCTAAAACATTATTTACATTTTTTTCATAGAACAATTATTTTTTTTAGATAATTAGACAAATTAGGCGACACG
Organism: Danio kyathit; assembly: GCA_903798195.1. Taxonomy (NCBI): domain Eukaryota; kingdom Metazoa; phylum Chordata; class Actinopteri; order Cypriniformes; family Danionidae; genus Danio; species Danio kyathit. Next base: position 44,603,783 of record LR812527.1, on the reverse strand, counting down.
GTGGCGCAGTGGGTAGCATGTTCGCCTCACAGCAAGAAGGTCACTGGTACGAGTCTAGGCTGGGTCAGTTGGCATTTCTGTGTGGAGTTTGCATGTTCTCCCTGCGCTGGTGTGGGTTTCCTCCGGGTGCTCCGGTTTCCCCCACAAGTCCAAAAACATGTGGTACAGGTGAATTGGGTATGCTAAAATTGACCGTAGTGTATGAGTGTGTGTGTGAATGAGTGTGTATAGATGTTTCACAGGGATGGGTTGCGGCTGGAAGGGCATCCACTGCGTAAAACATATGGTGACCCCTGATTAATATAGGGACTAAGCCGAAAAGAAAATGAATGAATGAATTAGGCAAATTATGTATTAACATAACCCTCTTTAAAATCTGTAAAGTGGCTAAGAGAAAAATAAATAAATTAATTAATTAAATTACATATAAACTGCCTGTCTTGTTGTCCATTCCAGTTGTAAGCGCAACAACTAATAACTTGACTTCTAGTTGATAGTTTGGTATCAGAATTGGCTTATATGAAAGGCAAAGGCCTCTAGATTACGCTTATTTTACCAAAATAAAATATGATAATTTCTTGATTTTTAATGATTTAATTAGGACAGTAAGGTCTGACTTTGCTTAGACAAAAGTCTTGTCACAGAAATAATGTACAGTATAGAATATAAAGTCATGGTGCAGTGGAAAAAGAATGAATATTGTGTATGACTCCCATGAGCTCGGACAACTGCATCCATACATCTCTGCAATGACTCAAATAACTTATTAATAAAGTCATCTGGAATGGCAAAGAAAGTGTTCCTGCAGGACTCCCAGAGTTCATCAAGAGTCTTTGGTTTCATCTTCAATGCCTCCTCCTTCATCTTACCCCAGACATACTCAATAATGTTCATTCTGGTGACTGGGCTGGCCAATCCTGGAGCACCTTGACCTTCTTTGCTTTCAGGAACTTTGATGTGGAGGATGAAGTATGAGAAGGAACACTATTCTGCTGAAGAATTTGCCCTCTCCTGTGGTTTGTAATGTAATGGGCAGCACAAATGTCTTGATACCTCAGACTGTTGATGTTGCCATCCACTCTGCTGATCTCTTGCACGCCCCCATACGGAATGTAACCAGAAATCATGATTTTTTCTTCACCAAACTTGACTAATTTTTGTAAGAATCTTGGATCCATGTGGGTTCCAATAGGTCTTCTGCAGTATTTGTGGTGATTGGGATGCAGTTCAACAGATGACTCATTGGAAAAATCTACCTTCTACCATTTTCCAGATTATTAACTAGAAGTTATTATTTGTTGCTCTTACAACTGGGATCGAAAACAAGGTTTTTGTCAGGTAGTGTATATTGTTATTAAACCATACAGACAAATGTGATTACAAAAAAGTTAATAATAATAATATTAAATTAATTGAAAATACATTTTAAAAGTACAAAAAACACTTAATGTTTTCTTTACATCAGACTGAAAAAAACATTTTATGAAAAGCCCAAAATATCAAAATTAACATGTGCATAAAAAAACTGCAGTGTCTCACCTTAAAAAAAAAAAATAGTAAATATTGTATCTAAGAATGCAACACGCATTTGCAAGCTTGACATTTTTTTTGACATGTTTTGTTATGCTCCCGACAGCCTGCTCTACATATAAGTGAGTTCATATGCATAATACTCCAGTTTTGTTTTGACACAGCACTTTTCATTGTGTTATTCATCTATTCTCCTGAGCGAGCTCCACATTTATCTCCAAAATATGCGTTTGCCCTTAGGCGTCTGGGTTTATTTAAAGTAGCGCCTGTGTTTTCCTCTACTATTTGCTTTATATAATAATAGAAGCTGCTATTACTCATAACCCAGGATACTCGATGCGTCCCCAACAGACGAAGATGAGTAACGCAAGTAACAGAAGAAAAAACAGATTCGAGGTATTAAAGTTTCAGGCGCATTAAACTATAGGATGTCCCAGCGGAGCAGAAAATTGATTTTGCAATTCTGATTAATTCTGGCAGAACATCACGTTAAAGTATTTCTCATAGTGAAAAATGAGTCCGTTTTAACATGGTGCTTATCTTATTGATTCGCTTACGAGCTGATTGTGCAGAGCATAGGAGAACATTCTGATACTGGCCTCCTTCCCATTTCATATCGCACTGTTTTTTTTTTTCCTGAAATGTCAAATAGAAACTTGGTAATTATCGATAAGTTATTTGCTAACTTTTATATTTATGTAGATGCTTTTCTTTTTTTTTTTATTAAAATCTTATGTTACCATGTTTATCAGCATACTGCTTGTATTAATTTGCGCATCTTGGTCACATCAGGTCATTTGGAGCATTTCAAACTGTAAAAAAATTCAATAAAAAGTATATAACTTGATCTATGTTTGACTTATATTTTTCATTTTTTATTCAAAACAAAACAAAACAAAACAAAACAAAACCAGAAATGAAAGTAAAACAAAAATGAAAAAAGAAAAGACAATATAAAAGAAAATAAAAAAAGAAATGAAAATAAAAAATGAAGATAAAATAAAAACAGAAATGAAAATAAAATTTAAATGAAAATAAAATAAAATAATGAAATGAAAATAAAATAAAACAAAAATGAAAATAAAATAAAAATTTAATTAAAAAATTAATAAAAACAGAAATGAAAATAAAAAATAAAATAAATATAAAATAAAACATAAAATAAAATAAATACAGAAATGAAAATAAAATTTAATTTCAAATTAAATTACATATAAATTAAAATAAAAACAGAAATGAAAATAAAACAAAAATGAAAATAAAATAAAATATAGAATAAAAAAGAAATTAAATGAAAATAAATTAAGAAATTAAATGAAAATTAAATAAAAAAATTAAAATAAAAATATAAAATAAAATAAAAAGCATCCTTTACTTCATAAGAATTTTTTAAAAATGTCCGCATATACTGTATATAAAATGTTACAGTTTAAATAGAAATGTGAATACACCAAGACATAACAGTCTTAATAAAATAAATGCATAATAATAATAATAATAATAATAATAATAATAATAATAATAATAATAATAATAAAAATAATAATAATAATAATAATAATAATGCCCTGATTTATGATCATGAGTTTAAAGGTGTTTTTTTTTTGTTTGTTTTTTTACAAAAAAAAAAAGATCTTAATCTTATTTTTCTTATTCAAAAAGTATGAAACAAATGAAAATTGTGCTACTGCTGCAGTGTTCATCGTGTTACCAGGCCAATATAAAAAGGCTGACATCTCTAATACCTGAACAGAATGGAAATTCCGTATCGAGTGATACATCACAGCCATATATAACACTGTGTGCATGCTAGATGATACAGCTTGAGGCTACAGAGATTTGCCGGTTTGGTAAAGCAGACTCAACAGGGATTATATGTCCCTGTCAGCGAGAACAAGCAGAGGAAAACGAGGTACGTACAGCATATGTGAGGCTCCTCATCGCTGCCATCTAAACAGTCATCATCTCCATCACAAATCCAATTGACTCGAATGCAGCGCCCGTTCCTGCACTGAAACTCATCACTTCTGCACCGCTGGGGCTCTTCTTGACCTGCAGAGTCTTCAGGAGGAAAACACAACCAATACAACAACAACTCAACTGCAGGGGAAGAACTTCAGGGAGAACACAGCCAGTCAGACTAGAGAGAAAGCAACATTGCTTTTTGAACTATCATGCTTGTGCTATTTCAGTGTGTTCAGTGCTTTATCTTTTTTTATAGCAGCACGACAGGACAAAAACAAACATGTTTAAAGCTGCTTAAATTTAATATCTTGTTATTCTGTTTGTTGATTGATGACTTTTATGGAAACGTTAAATTAAGCAATGATTTAGGCGTTCAAACAACTGTTTAAAATGACAAATACAATCGAGTATATGCACACCGACTTTTAATTTCAGCCAGCCAGCCACAGCACTTCTGGGGAACTGTCTTTCCATCATAAAAATGCAACCTTTAAGGTTTGATTTCTTTAAAAATCTGTGGTCTTCACTGCCTGATAGATATACGATATAAAGTGGGTCTCAAGCTGCCTTGCACTGCACACGACAAACAACAAGCGACAGACCAGAAGTCATTAATTTTCAATGGAGAGCAGTCCGATCATCTCAGTATGCGGAAAATTCGGATCCGATTTGAGCTGCGGATCTCTTAGAATATGTGAACTCCTGCGACTAGACTGTTTGCAACCGGCCGACTGGATGTGATGTGTTGTCCAAGCAGGTCCATGTGCGCGAGATGAGAAATAGTAGAGAATAAAGAATAAAGTCTATATATATTTAAAAAAATTATATTCATAAATGAGTAATACAAAAATATTTTATTATTATTTATTTTATATATAAACTGAATTTTGTTTGTGATGCCACAAGGGTGCGTATTCCGACAGTCATGTTCAAATGTCATGTGCAGTGGAAAGGCGGCTTCAGACCAGACAAGAAGCACTGCATTAAATCCTATTTTCCTCTGCAATGTCTTTAAACTATGACAGTAACTATTTTACCCCAGTATTTTTAATGGAGTTTCTGCGCTCGCCTGCTGATCCTGATGGTGGTGGCGGTTACAAGGTCTTTCATTACGTTTTACGCTTGAACAACTGAATGAATGCTTAAGTCTATTTAGCTGAATGTATTGTAATTACATTGCAACATCAGTGCTGTAAAAGGAACCGTATGAAATTAAAAATAGTCACATTAATCTTTCACCGGAAGTTTATCATTGACTGAAAAACACTAGGTGTGCATTTACCCCATTATGCATTAAAAGGAAATATGCTTACAATGTTTAAAAGCAACAATACATATGGAATAAATAGACTGCTTATTTACAAATGCGAAGTTTATTTATTTATTTATTGGAATTTTTAAATATACAGTGCTCAGCGTAATTGAGTACAGCCCATTTTGAAAAGGAATATTTTTATCCAGTTGTCAATGAATGTAGGCAATGTATTTTGTTGCATTTAAACAAAACAGATTTATTAAGCAGATACATTTATTAAAATAATATTTTAGTCACCAAAGATATTTAAAATTGAAAGATAATAATAAATTCAAGCAAAATATTGCAAAAATAAATTACAACCTACAATTTTTTTTAAATTGTCTTTTTTTTTTTTTTTTTGCTTTTCTTGATTTTTCCTCTTTTTAAATTGGTATTTAATATTTTTCTATAACATGTACATTTGGGTGTACTAGTTTTTGGACTGTTATCATAAGTTATTTTGTTAGATAAGCTCCATATTTAGCTTCTGTACTAACTAATCTAATGTATATGCACAAATATAATACTGTATGCATATTAAGTTCATTTTTAATATTGACAAATATAAAAAAATTATATATATATATATATATATATATATATATATATATATATATATATATATATATATATATATATATATATATATATATATAATTTTGGCTGTCCTTTACTGCAAAAATATACTTTTCTTACCTAGAGGTTTTGTCGTGTTTCTAGTCCAAATATTAAAAAAAAAATTCTTAAATCTAGAGGCATTTACGAGATAAGTAAAAAACAAGTAAAAAACAGGTCTTGTTTTGAGAAATAATTTGCCCAAATTGAGTGAGTTTTTCTTTAAAATAAGCCATATAATCTGCCAGTGAGGTAAGAAAATTAATCATGTTTTTGATTTAAAACCCCATTGGCAGATTATTGTGCTTGTTTAAAAAAAAAAAAAAAAAAAACTTGTTTAATTTTGTCATATTATTTTTTAAGTCAAGACAATACGTTTTGCTTGTCCAGAAAATGCTTCTTGATTTAAGAATATTTACATATTCAGACTAGAAACAAGACAAAAAAATCTAAGTAAGAAAATCAGTGTTGTCCTCCACAGACTTGCAATTCATGTACTTATTTATTTATTTTTTTGTGAAGATATTAAAAGCCTACCAGAGCAGGTGAGATTGTGCTTGTCCAGGTGCTGGTTGTCAGCACATGCGCAAATTCGGCCTCCTGGGACGGCCAAACACAGGGTACCACAACCACCATAATTCACCCGGCAGGCATTGTCACCTAAAAAACAAACATAAGCCTAAACAACGGATATCTACAAATCTTCCTTCCCACTGGCAGGACGGCTGTTTGTGTGTTCATCCCTTTATGGCTTTTAGCAACGTCTCTCCTTGAAACAGGGAACATAAAGTTCTTCTTCACTGCCCACTCAGAACCAATTTCCAGCTCTTCGGGGAAGCCGGTGCTACGCGAGGGCATTATTTTTAATCACACGTCAACTAAATTATGGCAAACAGTGGAGAAGAGAGCCATTTGACACTCTTTTCCTTTCGCAGACATAATTCGTTGTGTGGGCAATGACACCTATGAAGGGGGAGGAGAGGAGAAAAAACGCAGTTTTGTGAGGAAACTGTCACTTATTGAGTTGAGGCATGGGGACAATAATAAGGTTTCATTTAGAGAGGGGTTGAAAGGCATTGCCTGAACCAATGAGATAAAAACTGTTTTGTAATGGCCAATCTGCGGTACTCCAAAGAGAGGAAACACAATTAATCTTTCTCCTGACAACAGCTTTGAAGAAATGGTCTCTTCTGCTGAGAATGTAGACTGTAGTCGGGATGATCATATTTTCACTGGAGGAATTGGAAATATTTTCACCTTTAAATCAGAATCGGAAATGATTTTGGGATGCACCAATGTGGAATTTTTGACCAATACTGATAACCAATAACTGTTAACATTTCAAATTTGGAGACAGTTAATATGTTAGTTAATAAATATGACAAAAAAAGGTCAAATACACAGAGTGAACAACTGATTTAATTTTAAAATCTTAACTTCTGAATTGATCAACATTATTAACGCAGATACTCATTTTAGGGCACAAATCCATAACAAGAACATAAAATACTCTGTCATTTTTGATCGTACTGATAAGACAAATATTTGAAAACTGTAAAAGGTCTATTTTTATTGCCATATATTCATAATTACAACTATTCTTTTTTTTATTGTCAGGTTTCTTTAATATAAAAATATAAACTGCCTAACCAAAAAATAACATAATTAAAGCAACCAAGTCACTGAACATTAACCAAAATCAAAATATCCATAAAATAATAAAACAGTGGCGGGCATCAAGCATGTGAAGTTTATTTCAACTTTATTTCCATCGACCTAAAGGTTCAAGAAACCCTCAAGTACTTTTTTGAGAATTTAACAGAGTGTGTTTACAGATTTGTGATTTGTGTTTAACATATTTGTGCTTAGTATCAATTAAGACAACATTAGCACCTGTTAGCTTTAAATGTGGGAAGAGCTGAATAATTTTGAGCTTTTGTCAGCTAATTTAAAATCATTATTGGAGCTGGATCAAAGTCAGCGCTATCTACCTGTCCAGTGTTGATGTGTCGGTTTCTTATTATTATTCATAGACATAGAAGTTTTCTTAGCAGCCTATTTTTGTAATAGAAAACCGATAACGATTACGTTAAAATAGCATTTATTGGCTGATATCGTTACAGATATTTTGTGCAAACGTACGTTTATTTTATTTATTTTTTGTTCAGACAATCTCTGTTCAGGATTTGGCGTCAAACTGCACTGCAATGGTTTTATGGTTGAAAGTGTGAAAAAAGCTAATGTAAAGGAGGAAACAGCAAAGCACTAAAAGTATCAACATGTATTAATAACAATAAAAAAACACATAGCTTGTGATATTTCGAGCATACCAGTTCTTAATCAGACAACCTGAACCACACTAATGCGTCATTATTTTTAATATCAAAAGTCACATAACCTCACACAATAGTCAAAATCAACAAGAAAACATTACTAAATCAAAGCTCAATTACATGTTCAAGAAATAGACAAAAACAAGTAAAGAAATGTAAAAAAATGTGCATTTTTATTCAGCCTATCTACTGCTTTTGTTTTGTAAATGTATGCAAAACAATATATAATTCTCTCACTCTCTATATCAGAGTATCTGCATGTTTCTAAGAGTAATATTTAAGACTTTTACCGAATTTGCAAAAAAATAGCACACAACACAACTAATTAATTACCATCCTTAACACCAGTGTTTAATTTTTAAATGAATTATTCCCAGAACAAAACCAGGAAATAAAAGTGTGACCGTCGTTCACCACACATTTTCAGTTTTCCTGGAACATGACGTCATTGAACGGTGCAAAAAAGAGCATCACATTTCTGAACGGTCTTTAATGATTTTGTGCCATATAACATTATAGCTCAGTCATGGATAATAAAAACATGAAGCTACAAACATAAATCACATGAACAATCACTACTCAGTTTACTTCACTATCATGTGCCAAGTGAAAAAAAATAAAAATAAATGACTCAGTCTAATCTTCAAGAAGAGCGCACAGTTAGCTCTTCTGTCATGTTTTCTGGCTGACTTGACTCGCTTTGCTTCTGTGATTGTAAACATAAGAAAGCCGATTGGTTAAAAATATTGTTGAGGGCCAGTAGTTCAATGTGACTTTTGTTTAACTTGCCCATGGTGACTACCGTCATAGTGTGACTAATACTAACTAAAGCAACACAGCATCCAAATAATCATATAGAGCCTATTATGTTTCACAGTACAAGCAATAAAATAAATACAATCACTGAATATCTTTTACATAACAATATTAAAACACTCAAATCAGTCTGCACAAAGAAGTAAATAAATAAATACATAAAATAATATCTGCAAATTAAAGATAGAGGTGACATTGTCTTTTCCAAACATGCAGACTACCTATTATTGCAGACACAGAGCAGTACACACACACACATGCCCACACACGTAAGTATTCACCACGCATAAGATAAGGCTGGTTCAAATTAAAATAAATACTGGAACGTAAAACGCGCATATGTAACATTTTCTGGAACAGGATTCAGCTAGATCTGATTTAAATTGACACTCTTTATAATATATAGAAAGAGTACAAAAATCTGAAAACTGACAAATAATAAATAATATTAATAATATTTGAAATGCAGCAGAATTACCGTTCACCAGTCATATGAAAAATCCTCAGATTCCGGTTTTCTGGCCAGTCGATCAGTGCATCTCTAGTTCTTTATTTGCTAATGTATGGGTTGAGAAAGCTGTCAAAAGCTATTATACTGTAGAGCGAAGTCCCCACAAAATCTGCTTGCATAGGTGAAATCCCCACAAGCGTTTATTTTATTGGGTTCCACCTATTTCATTCTTAATGACAAATAGACATAGATTTCAAAACAGAAAGTAAATCTTCTTTATGGGGTCAGTTTGATTGCATTTTTACGACCTTCGAAATGCAGATTTAAGACATTTAAGGCCTTGAATTTAAGGATCCACAGATATTTTTTAATTATTATTATTATTTTTGAATTACAATAGTGATTATTATCAGAATAGGCCAATTTGCTTGTAAAAAAAAGTGGTAAAAAGCATGAAAAATCAGGATTGGTGCATCTCTAGTAACGACAGTCTTCCACCCTCACCTCGTCATAAATCTCAATGTTAACACTGCAAGTTGGATGTCAAGATGAGAATATCTAAACCATGCTACAAGACTGCTGGTCCCAACTGTTCTCCAAAAAGCAAGTCTCTCTGACAAGTGTCATACTGTCTGCTTCCCTAAAAACGCAGCGCCCTCAGGTAAGCTGGAGATGAAACATGTGTGAGTGTAGCACACGGCTGAGTTCGTGTGTGTTCGCGAGGGTCCCGCTGAGCAGCGTCCCTCCCTCCGTGTGTTATGACTGCCACTTATGAGGGAGGATGACAGTAATCATCCCTCCTTGCCTCAAACAGCCACACAGAGTTAAACATCCTAAACAGAGCTGCGGCCCTCACTTCAGCAGATTAAGCCCACCCTCTCCACAGTGCAGCTCCTGCTCGCTCCACTCTAATCAAAGGTAAAGAAAGAGAAATCTCTAATAGCTGTGCTGTGAGAACGTCTCAATTATTATGAGTTTTCAGAAAGAATGCACTAGGCCATGTTGCATGTGAAGCATTTTTTACAACCAGATTTTGAGTGTGTGAGTGTAATTCATGCATATTATAATTAGGCAAAAACAGACCATGGAGTGCCACATTTGTGCAACATGAATTGAAAAAAAAAAACAAAGAAAGTTTAACAATTTGTTTTTCAAATTGAATATTTAGGTCAAAATTGTTATCTTGCTTTGTAAATTAAAAATAATAATTTGTTAATCTTAAAATGTGTTAAATCATTTATTAATCATAGCTCAACATTTTCTAATGGATTATTAAATTCAAAAGTTGTGCTTGTTAACATTAGTTAATGTATTGTGAGTTAACAAACAAGCAATGAACAACTGTATTTCCATTAACAAACATGAATAAATACTGTAATAAATGTATTGGGCATGCTTTGCAATATTACTAAATACATGTACTAACATTAAGTAATGTAACCTTATTGGGTAACACTATTAAACTGTTAAACAAGATGATTAGACATTAAAAAAAGCGAGCGATTGCTCCATGTTTTAAATTTCTGTCCAGAGAGGTCATGTTTTGATCCTCGGTTGGTATCACGCAATCATGTGATGCGTTTTAGCAGGTCAGAGTTCCATAAGCTTGAACTTTCCAACGCAGCGGAATGCGAAACTTGCCGCACGACCTTACGTTTCTGGTCTGACGCATTCGCGTGAGTATGAATGTCTATGGAGAGAAAAGTGCAGTGTGACTGCAGCTTAAGTGTGTTGAAGCAGGGTTGGAACTAAACTGTGCAGGGCTGCGGCCCTCCAGGAATTAAGTTTGACATCCCTTTATTAATCAGGGGTCGCCACAGCGGAATGAACCGCCAACTTATCCAGCACATGTTTTACGCAGCGGATGCCCTTCCAGCTGCAACCCATCTCTGGGAAAGAGCCACAAACACTCATTCACACTCATACACTACGGACAATTTAGCCTACCCAATTCACCTGTACCGCATGTCTTTGGACTGTGGGGAAAACCGAAGCACCCGGAGGAAACCCACACAAATGCAGGGAGAAAAACTGTACACAGGACATGTCTCCAAAAATGTGTCTTTTTCCCAGTGTAATTTAGCAAATTGTAATCTGGCTTGTTGATTTCCCCATGTTGTCACACAAGGAAGCAGTGTGTTTGAGGTTTTCCTTAAATACTATTCTACAGTTGTGCCTCCAATTTACTCAAATGTTGTCAATTAGCCAATCAGAAACTTCCAAAACCTTGACACCATCCTCTGAGCTTTTTCAGAGGCATAATAATCTTATTGTATGTAAATTTGACTTTCAAGAAAAGTTATAACAATTTTTCAAAAAATGTTCACTGTGAACATTAACATCTGACTTCTTTTTTAAATGGTTATGGGCCTTTTACAGTGTATGTAAACTTCTGGTTACAACTGTATTTGGTTAAGGAGACATGGCAAATGTGCAGAGCTGGTGGTCCTCGAGGAATATGGTTGAGAAACACTGCCTTAACTAATATGTATTTACACTAAAATTAATAATTTGATACAATGTACTTATTGGGTAAATACAAGTTTTTACATTGTAACTATGATTGATTGTATGTATGATTGTACCTGCATGTAATTACATCTTTAATTAAACTGTTGACCAACCCTTACACCTTAACCCACAATTAAACTACCCATACCACCAAACCTGTCCCTAACCAACCCATAATCTCACCAGAAGTGTTCTGCAATACATTATAAACATGGGAAGTACATTGTATTTATTTTTTGACACAAGTACACAGTAGCTAGGCCACTTAATATAATGTGGGACCAACTTTTTTTTTATTAATCTTACCAAGAACAAACTTTAAAAGGAGGTTTGCATTAAAAAACACATGTTTACCATGGTGAAAGAATAATACATTTTCCAGAATGATCTAATTCACTCCAAAACACTTAAAAAATGAAGCAATCATCCTGAATCAGCCTTACGAAATGCAAACCTTTTAAAAGTATGTACCTACTCTTCCAACAAATCAAACTTAGATTAGCTTCTAAAAAGGTAAATTCACTAAATTCATCTCTCTGACACTGCAAATCAAGTCCCTCTATGATGTGGCCAGTTCAATTTACATACCAACTTACCATGAAGAATTAAAAGGGGAAAAGAAAATTCCAAGCATGACTCATTAAACTATCATACTGCAAATTCTTTTCATTCATAGGTTAAAGTAGCCTTACCCAGCTGGCTTTGTGCATCATAAACCCGGAGCCCAAACAGAGGAGGTCGTTCGCTCCTCAGCAGACTGACTTCAGCAGAGAGCAGATCCAGCTGGAAGATGGAGGCGTTCATGTACTCCGTCCAGAAGATGGAATTCTGGTACTGCGCAATCCCAAATGGGTGATTGAGTTCCCTGCCACTGTACACAACCTACAGTCAACAGCACAAAAAACACATTACTATGCACTGTTGAGACTGCAGGAGAGGATAAACATTTTATTCTCTCTTTAAAGTCAAACAGCAACGAGATGAAAAGTTTAAGAAGTCATCTCAACAATGTTCCGAAGCTTCAAAGATATGCCGGAAAACTCTGAAAATGCACTTTCGTTTTGCATGACTTGAATTTTTCCAATATCAAATCATCCAAGCTATGCAGTCAACATACACTATATAGTGTTATATGTTTATTCTGTCAAAGTGTGTCTCGTTAATAGAGCTATTCAGTCATGACTTCAATTCCTAGGCCTATCCAGAAGTCTAATTTGCCATGGTTTCCCTGAGGAATTTCTAATGGGTTTTTATAATAATGGCTTTCGATCTCAATAAAGTAAAAGTCTGTGGTGAACATTTACTTGAAAAGACATTCTTATTCTAACAACAAACTTTGCATACACTATCAGAAACAAATGTACAAAAGCTGTCACTAGAGTGGGAGGTTTTCAAAAGGTACATGTTTGAACATAATGGGTCCACACTTGTATCTAAAAGGTACATATTAAAGCATAAAGTAGTACCTATAAGATAAGTAAAGATACTAAAAGTACTGCTTAAAGAGATAGTTCACCAAAAAACTCACTATTTACTCAGCCTCAAGTGATTTCAAACCTTTATGATTTCCTTCTTCTGTTGAGTGCAAAAGAAGATATTTTGAAGAAAGCTGAAAACCTATAACCATTGACTTCCATAGTATTTGGTTTTCCTACCATGGAAGTCAATGGGTACAGGTTTTTAGCTTTCTTCAAAATATCTTCTTTTCTTTTGTGTTTAACAAAATAAAGGGTGAGTAAATAATAGTGGTGTAACGGATCACAAATCTGCAGTTCGGATCACACTACGGTTTTTGAGTCACGGATCGGACCATTTTTTACGGATAAATAAAAAAGGGAGAAGACATATGCCATTTGCTTTCCATTTATACAAAAATATTACTGCAAAAAAACATTGCTTTAACAAACAAAATTGTAACCTGTAATTTTAATAAAAATAAAAATCAAGACAAACCAGCTGAAAAAAAGAATAGTTCAATACGAAATATGATCTTTGTTACTGTTGCTGATAATGCTAAATATAGAAATCTAACAACTTGTACAACAGATCATATTTATCTTCAATTAATGATTTAACAATTCACACATAAAACTTCATGTTTCATTATAGGTGTATTATTTTTTAAAACATATTCACTGATATAATTTTGACGGCTGTTTGTGCCCATCTGTTGGTTACACAATGCAATTGCTTTCACCAGCGTTAAACATTCAGTCATGTTTCATTAAACGGTGATTTTAATCTTTACCATAAACATCAGTGTTCATATCTGAACTATAAACTGTTCCCCCAGTTCTTCTGTGTTGTTTAATTGTTTGTAACGAACTAAAAAAGTGTAAAAACTGAATCTCTCTCGATGCAGATTTAAATGCAGCGCTTTGAAAGATTAATAAACATATGCAAATCACTATCATTTATCGATCATGTTGCGCGTGTTTGAGATCCCGATCTTTTAATGTTTAATTGTGCAGCTTTACTCTGAATGCATTAATGCAGGCTAAGAAAGCATTTAGGATGGTCCCACCACAACTTTTTCCGTCATCATTATATCTTACAGGAAAGTCAAAATGCTTTCATACACGTGATTTGAATGACGCGGTAGGCGATCTCTCTGCAATTGTTATAAATTTTGGATTAACCTACAAGTTCAAAAAAGTTATTAATCCATGGGTCATGTGCATTCCGAACCGTGGGTTGTGATCTGCACGGATCAAGGATCAACAGTGATCCGTTACACTCTTAGTAAATAATGACATCATTTTAATTTTTTTGGGTGAATGGTCCCTTTAAATGGCAGGACTTGTAGCGATAAGAAGACTTCCATAGTAGGAAAACCAAATACTGTAGAAGTCAATGGTTACAGGTTTCCAGCTTTCTTCAAAATATTTTCTTTTGTGTTCAACAAAGTAAAGGGTGAGTGAATAATGACGTTTTCAGTTTTTTTGGTGAATGATCCCTTTAAATGGCAGAATTTGTAGCGTTAAGAAGATACTGTGAAGAAAACTGAAAACCTGTAACCATTGACTTCCATAGTAGGAAAACCAAATATTATGTAAGTCAATGGTTATAGGCTTTTAGCTTTCTTCAAAATATTTTCTTTTGTGTTTAACAAAGTAAAGGGTGAGTCAATAATGACAACTTTCTTTCTTTTTTTTTGGTGAACGATCCCTTTAAATGGCAGCATTTGTAGCGTTAGGAAGATATTGTGAAGAAAACTGAAAACCTGTTACCATTGATTTCCATGGTAGGAAAACCAAATACTATGGAAGTCAATTGTTATAGGTTTCCAGTTTTCCTCAGAATATCTTATTTTGTGTTCAACAAAGTAAAGGGCGAGTGAATATTGACATAATTTTCATTTTTTGGGGTGAATTATCCCTTTAAATGAAAGCATTTGGAACATTAAGAAGATATTGTGAAGAACAATGAAAACCTGTAACCATTGACTCCCATGGTAGGAAAACCAAACACTATAGTAGTCAATGGTTACAGGTATCCAGCTTTCTTCAAAGTATCTTCTTTTGTGTTCAACAAAGAAAAGAGTGAGTAAATAATGACAATATTTTCATTTTCTTGAGTGAATTATCCCTTTAAATGGCAGCATTTGTAGCTCTAGAGTGAAGTTGTTACGTCTGCCATCGATCGATGACTGCAGAGATCGCTGGTGAACTACAAATCAGTCATGAACTACAAATCCCTTCATGCCGCCACACACACACTGGGTTCTACTTTCACTGATTACACACACACAGCTGAAACCTGTCACTATGAATTGTTTGGACCATTTATACACCCTGGACTCGTTTATTTTGGAGCCATTGTTTTGTATGGTATGTTGTGTCATGTTTTGCATACCTGAACCTTGCCTTAGTTTCTTGTTTTGTTTATGATTGTACTTTGATACTTTGTTTTTGGATGTTCCGTTTTTCACCTGTTATCTGCATGACAATTTCTACATTAAAATGCACTTGGATCCTACCTTTTGTATACATCTCATCAACGTACCATGACAGAAGTCAGATCCCAAAAAGGTCTCTGCTTAGAAAATATGCTTG
Source organism: Danio kyathit (assembly GCA_903798195.1). Lineage (NCBI taxonomy): Eukaryota > Metazoa > Chordata > Actinopteri > Cypriniformes > Danionidae > Danio > Danio kyathit. The sequence continues at coordinate 44,588,210 of LR812527.1, read as the reverse complement.
ATTTGTAGCTCTTATTAAAAGCATTAGCAATTGCTAGGTGTTAATAGCAACATATTAGACACAACATTCACACTCGAGGCACGTGACTGATGTTCTAGAACAAAATAAGAAAGGCTAGCCTCATAAAAGCTGAGCAAACCCAAGTTGTTTGTGGTTTGAATGAAAATCAAAAATTATATACATTTGCACATATGGCATCAGCTGTGTCCTTTTTCTACTGTTCAAAAAACCTCTTCTGTGGCCTCATGTTGTCCATCAGACACACACTTCAGAATTTCAAAGCAAGTAATAGGTCATCCAGGTACTTTTTGCCTCATGTTCTATGACTATTAGAAATTGAGACATACAGTGGAGATCTAAACTAGAGAACAATTTTCTAAATTTAGAGGTCACTGCTTAGTACTATTTGAAGTTTTCTTAACACTAGCGAATGAGCAGTTTTTAAATAGTCACACTTTACAATAAGGTTTCATTAGTAAATGTTAGTTAAAGTACTAATATGAAGTAAGAATCAACAATAATTGTGCAGTATTCATTAATCATAGTTCTACATTTACTAATGCATTAATAAAATCCAAATTGTGCTTGTTAACATTAGTTAATGGGCTGTGGGTTAAAATAATTAACAACTTTATAAATACATACAGTACTAAAAGTATTGTTCAGTGTTTCATCATGTTAGTACAAACATTAACTAATGCAACCTTATTGTAAATTGTAAAGTTACAGCAGGGAAAATAAGTATTGAACATGTCCCCATTTTTCTCAGAAAACATATTTCTAAAGATGCCATTGACTTGAAATTTTCTCCGGATGTTGGTAACAACCAAAAAAATCTGTACATGAAAAGAAAATATCTAATTAGTTTATAAATTAGGTTATGCATAATAAAAATAAATAATGCAGGGAAAAAGTATTGAACACTTAAATCCGATATAAAATACAAGTTAACATATTACTGTACATATTCTGAGTACAAAAAGTTAAATAAGATGCTTGAAAAGGAATACTTGTCAAAATTAGAGAACACTGTTAGACTTGTGTTAATTTGGCACCTGGTTTTAAATTACTTAATTATACTGGCACCCTAACTTTACAGTTGTCAATGACTTTGGCGAGCCTTAACTAGATTTAAGTCTGCTAAAAATACTGGTTGTCCAAGAAAGACAAATGCTCAAGATGACAGAATAATGTGAAGAATATCAAATGAAAAAACTGCAGCTAAAATTGCTGGCCAATTTACCACATCGCAGAGAAAGGTTCTCACCATTCTGTGTCTTGACTTTTAAGAGAATTTGGTCTAAAATCCCATTCTGCAATGGGATTCTCCAAACCTTTAAAAATGCATTATAAATCAACATTTTATTTTTGTTTTGAGACCTCTAAACAAGTGTGTTAATGCTAACCAAGAATCCCTTAGGCTAAGAGAGAGCATTAAACATTAAAACAATTCCACTCACCATTCTGCCAGTGCCATTGAGGTAAATCTTCTCAATGTGATCATAATAGGCATCACACCAGTACATGGTACTGGTGCCGTGATCCAGAGTGAGTCCATTTGGCCAGAGCATGTTAGATGTGACAAATATTTTCCTATTAGATCCATCCATCCAGGCTTTCTCTATTCTCCCAATGCTGTCGTTCACTTCATCCTCTTCCCAATCGGTCCAGTACATCCAACTGTAAACACAAGCATAACTCAGTCAGTGTAGCCTTTGAAAACAGCGCTCGTTTTTGCTTTTGAAGCAGCCAGGAATATCAATCAAAACGCACTCGCTGGGAGAGAATGTTTACAGTTGAAGCAGATTCAAACAATTTGCCTTCAGGTCTTAAAATGCACACTGGATGTAGCAAACAGCATATGCTTATAGTCTCCCTGCAATTACAGTATGTTTTATGGAATATTGCAGTGGTCATATTGCATTATAAATGATTTATCCATTAGCATATTAATGCTGTTAGCAATAAACTTGAATCAAAATATCTATCTACACTTTAACAAAAATGATGTTGCTTTCCTTTAAAAAGTCATTGCATTAGATGTGACAAGTTTAAGAAAAGAAAAAAAAAACTTTGTGCTTTAAGTGCCCAAAATACCTATATAAATGTAATGATTTTTTATACAGTTACATAAATAATAGGCAGAAAACCACAAAATGATGGTCGTGTTTGTGTTAATTGCTGATTTTCAATATGTAATAATTTCATTTAATATATATATATATATATATATAATATATGGTAACATATGATTTTGGCAGCGGAGATGGGGATCCAGCATCTTTAATTACAAGAATAGTTAGGCAGTGGTCAATCTCAGAAGCAAACGGGTACATACAGGCCAATTCAAAAGAGTAGTCGAGTCACAGGCAAAGAGATCGGTCCAGGTGGCTAACAGCAAAAATCAATAAATAAAGTGATGGTCTGTAAACACGGCATGGAACAAACAAGACAAGGAAAATGCTTCCTGATGCTACAGGTAAACAAGACTAAGCAATGTGAACGAGAAACTGAAGTGTATATATAGCCCATGTAATGAGTGAAAACAAGCTACAGCTGTTTCTGTACAGTTCTGTAATAATACAGTGTCCGGATTATTGTCAGCTGTTGCAGGAGTTGATGGGTGCAGAGTTCTGGGAGTTGTAGTTCTGCAGGAATACTGGAATAAATTTCCAGCATTGATAACACTAACAGCGATCGTGACAATATTACATATACAGTACAGTATGTTGTATATATAATATATTGTTATATATTATATATTGTAAGTATTACATATATTGTAAATATTACATGATAGATAGATAGATAGATAGATAGACAGACAGACAGACAGACAGACAGACAGACAGACAGACAGACAGACAGACAGACAGACAGACAGACAGACAGACAGACAGACAGACAGACAGATAGATAGATAGATAGATAGATAGATAGATAGATAGATAGATAGATAGATAGATAGATAGATAGATAGATAGATAGATAGATAGATAGATAGATAGATAGAATGACAGACAGACAGACAGACAGACAGACAGACAGACAGACAGACAGATAGATAGATAGATAGATAGATAGATAGATAGATAGATAGATAGATAGATAGTAGATAGATAGATAGATAGATAGATAGATAGATAGATAGATAGATAGATAGATAGAACGATAGATAGATAGAATGATAGATAGATAGATAGATAGATAGATAGGATAGATAGATAGATAGATAGATAGATAGATAGATAGATAGATAGATAGATAGATAGATAGATAGATAGATAGATAGATAGATAGATAGATAGATAGATAGATAGATAGATAGATAGATAGATAGAACGACAGACAGACAGACAGACAGACAGACAGACAGACAGACAGACAGACAGATAGATAGATAGATAGATAGATAGATAGATAGATAGATAGATAGATAGATAGATAGATAGATAGATAGATAGATAGATAGATAGATAGATAGATAGATAGATAGATAGATAGATAGATAGATAGATAGATAGATAGAACGATAGATAGATAGAACGATAGATAGATAGATAGATAGATAGATAGATAGATAGATAGATAGATAGATAGATAGATAGATAGATAGATAGATAGATAGATAGATAGATAGATAGATAGATAGATAGAACGATAGATAGATAGAACGATAGATAGATAGATAGATAGATAGATAGATAGATAGATAGATAGATAGATAGATAGATAGATAGATAGATAGATAGATAGATAGATAGATAGATAGATAGATAGATAGATAGATAGATAGATAGAATGACAGACAGACAGACAGACAGACAGACAGACAGACAGACAGACAGACAGACAGACAGACAGACAGATAGATAGATAGATAGATAGATAGATAGATAGATAGATAGATAGATAGATAGATAGATAGATAGATAGATAGATAGATAGATAGATAGATAGATAGATAGATAGATAGATAGAACGACAGAACGACAGACAGACAGACAGACAGACAGACAGACAGACAGACAGACAGACAGACAGACAGACAGACAGACAGACAGACAGACAGACAGACAGACAGATAGATAGATAGATAGATAGATAGATAGATAGATAGATAGATAGATAGATAGATAGATAGATAGATAGATAGATAGACAGAACGACAGACAGACAGACAGACAGACAGACAGACAGACAGACAGACAGACAGACAGACAGACAGACAGACAGACAGACAGACGACAGACAGACAGACAGACAGACAGACAGACAGATAGATAGATAGATAGATAGATAGATAGATAGATAGATAGATAGATAGATAGATAGATAGATAGATAGATAGATAGATAGATAGATAGATAGATAGATAGATAGAGACATTTTTTCCATGTATGCATTTTCCATTTCTGCTTCTTTGTTGAGCATATACTGTACAGTTCAACGCCAACATGAACTGTTACTCTCAATAGGTTAGTGATATTTGAAAAGCGATTGGGTCAACGTTCTGACATGATCCTATCCCTAGTAAGTGTGCTTAAGGGATTTGTTGCCTCTGAGTACTTCTCCGCGGTCAACGCAAGCTTTTCTGTCTCATCAATGATAGAAGCCTTGCTTCATGTGCACCACATAAAACAGAATTGGATAGAGGGCGAATCAAGCGTTCTCTGTCCCAGTGTGTTGGCTACGTGACCCCATGAATTATTCAGCAGGCAAACAGCATGCTCCAAGTCTCATCCTGCACTGTTCTGAATGTAACAACATGCACGGTCCAAACAAAATGAGCAAAGATTACAAGGCATTTTCAAGAGGAGAGTACAAAACAAGGCCTGAGGCGCTTAGAAATAAAAAACCTTGTCCACATGATGGCCCGTGAAAGAAGTGTTTAACCTTGAGAAAACTTCATATGTAATATTTATAGTGTAACAAAGTTTCGTTTTTAGGAGGGCAAACTAAATATTATGTTCTTGTTTTATATAGATCTTTTTCATTTTGTAAATTCAATTTTGGCAATAAATACATTTTAATCGATACCAAAATATAAGTGTCACAATCATCAGTCATCATATGGACTACAAGATCCAGTCATGCACTGCACACACACACACACACATCAGTTCCTAATCCTGGCTGATTGCTAAAACTCAGCTGAAGCTGTTTAGAACTAATGACATGGACTTTAAAAACAGCAAGCAATGTAAACAAACAAAACAAAGCGAGGGGCATGGCAAGGAAAGGAAAGGAAAGGAAAGGAAAGGAAAGGAAAGGAAAGGAAAGGAAAGGAAAGGAAAGGAAAGGAAAGGAAAGGAAAGGAAAGGAAAATGTGTCGTAATGTTCACTATTCATTTTAACAAGACTCAGCAACTCAGCAACTATTAAGTGAGCCATGTATATGTGTGTGTAATCAGTATTTGAGCAGCATCAGGTGTGTGAGTGTAATCAATGGAGACTTGAAGCAGGTGTGTGTGTGTGTGTTTTGCATGACAGGACTTGAAGTTCATATTGAGACAGGATTGTAGTCTGTGAATGTTCTCCAGCAATCTACAGTATGAAGGTTAGATCGCTGGTGATCGTGACAATAAGTGTCAAAATGAATAAAAAATATTACAGATACTAATTTAGCCTAAATTAATTATTAACACATTTATATTTCTTATAAATAAATAAAAATAAACAATGTGTTTTTTCCCTATTACAATAAGTCAAACATCGTCAGGTCATGTTTATGTCAAATAATATTTCAATATTTTGTTTCTTCTTGATAAAAAAAGGTTAATATCAAGCCCTAGGAACAACGTCCAGTGAGGGAGAGGGAAAAAAAATAATTACATAAAATAAAAGATTGTGAGTAAGGGAGCGAGCGAGAGCCACAGAGACACTGAAGGCTTCATTAATTCCTCAAACTGGAGCATAAAGATAGGACAATAAGGACTTCATTACACTGTGGAGTTTATGCACTATGAACTGGTAGGAGTCACAAAATCAGTTTTGACCTGCTAAAAATCATGTAGTTTAGTAAAATCTCCTCCAGGGAATAAATATAGGGCAGATAAAAATATATAAATATATAAAAAAGAAGAAATATGACGCAAGCAGAGAAACAGGGATGTAAATCCAAATGACAGAAAGCAAGATACTAAAAAATAAAAAAGAGTTACTGAGGTGGCAAGTTCAGTCTTATCATGTTATCGCAGGCTGCTTTGTGGCATCAACAGAGATATGTTCACTGTATGGGGGGCAGAGATAAAGAAATCAGGACAGGTGGGTGTTATTTCAGGTGGGGAAGCCCATCCAGCAGACCAAACAAAGATCAACATGCCACCTGCTCACCTGATAGATGGCCAACCTCTAATGACGAGCACTAACCCCATTTCTATAAATAAGCCTATAAAGGTGGGTCAAAACAACAGACAACATGCTAGAGAATAAAATAAAGGCAGATTTAAAAGGAAGTTCCTTTTTATTTCAACTCAACCATTGTTGAAACATTTTAGTCAGATAATTTAACAGGATTGCAGGTATACGCTCAGACTTACTTTAGTAAAAAACATAAAAAAAATAATAATAATTATAATAATAAGAACATATTTCATGTAATAATTGTTAACTGAAAATAAATAAATAAATAAATAAATATACCTTTTTAAATAACATTGAAAATAATATTAAAATAAATATTTTTGATTTTTAAATTATTCAAATGTAAAATAAGTATGAGTGTGTATAAAGAGCAACTTATTAAAAATGTTAATTATTAAAAAATAAATAAATGAAATACTTTTTTTGTGAAATTCATCTTGTTTTGTTATGTTTTAACACAGTGGTTCCCAAAGTGGGGGTCGGGACCCCGTAGGGGGTCGCAGGACAATGATGGGGTCGCTTGGTGATTTCCAAAAGTCAAATAAATTTTATTAAACTATTAGAATTACATTATTTTAGTCATAACCCACAGAAGATAAAAATAGTAGTTTTATTAGTAAAAACAACAACATGAAAATGAAAAGCCATCAGATTTTAAATGATTTTTATAGGATAGGTGTGTTTACGTTAGATTAACAGCACAGCAAAAGCGTTAGCTGCAGAAGATTTATTTTATAGCACCAGGGGTCCGTTCTTCGTACTTGGATTACTCAATTAGCTGGATTGGATTATTGATTTGACACGATCCAGGATCGTATCATTCTACAAAACTCATCCGACAGTTGTTGTCATAGCAACAGTTCTGTAAGCTCAAACTTGCTCAGGAGCAGGTTTATTTCATGTAAACAGGATTAGATCAGGTCTTTTTAAGCAAATGTAATACTGAAAGCATGTACCAAATGCTGACACTTTATTACAGTAGTAACCTATAGATTACAAACACTGGGGAAAATATTAAAATAGTAAAGAATATATATACATTTATATATTGTATAAATATAAGTTTTTTAAACATTATAAATAAAACTGTTATGCAATCTACACTTCGAAATAAAAGTACAAAAACTGTCACTGGGGTGTTCTCACCCCAAGGGGTTCAAAGAGAACAATATTCATTCATTCATTTTCTTTTCGGCTTAGTCCCTTTATTAATCCGGGGTCACCACAGCAGAATGAACCAACTTATCCAGCCCATGTTTTACGCAGCGGATGCCCTTTTCTCTGGGAAACATCCATACACACTCATACACTATGGACAATTTAGCTTACCCAATTCACCTGTACCGCATGTCTTTGGACTGTGGGGGAAACCGGAGCACCCGAAGGAAACCCACGCGAACGCAGGGAGAACATGCAAACTTCACACAGAAACGCCAACTGACCCAGCCGAGCCTCAAACCAGCGACCTTCTTGCTGTGAGGTGACTGCGTCGCCCCAAGAGAACATTAATTAATATTAATTAATATAACTTTTTAGATACAAATGCATACTATTTTAAGGTACCGACCCAGCTATAGTACAACTTGTGTATGATAATAGACATGGCCAATATTCAATTTTTTTAAGGAAATGAAAATTAATTTATGCAGCCATGCACACGTTTTGACAGATAATATGCTGGTGATTTGATACTTTGCAAGTTGCGTACACGCTTACCAATATCAAAATGCTTTTTGGATGAAAATTGTTTTTAAACAGCTATTTATTAAGAAACTTGAATAGGCGTACTATAATAAAGAAAATTCACTATAAAAGTAAAGCTAAATAAATTGCTAAACACTCTTGACACATGAAAGTGTAAAGCCTGCAGCCCACAAGAAATGTGGAAAGTCATTGCGTATCATATTTAACAAAACCGTTTACTACGAATTTTGTGTAATTTTGCACACATGGATAATTGAATATTAATCAGATGATGTCATTACACTGCTGTGCCGTCAGCCAATGGATGCATTGCTGATCATGATTCCGTGGATCGACAGATCTGTCCTTCACAACACACGCAGCGATCTCAGATCAGTTCATCCAGATAGGTTAATCTGATTCGCAAACTTGTTTGAAGAACCAAATTAGCCAGAGATCAGTTATCAAGATTAAAAGATCTAGGATCTGCCCAATCATCTTAGATCATTTAAACGAGATAAGAAAAACAGAGCCCAGGTTAAACTTTTTGACACCTTTATGGCAATCAAATACATTAAAAATAAATGCAGGCCACAATCAGAGAATGATCTCTGATTAGTGGTCTCCAAAATTAAACCAAGAATAGAAAATAATGTGTCCACCAGTCTCTTTAGTTGAGGTTAATTTTAAATTAAACAAATTAATAAATGACAATAAAAATGGTATGGTTGTTAGATTGTTGCACTTTTTTGTGTTGTCAATATGCTCTTGTTTATACAGGCCTATTGTTGTATGAGCAATGTTTGCATATTTATAACCTACAAAGAGGAATTTGGGGGTCGTGAGTCACTGGCATTTTTGTTTTAGGTGCTGTGGGCTGAAAAGTTCGGGAACCCCTGTCTTAACACTTGAAATGTTTGATAAATTACACCATTCTGCACTTAAAAAACAAAAATAAATACCTTTCTGCAATGCTTTGAACCCTGATGTACAGTAGATAAATCCCTACATACAGTATTTGCCAAAATTCAAAGTTTATGTATTCTGTCCTCTGATACCCTGCTAGAGAGGTCAAAAATTTACATCCGTTCTAAATTTCTATCATCCACCTTCATCTTTTCCTCTGAGTCTTTTTTTTTACCGGCTGTCAAAACAGGACACATCAATGGCACCTCAGAAGTGGCACGCTTCTCATTTCCTGTCTGAGTGCTGCAGCTCCAGAAAGCTTTGGCTTTCCACTTCCAAAAAAATAGTGTCAAGCAGTCTACGTGACGTCCTCCGAGCTGGCAGTTCAGCCGACAACGCTTTTAATGCAGATTTTAATCACTTCCACACCACTGAAAGTTTTCCCATCGGGAATGACACGGCACAGTGACTGGAAGATAAGTTGGCGTTTTTTTACGGATGACTCATGCAAAACGTGTTTTATTTGTGAGAATCTGTTGACAAACTCGCAAAAGGGACAGTTTCTAGCTTCCTGTCATCACCCGTTGCTTATTTTATTGTTAGCACTGCCATTCAAGATACATTAGCTTCATTAAATGAAGACAGAGTCGCATAAATTGTACAAGCGTGAGGTCTGAGCAATGAATATAATTATGGCTCTGAGCTAATGAACCCATTGTGTCTGGAAATAATGAAACTATTCTGCATTTGCTTTCCTTCTCTTCCAATGATTTTGGTAATCAACGCCACTAAAGATGGTAAAAATCTATGCCGACGTGTATTAATTACTAGATGAAAAGTGCGCACTTTTAATAAGCCGTTTATTTAAAAATAAATGAATTAAAAGGTACTCGAGCCACACTTAAGATATCCCAAAAGATCTGACGACCATCGACCAATCAGTGTTCTGGTACTTGAGTAGTTTTTAATCAGATAAAAAGAGAGCGAGCAGGTTGTGTGATTGGATCGGAGAGGGCCGAGAGTGGTTGTTTCCTCATTGCAGTATCTCACTTCTTCAGCTTTGGCTGCCTGCACCTCCTCAGGATTCATGAGTTACTCTCACACACAGGGAGGGCGATAATGAGATTGGCTCTGGGCCATCAAACTCACCTTTTTTTTTTTTTTTTTTACTGGCCATGCCATGTCAGCTTACTGGTACACACACAAACGCACACACACATAAACCAATACAGACATGCGTGGACGGGCGCATGCATGCTTCGCTGCTCTATGTACAATTGCAACCACCTCAATCACCACTGAAGCCATGCGGTGTAAACAAATGCTAGCAGATAAAGTGGAATGAGGACTGTTGCTTCTGGGCAGGCGGGAAGTGTGTAGAGCTCAGCATCTTATTACTAGGGCTGTAACGGTACATGTATTCGTCCTGAACCATTGTGGACCAGGCATCACATTCAGTTCATGTACTCTGACAATAAATATTGTACAGTTTATCGAATGGACTCCACTGAAGTTGAGCATTAGAACCCAAGTGCAGTTTGTTTAATACAAAGTGAACAAAACAAACGAAACTCGAAACGAAATGAAAACTAGACTAATATCAACACAATAATCGTAACCAAAAACATGAAACATGGGCATTAACTACACAAACAAAGCTAGATTTAGAACAAAGGTAACATGAGGGCTATTGATACACTCACCGGCCACTTTATTAGGTACACCTTACTAGTAGCGGGTTGGACCCCCTTTTGCCTTCAAAACTGCCTCAATCCTTTGTGGTATAGATTCAACAAGGTAGTGGAAATATTCCTCAGAGATTTTGATCCATATTGACATGATAGCATCATGCAGTTACTGCAGATTTGGACAGATGTACCGTATAAAGTAGCCAGTGAGTGTATATAACAAAAAGGCTCACATGACAAGACGCAACCAATAAGGAAATGACAGAAGAACAAAGTAAAAAATGCGAGACTTAGCCCTTGGGAATAGTTTAAAAAATAAATAAATAAAACAGTCATCATGTCAACTTGCTACTGTAAACAGAAGCTCACTATGCTTGCTCCACCTGAAGGTTCGTCTGATTGGTCCACTGCTTTTGATCTTACATTGTTGTGTGTGTAAAAGTTTAACTTTTTTTTTTTATCTTGACATGTCTAAAAATGTGTAACATTGGAATGTATAACATTTTGAACGTTCCATTGCTCTTTTGAGCTGAGAAGTCAATGAAATTTCTTCTCAACATTTTAATACCTTACTGTCATTTGGGTTAGCAATCTGCAGTGCATTTTCAGATACCATACTACACCCCAGCTCCACCTATGTAAAGATCTGCATGCATGGTATGTCTGTAGTGTTATATTTTCAGACAGCATGTCTCGGAAATTACTAGCAGTAGCAAGTCTCAGCACTTGCTCTGCACTAGTAATCAAAGCAGCAGCAGCATAGCATATCTATGCTGCCAAGACCAAACACATAAACACTGCCAAATACATATATTTATTACTTTAAGAGTTGTCATGACAAAAAAATATATATTTTATATTAAATATATTTATACTCACTATATATATATATATATATATATATATATATATATATATATATATATATATATATATATATATATATATACAAAATTATTATATATATGTATTATTAAATACAAATTATTATATATATTTTTTCACTTAATGTTAATTTTGTTAAACTGATTTGTATTGTGATGTTTTCAATTAATTGTACATACTTTTTGATTATTAAAATTTATTTTTGCCATTAAAATGGAGTCTTTGCAATTTCTTATATGATCAACAAAGCAGCATTTGTACTTAGATTTGATTAATCATTTCAATCCTTACATTGTGATTTTGATATCATTAAGAAAGATATGCCTTAGTATATGTAATGTGCTTCAGTCAGAATGGAACCCTTGTGGTTCCGCATGATAGGGGGAAAAAAACAACTCTGATTAAATACTCCATATAAAAAATAAACTAAACTGAGTTAACTCAACTAAGGTTAGACATCCACAAAAATATAATGACTAAATATATTCCAGATAATGATCAGTCATGTCACAAATTCCTCTTTGCAATGAATGTATGAATGAATGTTGATAAGGGTTTGAGATAACTGTATGACACATAAATTACATTTCAGATTGTAACTGATGTTAGTGTTTTATTTCAACTGTACCTGTTGAGAGGATCCACCACTATAGCTCTGGGATGAGACATGTCTCCCTCGAGAAGAGTCTTCCTGGTTTCAGATGCCCGCTCCAGCCTGGCCACGCTGATGGTTTTTCTGTAGCCATCATTGGTCCAGTACAAATTATTCCCAATCCAATCCACAGAAATCCCCTCTACATTATCCAGATCTGTAAGAGCATGCACAATTCAACAGCTGAAAAGCTGCTATCAACAAATAACAACCTTTGTACCATTTAATGAATTCAATTCATGTAATAACAGGCGTAAACTGGGTCTTTGTGTAAGAAAATGTAGCAGCTTCAACAAATAACAAACAGCAATTGTATGAAAAAATGAAGGAAACATGTTCAGTAATTACCATCTTTAAGAATGGTTTCCCGATTGCTTCCATCGACTTTCTGTCGCCCTATCAAAAAACTTGTAGTATCAGCAAAGTAAATGCTTCCAGTTTCAGCATGATAGTCTAAAGCTCTTGGATTCACCAAGTCCTCAATAGGAAGCATGTGCTCATCGCTAGACTTCACATTCATGTCCAATCCGCGGATTATTCCAGGTCTGCCCTTTCCATAGAAGAGGAAAAGATCATTCTTGGGTTCTGCAAAGATACAGACAAAAAATGTGAAAAATAAAAACCTCAAAGGTTGCATTAATTTAATCAACAATACATAACAAAAACTGTATTGCAGTTTAAAATAATGTTTAATCCAGTATACTCAGAACATCATACTCAGGATCATTACTTCAGTGTCACATGATCCTTCAGAAATCAATGTAAGGATTTTCTGCTTAATTACAGTATTATTGATACTCAAATACAGTATTAATAGCTGTCTTTATTAACTTTAATTTTATTAAACTTAACCAAATCAGCAATGATTTGAATCAATGATTTCTTCAAGATCAAGTGATGCTGAACCAGCTGAAAAGTCAGTCAATTTAGGGAAAAAAAAAAGAGAAGAAAAAAAAATCCTATTATTTTACCAAACTAAGCTTCCCGTTTGGTTTGTAATGTTTATGTAACAGGTACTTGTGGATCTGAGGCTCCATATTTAATTTTTTTCTTATGTTTAGATATATTTTTTTGTCATTTTTGCCTTTATTATGATACAGTATGAAACAGTATAGATTTTGACAGAAAGTGAAGATGGAGATGGGGGGTGGGACCAGGAGAGGTCTATTAGTTGGGATTCGAAGTCAGGATGCCAGAAGTACAGTCGTGCTATATGTCAGTGCACTGGCCACTAGACTCCAACACATTTGATCAAAACAATACAAAGCATATTTACGTTACGTAGTCACCTAAACATCACTTTGCATTAAAGTCCTCCTTTGATGTTCTTACTTGTAAGTTGACAAGTAGTAATAATGACATCAGGTGCATTCAATTCACTTTCACTGGCACAAGGCAGTTTTGTACATACAGTAGCTATGATAAATTACAAGAAAATACAGCACAAAGAACAAAGAAACAAATAACAAAGAATTTGCACAAGTCATTGTCATTGACAACCCACAAATAGACATTGACATTGTCATTAGATATGTTTCCATCCAAAGATGCAAATTAAATTTATGCGCAAAACTGGAATATCGCATAAAAGACGTGCGAACAAAGCAGCGTTTCCATTCAACGAGTCAAAGAGAACAAAATCGTCACTTCCTGATTAACTGGCACCTAATATCAAAAGTTTAAAAAATTTGCTGCGGTAGGAGAAGCTGCGTGAATCTTATCCTTATTTAATAAATTACCTGCACCTCAGAAGATGATGCCGACACGCAATGAACGCGTTTGAAGGCGTGAGATGCAGAGAACAGACACTCTTGACAGTTCTGGAGGTAATTAATAATATAATAACACTAATACTGAAATGGTTAAGGAGTTTTAGAATGACCAAAACAACAATTCAGATATTTTACAATGTGCTCAGCCTGCTGATTTGTCCATTCACACACATTTTTATCATCACATGATCTCTTATAACAAAATCACAGAATCTTTTTTTAATGCGCATACTACAATTTGTTCGGTAAGTTTCCATTGTAGTTTATACACATACATTTTTTAGCAACAAAGGCTCATTCTGAAAACGTAGTTTTGTGGACGTTACTGGAGACCGCAAATTATGTAGCCGGAGGTACGTATAGCTTCATTTCATTTTTTTTTTTTAAACGAACGCTACGGGGCGGTATGGCGCCATTCCTTACCAGCTGACCACTTACCTCCATGTGGAGGGCTTCCCCGCCACAATCAGTTTGTTCCGTTAGCTCGTCATGTACGTCATCGGACTTGAGACGCAAAGAGGAGTTGACCACAACGACGATGGGGTTCGAGTCCGGGGAAGAGTGGTTCCAGAAATCAGGTAAGTGAACAACAAGTGAACAACAAGTGAGAATGTGGTAAAATCTGAAAACGTGGTAAAAATCAGACGAGGGCTTTTCTTTTTCTGGGCGGCTTTTGTAAACCGTTGGTTGAGTTTAGGGCAAGTAAGTGGGTGGGCGGGTCAATCGATAAAATTGGTTGGGTTTAGGGAAGGAGGAGGGTGGGTCAGTCGATTGGATTGGTCAGCCGGCCAGTCAGTCAGACAGACAGTCGGTCGACAGCGGCCTCTGGTGGCGAGAACAGCGGGCGCGAACAGCACTTGCGAGAGAAATTTGAGATATGAAAAAAGGCACACATCGGCCTCTGGCGAATTCGCGGAAACAAAAACTGTACCTCCCGGGACGTATTTCGCGGTCTCCAGAAACGTCCACGGGACTACGTTTTTAGAATGAGTCTGGGTTGTTTTTTAGGCACGTTTTCAAAATTGATGCGCTTCTTATCTTTTCCATCAACCGATTTTTTATGCGCATATCCAAAATGTTCATAAAAATAGGGGAATAGAAACATAGCTATTGACAACCCATAAAAACCGACTTTGCATCCATAAATTCCACCCACTGATCTATGTATAATAGTATATATAATTCTCTATTATAGATCAATGACTTAACAGTGATTCTCACTGACATGCCCCCAACTAGGAAACTCTGAGCATATATAATAATACATAATAACGACTTTGTACTAGCATTTATGTGCATTCAACACATAAACACAATTTATCCAACATTACTTGAACACACCAAGTGTTCACTAACAGTGTATATTGAAGATCAAATATCTTAAACTTATTTTCACCCCTAAAAGAACAACACATTAAAAAATAAATAAATAAATTATAATCATTTGCTGTCAGTATATCAGGCCCTTCAGTGCATAACCATGCAAAGACCAACAAAGCCCAATACTAGCACACGCAGACGTGCTAAGTTCTAGAAATAAATGGAGCAATCAGCCCCACTTAGCATCCCCAGGCAAAAATTATCTTGATTGAGAGGATTCATTTGACAAGCTCCAGCAATGATATTTTCCGTTCATCGGGACTCTGTTTAAACAATAAAGCTCCTGTTGTCAGATTAACACAGGCGACACAACAGAAGCGGAGGTTATCCAACAAGCTCAAATAAATTAACCTCTAGTCACAGCGGACACAACACAAAGGGCGGCCTGGTCTTTCTGTCAGTTATGCCAATGGGAAGAGAGGGGATTATGGATAAATAAAGGCACCGCCATCAACCTCCTTCCACATGGGACCCAACCGATATGGGTGAGACCACACAGGCATCACTGCAATTAATCATTCTGAGTAGAGAAGCTCTGCTACCTTGAAGACAATTAAGCACTTTGAGACCTATATATCAAACAACACACAGCCACAGCCATTTAGCACAGCTTCTCATCTGATTGAAACATCTGGGTGGCGGAATAAATCAGAAACATCTTCCGACGCCAGGCTTGGTTCATTATTGCAGTCACTTCATGCTTATCTCAGGATCGTCATTAATTGATCCATAGCTTTCATTGTCAACTAAGTAAAACGTCCATTGATCAGGAGGAAGTTCGTATAGGGGAGCGGAGTGGAAATGGCAGTAATGGCAGTAATGAATCATTCTATAGGCAGTCAATAAAATAACATCACAACTACGCGGGCCAATCTCCTTAAAAGTTCATCTCCATCTCTGTCAATCTGAGCTGCTGCCAAGACTGGCGCAAATGCAGGGACCCTCAATCTTCCTTGTAGCAACACTCACATCAATTTCCAGCACTAGATAGCTGACGAGAATCAAATAAAACAAACACTTATTCAATCACCATTTTTGGATGGGTGTACTGTTTCCACTTCGGTGGCAGAGAAGAGTTATGTTTTTATTCAGATTTGACTAAACAACAACAATAATAATAATAATAATAATAATAATAATAATAATAATAATAATAATAATAATAATACAATTAACAATAATAATAATAATAATAATAATAATAAAATAATAATAATAATAATAATAATAATAATAATAATACAATTAACAATAATAATAATAGTAATAATAATAATAATAATAATAATAATAATAATAATAATAATAATAATAAAATAATAATAATAATAATAATAATAATAATAATAATAATAATAATAATAATAATAATAATACACAGCATATTTGTTGAATTTTTATTTTATTTTAAATTATGTAATTTAATGCAATAAATGTGTAATCATATTAACCCCTTTCACACATACAGAACTTTCTGGAAAATTACTGCCAATTTTCCAGAAAGGGATCATGTGTGAACAGGCCCTTTTTGAAAATACCGGTAAATTCGTTCTGGCAATTTTCCGGAAAAAGAAGTTGTAACATTACCGGGAATTTGCCGAAATACTGCACTGTGTGAACTTAGAAGGAAAATTGCTGGAAAGAGCAACGTAAGACGTTTACTCCAGCCAATCAGAACATTATGACAATAACAGCCTTTGAATATTTCCCAGACATATTTAGCTGCTAGATGTTAGTCAATGTTTCTATGTTTATTATTAATGCCAACTGTGTAAAAAAAATATTGATAAAATGCTTCTGATAACCTGATGTTTGTTTACCTTCAAACTCTGCTTTAGTTGCTTGACACGTATGCACATGAAGCAGCCGGTGAGCGCCAGCACACACAAATATTATGTATATTCAAGACTATAATGTGTCTGAAAAATAGCCTTTTGGTACATCTCGACATGCGAAAATGTTGCTCCATATGTTTTCATTGAAGTTGTTCACAATACTTATCCACCCACAGAATTTGTAATGTAGTCAAAAGTGTAAAACATTTAGCTGCGGTTCACGCTTCTGTTTTTGGATGTCTCTGGGACAAAAGCAGCTGCATGAATGCTGAAGCTTTAAATAAAAGTGAAACAATCAACAAAAGCCTGACCCCTTATATGTTTACAAATTCAAGCGCAGCCGTTTAGAGCTCATTTCTGGTAAATTATGTCAGAATTTACTGGTATTTTGGAATGAATGTGTGAACCGTCTTTTCCAGAAAAATTCCGGAACGTCCGTGCCTGTATGAGCACTTTTTTGAATTTACTGTTAAAGTTGTTCCGGTAATGTTCTGGAAATTCCAGTATCGCTGTGTGAAAGGGGCTATTGGCTGCTTATATATTTTAGGCCAGGTTAAAAATATATTTTTACTATCATTTTAAAATGTAAATCTTCAGTTTTTGCTAATGCATCTTCTTGCTATTTTAGCTTTTTTTTTTGTTTACATAAACTATGTTTACTATGCTACATACATGTAAAATCTTAAATAAATTTTAATTAATTAAATACATTTTTTTAATTAAATTCTTAATAAAACAAATAATTATAGCTATAACATATATTATATACATATACGTAGAGTGTGCTTAACTAGAAAATACGGTTTAATAATAGCTACTTTAAAATCTCACACTTTAATGTTAGTTGCCTTATAGTTAAAACAAACTAAACTAAAAAAAATCTACACAATTGTTTCCCAGCATATCATAATTAATGATTTTACTTCCAAAAAGGACATTTAGAACATCTACAGAACACAAACGAAAGGCTGTGTTCGATGATATACTGACTTTTGCAGGACTGGCCATCATTTCCCAGCCTGAATCCGGTACGACAGCGGCAGCTCCGGGATTTATAGCTCCCGCTGAGCAGGCAGATGTGTGAACATCCTCCAGGTTTACCATAAGAGTCAACTTCACACGCATGGCCCTTGACTGAGGAGAGGACACTCATGTTACATACGCAATTAGCATATATACATATTCATATGTGACACATATACATATAAATGTTGCATATTTTATAATGCTGAACAATGTACTGTATTATTCCAGGAAAATAACTATTAGTAGTAGTAGTAGTAGTAGTAGTAGTAGTAGTAGTAGTAGTAGTAATACTAGTACAGTAGTAATAGCAGAAACCATAGTAATGGTAGTAGTAATGTTGCAGTAGTAGTAGAGGAATCAGCAGTAGTAGTAGTGTAATCAGTGGTAATATCAGAACCAATACTAGTGGTAGTAATAGTAGTAGTAGCAATAATATAATTAGTAGTAGTAATACTAATAAAAACTAGTAGTAGTAGTAGTAGTACACTAGTAGCAGAAGCAGCAGTAGTAGTAGAGTAGTAGTACAGTGGTAATATCAGAACCCATATAAGTGGTAGTATAGTAGTAGTAGTAGTAGTAGTAGTAACAATATAATTAGTAGTAGTAATAATAATAATAATAAAAATAGTAGCAATAGTAGTAGTCGTAGTAGTAGTAGTAGGAGTAGTACTACAGTAGTAGCAGAAGCAGCGGCAGCGATAGTAGAGTAGTAGTACAGTAGTAATATCAGAACCAATAGTAGTAGTAACAATATAATTATTAATTATTATAAAATATAGTAGTAGTAGTCATAGAAGCAGCAACAACAACATAATTAGTAGCAGTCATACTAGTACAGTAGTGATAACAGCAACAACAGAATTAGTAGCAGTCATAGTACTAATATAGTAAGTAAAACACATAATTTATAAAGCATATATTGTGTAAAGCCATACAAACAAAGCAAATTACAATTTTAATTAGTCTCTACACAGCACCGCCAGTAAAGTAACAATAGCAGAAACATTAGTATTGTAATAAAAAGCAGTATACGTATCAGCAGCAACAATATCATTAGAAGTAGTAGTAGTAGTAGTAGTAGCAGTAACAATATATTTAGTAGTAGTAGTAGTAATAGTAGCAGTAGCAGTAACAATATATTTAGTAGTAGTAGTAGTAATAGTAGCAGTAGCAGTAACAATATATTTAGTAGTAGTAGTAGTAGTTGAATTATTAGCTGTAGTAGTAGTACAGTAGTAATAACACAACCAACAGTAGTGGTAGTAACAGTAGTAGTAGTAGTAGTAGTAGTTTCAGTACTAGTAGTAACAATATAATTAATAGTAGTAGTAGTAGTAGTAGTAGTAGTTGTTGTTGTTCTTGTAGTAGCTGTAGTACAGTAGTAATAACACAACCAATAGTAGTGGTAGTAACAGTAGTAGTAGTTTCAGTATAGTAGTAACAATGTAATTAGTAGTAGTTGTTGTTGTAGTAGTAGTACACTAGTAATAACACAACCAATAGTAGTAGTAGTTATAGTTGTAGTAGTAACAATACTAGTAGTAACAACTTAATTAGTTGAAGTAGTTATTAATAGTAGTTCAGTAGTAATAGCACAACCAATAGTAGTAGTAGTAATAGTAGTAGTAGTAACAATACTAGTAGTAACAACTTAAGTAGTTGAAGTAGTTATTAGTAGTAGTACAGTAGTAATAGCACAACCAATAGTAATGGTAGTAACAGTAGTAGTAACAGTAGCAACAATATATTTAGTAGTAGTATTAGTAGTAACAGTACTACATTATAGTAGCAACAATAAATTATTATTAGTAGTAGTAACAGTACTACAGTATAGTAGCAACAATATAATTGGTAGTATTATTAGTAGTAGTAGTAGCAGCAGCAACAACACTATAATTAGTAGCATTAGTACTAGTATAATAGTGACAGCAACAACAATATAATTAGTAGTAGTAGTAGTAGTAGTAGTAGTAATAGTAATAGTAGTAACAGTACTACAGTATAGTAGCAGCAATACAATTTTAGTAGTAGTAGTAGTAGTAGTAGTAGTAGTAGTAGTAGTAGTAGTAGTAATAGTAATAGTAACAGTACTACAGTATAGTAGCAGCAATAAAATTTTAGTTGTAGTAGTAGTAGTAGTAGTAGTAGTAGTAGTAGTAATAGTAATAGCAGAACCAATAGTGGTAGTGGTGGTAGTAGTAGTAGTAATAGTAGTGGTAGTTAATAAGTTGAGTTGTTATGTCTTTTAAATATTTTAGTTGCTACATTTTTAAGCTTTGGAATTAAACATGAAATAAAATCTTGAGTTTGCTTTAACAAAGGACTTCATTCCAAAAAAAAGTAGCATAAGCAAAACCATTCTAACGCATACTTTACCTTTTGGTTGACTGAGCTTGTGGTAAACCCGTATTGTTTTTGCATTTCCTATGCTGGTTAGCATCTCCGGGTCTGTGACATTAAAGCGATTTATCCGTAAGATGTCCACCACTGTTCCACTGGAGGCTTCAGAGCGAGTTGCATACAAGTAGTCCTCAAAGACAGCTAATCCATGCAGGTGGGCCACCTAGAAAAAGAGGCATTGACTAGCTTGATTACGACGCTAAAGAAGCTGCTAGCTAAACATCAACTCTAAAAAGCAGAACAGTGCAGATATGTGCTTGGTATTTCCCTTTGATTCGACAATCAAATTAGCTGCTAGCTAAAGCTGTTATTAGACTTAATTTAACCTGGCAACAACCCACAATCTTCATTACTGAATGAGGGCTCCGGATTGTAGGTAACTGGATGGTGTTGATATGCATTCAGGCAGTTCAGGAAGTTCAGTCTGGGTTGACTAGAGTGCATTTTTTCTCCTGGGACACCTCGACTCGACATGCTATCTCTGCGAGCGACATCCATGTGACAGGAGCTGAATCCTGCTCACAAATATACACACATTAAAATGTGCATGGCGCTTCACCTAAACCCACAGGGAGATAATTCATCCTCGTTTTCCCTGACTGCGAGAGGGGACACTTCCGGCAATACAGTGTGGCTCATGATGCTATTCTGGTTTGAATTTACAGGCAGGTACACAAGCCATTCCCCAAGGGGAATATGTTAAACTCCAATCCAAAAAGTATTTGGATTACAGAACACTTAAATTGTATGAAATTAGTGTTTCTGTTTTTCTTAATCAGATGGTGCAAATCTGGTTTATTGGTTTTACATTAGATTAGTTAGTACCAAAAGCAAAATGGGAACAATCCTAAAAAAATAAAGGATAATTGTGCAAATTTTTTTAATTCTGCTTACTTTCTATTAGATAAAAATATGCTGGTATCAATTAGGGAATGTGGGATATCTGGAAGAAGTCATAGTAGTACAGTATATTAGTAGTAGTAGTAGTAGAAAACATAGTAAACGTAGTAGGGTACCTATATGGTTCTTACTATAATTTCAAGGGGATTCTTTAAAATAATTTATTGTGTGTGCAAATCTGGTTTATTCCCTAGATTATCAGCAAAATATATCCTAATAAATAAATAAATGATTTAATGAGTTAATTAATATAATGGTGTATGAATATAAATGAGTAAACATGTTAAAACAACTCAAACAGACCTTGGCTTGCCTTTGCTGGGAATTATTTAAATTCAGAATATTGTAATGTAGGTTCTCATATAGTTGAATGCAAAGTTGATGACAGATTACATTTGAGGTCAGTACAGTGGACTGAGAGTAAGGAAGGCCAATATTAAAAATAGACAACAGCCCTAAGCTGACATTTAGATATAAATTTGAATTGCTTCACCACACCACATGAAAACACCCAAAACATTATGCAATTCCAAGTGTGCCTCACACAGGTGAGTGGGCCTGACAAATCACCTGTAGAAAATATTATATAACATTATATTCGTTTATCTCTCTGACACTTTAACTGACACTTGCACCAGTTCGCACATTTGCACCACTTTCTTAAAATCACTCCATATCTTTATAAAAAGTGTTTCGGTGTGTGCTTCACACAGGTGAGTGGGCCTGACAAACCACCTATAGAAACACTCTCTCTCTCCATATGCACCAGACACTTAAACTCCATCTTACAAGGACTGAATAAGGAAAACAATGTTTACTTGTTAATGTACCACAAATCATGTTGAAAACTTGTTTTCATCAACCTTAAATACCTCTTCTGCACAATATTGTTATGTCTTATGTAAAAGTACTTGTATGGTCTGTCTTAGGTTATTTATATATTTAAGTATTTATAATATATGTATTCATGACATTTCGTTTCACTGTATGACCACACATTAGGTCAATTGTTTCTTCGGTTTTAAAATTTGCGTTTATCAGCGTCACTTATCGGTGAACAGCGCCAACGTGTCAGAGCGATGTTGAGCGCGTGACCAATCATAGGCTTTTAACAACTCGCTCGACAATGCTCAAAAAGCAAACGGGATAATATTTATGTTTGTTTATTTGCTTTAAATGCTCTATTGTTCTGCGCTTGTACTCAAGTTTTATTGATGCAGAGTGTTTTCTTTGAGCAGGTGAAAATTAAAGGTACAGTTCATATATCTGACTGCTGAATTAAGAACAAAATCATATTACAAGTACACAGAAGCTGAATTTATAAATTATGCATTTTAATACAAGAATTCTTGTGCTGTGAGGTAAAATATAAAATTGTGTATGGAAAGCATCATCAATGCACCGTGATGCACCGAGATATCGAATTAAACTAAATCGATGGCATGATAATCATAACCGAACCGTGAGACCAGTGTAGGTTCACACCTCTACCACACAAGTAGCGGAATGACAACAAAGCTTGACTTGACTATTTGGACAATCTGCATCATTTTAGATTGATTTGTATGATTTTTTTGGGGAGTGAATCAACATTTGAAGTAGATCACTTTCATCAAAGTTGACGTAAAACTATTGAACAGCACATATTCTTGTCTTAGGAAAATTTTGAAATTTTGGATTCACTTTGAATGCTCACTACTTTATATATAAAACCACACAAATTAAATTACCAGTGCCCTGAGTTCTTAAGGACAATATTCAGCTACAGAACTTGAATGATCAAACGTAAAATAACACTTAGGCCCAATCCCAATTCTATTTTTGTACCCCTACCCTTTCGCCTTCCCCATGGCCCTTAAAACCGAGTGTGAAAGGGAAGGGCTTCGAAATTTACCCTTAAGAAATGGGACAGCACTACAGCACCTGCACATGTCATCATATGTCATTGCGATCTCATGCTTCATATGAGATCAGTCGATCGCGATGGCTGTAGTTATTCCAGATGTGTTATTTTTGTGGTATTTATCGACAGGAAATCACTGAAGGCATATATTATATCATTATCATGTTATCATGTTATCATAACAATCTAATGTGGCAATAAGATCGTAACTAGACTGCGCATTTACACAGTGGCCATATTCATATATGTAATTACAAGAAACAACTTTAACATTATAGCAGACACTGTAAAAAGCTCATTCCCAGCCACTAGACTATTCCATACTAGAGTATTCGAGTGTCATCGAGTATCAGAATGTTGTGGGACTGCTGTACATGAGTTATTATTATGGATTATAGATAGCTAAATTTAGTGGTTTTTATTTTAGCGTTTTTTTTTTTTTTAAGCTTGACGGTAAAACACGAACGCCATTACGAATATATTAAAATATGTGCTTGTTTGATGTAAAAATTCGTAATAATGACAAAAAATACTAATTTGTGGATATCCTTACTTCCGGGAGCAGCTATCCTGCCGTTGTGGCTGGTGTATTCTGGGAAATTTTCTTACCCCTTGGTTTCGAGTGTGGTTCTGTATCTAGCCCTTCCCCTTAGCCCTATGCCATCAAGCTAAAGAGAATTGGGACACCCCTACCCCTTCACGTGAATGCGCAAAACGAGGGGTAGTGGAAGGGCTAAGGGGTAGAACTGGGATTGGATCTTATTCTATGAATAAGTACATTCATTTCATATTACTTAAAGGTTATAATTTATTATGTCTGAATGCTTTAAATTTAGCTGAAATGCATACACAGTCAGAAACCTTAAAAACACATGCAAATGATAAACATACACTGTATTATAGTTAAATTCTGTAATGATTCCTCAATGTGCACATTACAAAATCGATGCTAAAACGATATATTGTGCAGCCCTAATGGAAAGCTATGAACAACCATGCTTTATAAAATGAGTTCACCTAATAGGGCTTCAGCAAAGAAAAGTGTCATCACATAATAAGAAACCTGTTAGAAAAACAACAAAGATGCCATTTTCATGCCCAGCAAAACCTCCTCTTAATTCGCGATGGAAATTAAATGTGTTAGCAACCTCTCACTAATACATCGCGGCTCACTTTTAAGAGCTCTATTAAAATAATCGCACCCACACCTGCCTGCATATGATGATCCGTTGCTCTTAATAACGTGGCCTTCTACACTTTCCCACATCGAGAAGATCTTTGGGTGGTTTAGATGAGGTCTACTTTTGAATAGTAATGATCCATAATTAGCATCCTCGTAAGTGCACTTCAGGTAAAATATTCAGATGGCGAATCTGTTTCTGTGGCCCGCATGTTCATTTAAGCTAATTAATGCTAGAACTAGCTTGAGAAATTAAAACGCAGATCAAGCCACACAGATACAGTAGCTGCTGGGTATAAATGTCATAGCCAATTAATACTTGAAATCAATCTGTGTACAGCTGTGTTGGTTTCTGTCTACCCCGGGCAGGACTGATTAGAGTCTTGCATCAGGCTGGCAAACAAGCCTTTACTTCCTTACATGTCAACGTTGATGAAAATACAAATCATAAGGAACTGTTTGCGTCTAACTTAAGTAACACAAATAACCCATTTTTGAGAATTTAAATTCAATTTCAGTGAGATTTTATGAGCCAGGAAGGTTTGTTGACAATAGTGCAGCAATGCAATTCATACAGAAGTCACATTCACGTAAAGTTTCTGTTGGCGAAGGTGGAACATTTGCTTGAACATGAGCATGATTTGTTTGGGGAACTTTTTTGCCCTCATGTGAAACTCTTAAACGCATTGACCCCTTTTGAAATGACTGAATTTTGCTCATGAAATTTCACTGAGCTACATAAATGGTAAATGTGACCTTTAAGTTACAATCATTTCAAAAACTTAACTTGTTTATGCTAATTTGCTGCATTTATCCCATCAATTTTTTTTTAACTGAATGCTTTAATTTAGCAAAAAAATAAATAAATAAAAATGCATTAAAATCAACAAAGCCAACAGGTAAGATATTTATAATATTACAACATATTTAAATTTTAAATGAATGCTGTTCATTCATCAAACAATTTGTTCTTCACATTAAACATAATTAGAAATGTTCTTAAGCAGCAAACCACAATATTAAAATGACTAGACCAGGGTTGCCCAAACTTTTTGGTATAAAGGGCCAAAACACAAATATCATTATGAGTCGTGGGCCGAAGGTAAATACACCAAACTCTTACTGCTCAAAAATGAAGGGAAAACTTAAACAACACTATGTAACTCCAAGTGTTCCCTTTATTGTTTTGAGCAGTATATATTACATAAAAAGTTGACGTAGGTCATTTCCTAATTTATTAAATTGTATTAACTAATTCATTCATTCATTTTCTTGTCGGCTTTGTCCCTTGCGGGGTCGCCACAGTGGAATGAACCACCAACTTATCCAGCACGATTTTACGCAGCGGATGCCCTTCCGGCCGCAACCCATCTCTGGGAATTTAACTAATTCAGTATAACTTTTAAAACTTTTCACTTTTTGAAAGCTTTCACACATGCAGATCGATTGTTTTGTTGCGAAACGGGGAATACAATTGTTACAATGTTGCTCTTTGTTCTTGGTGCGGTTCGCTTTCACACGGCAAAGTTTCTTAATGGAGCAAAATAGCTAAAACAAGTCAAGTGTGAGTAAACTCTCTTCACATTGGTGAGTTCCACGGTTTGTTTTTCAGAGTCCCGCTCAGCTGTCATGCATTCTTATTTTTTTTTTTTTGACGATGAGCAATAAGACATTATAAGCAAAAAGCTGTGCTTTAATCTTGAATAGTGCAACGCTATCTCACGGCAATTCGTAACTTTTTCATTAGTGGCTAATTCGTATGAATTTGTACGATCTAATTCGTACAAATTAGTACGATTTGCCCATCACCCAATGACGGTTGGGGTTAGGGGTGGGTTTAGGTGCCACGCCTCCTTTTTAAAATCGTACATTTTCGTACGACTGAACTGAACTGACTGAACGAATTCATACGAATTAGCCACTAAACTGACAAAACGTAAAATACTTACGTTTCCTCGTGAGATCAGGCTGAATAGTGACACCCACAGACATCGTCACCAAATATAAATAAGAGGTAAGACTTTCTCATACATAGCCGTTGGCTAAAATTATGCATTACTCACTTTACATTATAGAAAAAAATAACAGATAAACCAAGACTGCAGTTTGGTCAATTTCCCTAACCCATAAACCGCTCTTGGTAGTAATTCAGCATGGTTTCACTTTCTTATTTGACATGAAACGCACATTTACCGGTAGGAATGATGACATCTCGCCCTACTCATCGTTCTCTCTTCATATAGCCATATATGCCATAAGCCATAATACACTGTGATGTAGCCTCGTTCGTTAGTTCGTTGGATAGTATGGCTTTCTCACTAGAATCGATCCGCTCCACAGTTTGTTTCAACCGAGCAGAGACCACCTCATTTAGGCGATCTCGAATCGATTATTTTGGCGTGGATCCGAGTGCGATTGCTGGATCCACATATGGCAAACGAACCGTGCTAACAGGGGAAACGCACCAGGTTCCGAAACAAAAATCTAGGTGTGAAAGCATCCTAAATCTGATAAATTTACAATATTTAATTGAACCATTTAAATTTCAGTTAGCTTTTAACAATAAAACAAACAAAAGGTTGCATTAGATGTGAAATGACAATCTCATATGGGATGGCAGGCCAAATCAAAGGTTAATATGGCCCAACTTTGGCCCGCAGGCCCTAGTTTGGGCATCTCTGGACTAGACTAATGTTTGGTAAAAATTAAGCTTTGTCGTCACATGAATAGATTACTGTATGAAATTATATTAAAATAGTAAAATCTTTTGCAGTGGCAGGTCCTAAACTTTTCTTACTGAGATACGAACAATCACTGACCTGCTACTTTTTAAAGCCAAGCTTAAGACCCACTTGTTTTTTAATGCATAGCACTGACACTTCTTTATGTTTTAATGTTTGTTGTATTTTATTAATATTTCTTGTATTGTTTTGCATTGTCTGCTTTTTAGTTGTGCTGTATAAATAGTTTTTACTTGTGTAAAGCACTTTGGTCAACCTTGGTTGTAGTAAAGTGCTATATAAATAAAAGTTGATTGATTGATTGATTAATTGATTGATTGACTGACTGACTGACTGACTGACTGACTGACTGACTGAGTGAGTGACTGACTGAGTGAGTGACTGACTGACTGACTGACTGACTGACTGACTGACTGACTGACTGATTGATTGATTGATTGATTGATTGATTGTAAACTGGTCATTTAAATTGCAATCATATTTAACATTATTAATATTTTGCCTGAACGTTTGATCAAATAAACACTGCACTGATGAGCAATTAACTTTTTATAAAAACAGCAAAGTATAAGGCTATAAAATGCAAAATAAGTAAATAAATAGGCAAACTCACCTGATATCCCTGCATGATAGTGTGTCTGTTTTTGCCATTGTAATCCACCATCTCAATGTAATCCAGATAAGCGTCTGCCCAATAAACCAGCTTCTTGACCAGATCCAGTGCCACTGCCGTTGGTCGTTCAACCTTGTAATCCACAAGTCGAGTTCTGTTTGTGCCATCCATGTTGCAGCGCTCCAGTTTGGCTACATTCCCATAATCTGTGAAGAAGAGCATCCTGCAAGAAAGCGAGAAAGAAAGAGGCAATTTTATTACAGAGTTTAAATAAAAAAATACATCTTTGATGTTGTTTAATCAACCAAGACTTTTCCATACAACAGCTGCTGATAGTGACGACAGAAGCATATGGTACACTCTTTAGAAAAAATGACCAGATTAGTGTTTCCACGTTTTGATCTTAAAGTCTTCATGAAATCAAAATGTACTCTTCTGATGTTTGTTCTGATGTATATAGTAGTGCTTCATACAAATGATGTATATTTGCACTTCATTATTTTGTAAAACTTAATTTGCATTCATATCACCCTGCAGCCCAAGACCGGTTACTCACTAAATCTGAGCCTGGTCAGTACCTGGATGGGAGACCACATGGAAAACTTGGTTACTGTTGGAAGTGGTGTTGGTGAGGCCAGCAGGGGGCACTCAACCTGCAGCCTGTGTGAGTCCTAATGCCACAGTAAACTAAAGGGGACACTATACTGTCAGTGAGCGCCATCCTTCGGATGAGAGATTAAACCAAGGTCCTGGCTCTCTGTGGTCATTAAAAATCCCATGGCATTTCTTGTAAAGAGTAGGGATGTAACCTCTGTGTCCTGGCCAAATTCCCTCCATCAACCCCTACCCATCATGTCCTCCTAATTATCCTCACCCACAGAATTGGCTGTATCACTGTCTCTCTCCACTATATACTGGTGTGTAGTCCACCTATAGCTGGTGTGTGGTAAGTGCACTGGCGCCATTGTCCTGTGGCTGCCGTCGCATCATCAAAGTGGATGCTGCACACAGGTGGTGGTGTGGAGAGACCTCCCTTCATGATTGTGAAGCACTTTGTGTGTATGACCATATACAATACATGCACTATATGCAGTACAACACATTACATTACATCATAATCTTTTTTTCAAAATCCAGTTGAACACAGAATTATTTATTAAAAAATATTTTTTATTCAAAATATAGTTATTTTGAAAAATGTTGGAAACCATTAACTATTGAATTCCATAGTGTTTGTTGTTCCTACTATGGGTGTCATTGATTACTGGTTTCCAACATCAAACTACCTTATTTTGAATTGAGAACGATTTGGAAGCACTTTTGGGTAAAGTAAATAGTGATTACATTTTTAACCACTCATTAAATATCTATATTATATAATCTCTGACTAAATATGACCTGACACTTTTTCATTTTAAGTATATATTTACTTTGAATTTACACAAGTGTGGTGTATAAAGTGAATTTTAGTGAGTTTTAAAAAGCACCATTTTACATCATCTGTACACACATTAAATTTATGGGCAGTTATACATGTCTGTCCATACAGTTTACAGCACTGATGCTGGACATCATTGTAATCATTTAGGTTTTTCCAAGATGTGTCCCTCTTCAAATATATATTTTTTTATTTATAACTTCTATAACTTCACATAACTTCATAACTTCATATGTGCTCCATATCTAATAAGCGTTTTCTACTCAACTTACACAAAATATAGCAAATACATTCTTTATAAGCTTCCCATTGAAAAACAACTAGCTGCCATGGCTGCTCAAGAGTTGTAGCTTTAAACTGATGTACAATTTGTCAAGATTACTCTATTCATTTTGATGTAATCTATTCATAAACATTGACATGTGGAAAAACAGCGCCCCAGGACGACCGCGTCATGGCGCTGGCTATAGGGTGTCTTCTTTCCAATGATACCCAGTTTGTGTTTGTAGCTTACTGGAGTCAGAAACTGTTACTATTTAAAGTTAGGTAGGTATAAATCCCCAAAATTGAGTGCTGGGTAACAGGTTAAAATGTAAACTTTAACCCTCTGGGGTCTGAGGTGATATTGGGGCCCCTAAGATATATTAACATGCCCTGACATTTGTGCTTATTTCAGCTACGTATTACATAGTACTGGCCAACATGCTTTTTTTGTATTCAGCACAAACTGTGCCACAATAATATGTGACAATTATTGATGTACATGATTGCGTTTTTTAGAAGAAAAAAAATGCATGGTTAGTAAGTATTGGAGAAATTGTTTTTTGCTGCAATAAGGTCCAAAAAAACACACTGAATGTGCCTGAACAAAACTTTTGAGTATCCAGTAAGTCTTGTAGGCTAGAATATTTACTTCACAATTATGTAAAAAAATATTTTGTTCTCTCATTCAAAGAAAACATTACAAGGATTTACAATTTGTTAAGCTTGTTTTGGGTGATCTCAGCTGTATGCGTGAGTGACAATGGTCATGAATAATTCACACCTTAAGAGACAAAAGACACTCCCCCACTGGCTAATGGTCACCCATCAAGGGCATTGTAAAGCAATGTCCAGCTGCAAAAGCTAGCCCAAACTAAATGCTTGTTGTATTACTTGCTGTATGACCATGTAAACACTTGCTGTACGACCATGTAAACAATATACAGTACTCAGCATATACAAGTACACAAATCTATCCTTTAAATTCATATTTATAATAGGAAGCTATACAATGTTCAATTTGTGCATATACATTAGATTAGTCAGTACTGAAGCCAAATCTAAAGCTTATCTAACAAAATAACTTAAGATAACGGTCCAAAAACTAGTACACCCAAATTTATATGTTATAGAAGAATATTAAATACAAATTTTAAAAAGAGGAAAAATCAAGAAAAGCAAAAAAATTTGAAAAATTTAGTTGAAATTTTGTAGGTTGTAATTTTTTTTGCTATATTTTGCTTGAATTTAATTGTATCTTTCAATTTCTAAATATGTTTGGTGACTAAATATTATTTTAATAAATATATCTGTTCAATAAATCTTTTTTTTATTTAAATGCATCAAAATACATTGCCTATATTCACTGTACAGTTTAAATGTGGCCAGGTAAATATGGCCGCCAAACAGGAAGTGACCATAGAAGCAGAGGAAATCTTGGTGTAGCGTTACAGTAAACAATGACAGAAATGTAATTTTTTGCATGAATTTCTGTCCTGTTTCTTCAAAAACTACCTATTAGTGTGACACACAATATAACTAAACTTCATAAGAAGTACATTTTTCATTACTTGTTGTTTCTTTAACACTTCCTTTTTGTTTCCCCACAGAAAACATGTTTCCAATTAAAGCAAGATCTCAATAATGACATGCATAAATGCATTTATCAAATGACACCATCTTCCTTTGAAGTATTTCAATTACAGTAGCTCTTCTTAAAAATTAGATTCCCTTTTGCCCTTAGTATATGCAAATGTATTATTAAGGTAGATGACCAAGCTGCAAAATGTCCACTAGTGAATACAAAGTGAGGAAGACTGAATGTTCAAGCTACAACAACACCAGATACCTAGTGGCTGATACTGCAAACACATAATTTAATTAGGAATCTAACAAGGAAAGAGTTCAGACGCAGCCAGCGGTCCCCAAGTGCTTAATTGCTCCGGAGAAGCAAACATAAAACATAAAGGAAATTAAAAACTCCACCGTGAGGAGCTTTTTATCATGGCAGATCCATCTCGTTGTCTGTTGTTATCCAGAATTCGTTGCAGCACAGTCATTTCATTTGTCCCTTTAGGACTGAAGTCGCAGAACTCATTAAATGTTTCAAAGTCACACTTTTAGCTGATTAGAATATTAGTAAAAAAGACATTACATGTTTCTCTAAGGCTCCTGCTTCTTGACCCTCTTCGATTCTCTTTTTTATTGGAAAGCTTGAAATAACTGAACTTTGATGCTTTTTCCTGCATTCAAACAATGAAAACTAATTGGCTCCTGTAACACATGCATAGTTTCAGCAGGACTACTCTGTGCTGTAATTTTTATGTTTTGTTTATTAATGTTTCTTCAGGTTTGGATTTGATCCTCAATGTAGAAACTGATTCTGCATCGACTCATAAAGAAAAAAATATATATTAGAAAAAAAAAAATCCTAACACATTGCGTTATGTTAAAAGCTGTTCAAACAGGATGTGTTCTTGAATTAAAAATCAGATGGAATTACTCTCAGTCCTCTGACAGATTCTCTGTCCGCCCACAGCATATTCACTGACCGTCTCATGCATATTGTACACAAAACTGGAAAGCACATTTGGCAAGCGCTAATGTTTTTAACATGACACATCATCTTGAAAATGCAACACTTAAAAGCCACATTAAAAGAAACACATATATTGCATAACATAATGCTGTTTGGCAATAGTACCAAGTAAGCATGGTTTATGTTCATATAAAATATTATACAATTTCTTTTTTTTTTTTTAGAAAGGACATGTTAAAATTACTTCAGAACACAAATGTTTCAACTACTGTAAATACCTTCTTGAATGTTCTACTACAGAAAAAATTCACCTATCTTGGATAGCTTGAAGGTGATCAAATAACACTAATGTTTTATATTTGGGTTAACCATGCCTTCAATATAACTCTCTTAGATATCATCATTTTAGTGTCATGTGTTTTACCACGATGCTGTTTAGTAATCTAGTACTTTGGTTCATTATGACTTTCTCATCCTCACCTTTTGCACTATACTTACTGCATTTTTATCTGTGTAATAAAAATTAGTTGTGCAGATGTTAGCACTTTATACTTAGTATAGTCAGTACATATACTAACAAATAAGGGTGAATGACTATAAATTAATGAAATATAGTAATTTAAGATTAAAAAAGATTTTACATTCCTACCATATTTTTATTATTTTTAAACTCTGGCAACCACAGCTGCTATATAATATTGTATGCCGCATTTAATAAATTAATAAATAGATTAATAAAGGGACTAAGCCAAAAAGAAAATGAATGAATGAATAATATAATATAATATAAAATAATATAATATAATATAATATAATATAATATAATATAATATAATATAATATAATATAATATAATATAATATAATATAATATAATATAAAATGGATGTTTCCCAGTGTTGGGTTGCGGCTGGAAGGGCATCCGCTGCGTAAAACATATGCTGGATAAGTTGGCGATTCATTCCGCTGTGGCGACCCCAGATTAATAAAGGGACTAAGCCGAAAAGAAAATTAATGAATAATATAATATAATATAATATAATATAATATAATATAATATAATATAATATAATATAATATAATATAATATAATATAATATAATATAATATAATATAATATAATATAATATGGATGTTTCCCAGTGTTGGGTTGCGGCTGGAAGGGCATCCGCTGCGTAAAACATATGCTGGATAAGTTGGCGATTCATTCCGCTGTGGCGACCCCTGATTAATAAAGGGACTAAGCCGAAAAGAAAATGAATGAATAATATAATATAATATAATATAATATAATATAATATAATATAATATAATATAATATAATATAATATAATATAATATAATATAATATAATATAATATAATATAATATAATATAATATTCATTCATTCATTTTCTTGTCGGCTTTGTCCCTTGCGGGGTCGCCACAGCGGAATGAACCGCCAACTTATCCAGCACGATTTTACGCAGCGGATGCCCTTCCAGCCGCAACCCATCTCTGGGAACTTCCACACACACATTCACACTTATACACTATGGACAATTTAGCCTACCCAATTCACCTGTACCGCATGTCTTTGGACTGTGGGGGAAACCGGAGCACCCGGAGGAAACCCACGCGAACCCAGGGAGAACATGCAAACTCCACACAGAAACGCCAACTGACCCAGCCCAGCCGAGGTTCGAACCTGCGACCCAGCGACGTTCTTGCTGTGAGGCAACAGCACTACCTACTGCGCCACTGGGTTGCCCATAATATAATATAATATAATAAAATATAATATAATATAATGCATTATCTGTGTAATTGCTTTTTTTTAGATGCTCAGTCCAGAACTATTGTTGTCAGCAGGAGGATCTGTCTCTTTCCGAGCGCCTCTATTACATTCAAGTGCTGCTGAATCGGATTTTTAATGCCAAATACTGCAGCAAAAAGAAATGACACACAGAAAGGTAAAGCTGAAAAGGTATCTGCATTATGTGGAAGAAAAGCCCTCACACAGCAATCCATGATATAACCCACTGATCCATATTTAATCTGTGGGCCGGTTTGGTCAAAACAGAGGAAAAAAAGGAAAAGTTGAACCTGCATAGTAAACTTTTAGCATGTTAACTTATGAGAATTGTGTATTGGGAAATAAATCATGCTACCAAAAGTTAGGACACCCCTCCAAGTGATTAAATTAAGTTGTTCGATCACTTTCATGGTCACAGATGTATAAAATCAAGTATTCAATTCGCAGTCACACTTGAGTTTGAGTATGCAAAATTCTGTTGGTGTCAGGATTCTGCCACTTCGGTCTTGTTAATTCTTGTTTTGGTGGCAGAGTCCAGACACTAGTCCTGTCTTGTATGTCGTGCTCGGCTCGAGTTTTCTCGGGCCGGGCATTCATCCTGTCTTGGTCTGTGTCTCTTGTTGTTGTGAATGCGCAGTCTCAAGTGAGCTGTGCATTCGTGTCTGTGTAGCGAACACGCTCGCCCCCCGAGGAGACTCTGTTCACACGTGCCCGCTTGCCCTCGCTTTTGTGTTTGTTTTGCATAACATAACATAACATAACATAACATAACATAACATAACATAACATAACATAACATAACATAACATAACATAACATAACATAACATAACATAACATAACATAACATTGTAGCGAGTGAGGTGGGGCCGAGAGCATACAAGGTGGCGTGAGTGCTAATTATTATGTCTCAAGTCTCACGGAGGAGCTCTGGATGTTGAGGAGACACAGCAGTGGATGACGCGATGTTGTTGTGAATGCGCAGTCTCAAGTGAGCAGCATTGGCTGCATCTTCTAGTTCCATTTTACGTGAACACAATGCTTGTGTTGTCTCTGTCATGTGCTCTCCTGTCTATCATCTAGTCCCAGCCTTCTTGTTAACCGATTATTAGTTTATTCAGTTCACCTGTTTGCTTGTTCATTCTTTCGGCGTTTAGCTCCCTCTTGTCTGATGTTATGTGCCAGTTTGTCTAGTGTCTCATCTTGTCCAGTCTTGTAAAACCTTGTCCTGCCTTTCCCTGCCAGCCCAGTTAAGTTTGTTTGTTTATTTCAGGGTTTCTGCAGGTTTAAAAGTTAAATTGAAGGCTTTTTAACCTGTTAGCCAGCACTCAATTTTGGGGATTTACACCTACCTAACTTTAAATAGTAACAGTTCCTGACTCCAGTAAGCTACAAACACAAACTGGGTATCAAGAAGACACTTTGAGCTTTACTGTGGTGAAAAGGAAAGTTACATGTTAAAAAAATATAAAAAGTTATACATTATGAAGTCATGAGTAAAAAAAAATTGTATTGTGTTCAATATTTGTTATTCCATATACAAACACAGGAAAACATTAATGTAATGTCCTAGAAAAAATATGACTTGAAAGCCAAGTGTCTCATGACTTTATATTTCAGATTTGATGAAGATAGCATGCAAAATGAGATTTCTGTAAAAAGTTTTCTGAGACTATATCGGTGTCCTTCTTTCCCTCTCTGTCAGAGGCACCTTCTCAAAAAGGACCATCCCAAACTAAAACATTTACAGTTGCTGGACAATTGGGTCTACATTCACAGTTTATGTATCGTTGGAAAGAAGACACTCTGGGCTTTATTATCCATCATCTATAGTTTATAATGCTCAAAATGAAAAAAAAAGTTAGAGATGCTAAAGTAATGTAAAAAAAAAAAAAAAATTGCACTGCACTAAACATTTTATTATTTCATAAACAAATATGTGAAATCCGTACTGGAGCAACACAGAAAAGTAATAGGTCAAAAGCAACATAATTAGATGCCAATATCATCATATTTTTCTGAGACAATGTCTTGCGATTTTCTCCCTCTCCTTGTTTGTGGAGAAGCAGCCTGATGACCACACGTGTACTGGGGTTTCTAATTATCTATCTATCTAAACTATTTTTTACTCGCAGCATCAACAAACTCTAATTACTTATTTCTTAACCTCATATATTAAATAATGAGCCAAAACAAGCAGACCCTAGTTGTTTACATTAATTTTTTTTTCAACATAACTAAAAAAACTGTTAAAATATAAGTTATAATTAGGGTTTTGCTAAAAGTCTTATTGAGATGTATTGTTTGGATCGATCGGATAACTTTACATTAAAAAAATAAATAAATTAAGACCCATTTAAAATAATTTAAGACCAACGAGACAATATTTCAGTTAATTTAAGACTTTTTAGGGCCTAAAATTTTGTTTTTGAAATTTAAGAAATTTTAAGACTTTTTAAGACCTTGTTATTTGTTTTGTTAAAGTTTTCCGCCTCGGGGTAGTTTGTTTTGCTGTTTATTTTATTTTATTATTAATAAAAACCCATAATTTTTCCAGCACTTGAGTCCTCGCTCCTTTCCACACCCTACACTCATGACAGTTGCATGATGCTAGAAAAATTGTGCAGGGTAAACAAGATAATGTGAAATGGATAACACCATGTTATTTGGTTATTATACCAGAATATTAATCGCTCCATATTTTAAACTTCGATTTTGATCGGTCACATTTCGATCTTCTATTTGTCTGTTAGACTTTCAACTATGATTTATTTATTTTTTGGAGCAAATTAAAAAGGCAAAAGCGGTCATGCCTCATACTTTTATAAATAATCAGAACATAATATTCTCTTTGGAATAATATAATTACTTGACTATTGTTTCCAAGCAACACTGCTATAGTGATTTTCCACCTTTATAGAATATATAATCCTTACACAATCATAGAAGTGGAGTTATAATAAAATATGCTTTATTATCATTGAAGTTCAACAGGTCTGCAAGAGCACCCACATGCTACAGAACTAAGCTATGAAAGCACCACAATGAAAGCAATGAATAAACATTCATTTAACACAAAGCCTTTGTGCATAAGCTATATATTACTCTGTGCATTGGCACTGATTTTTATTATTATTATTATTTTTATATTGTCAAGGCAACCAAATATTTCCCCCATTGTTCACTGTATACTGCATATAGACTTTCTACATCTGATTCTAATAATGCACACAGATGAGACAAGGATGCTGATAAATTTTATGCAGTGGACGTAATAATTCAAATACTACATAACAATGGCCGAGGAATAATAAATCAACAATACATGGTCTGATAACAAACTCAATAAGCCCGGACAAAACACAATGGGATCCAATCTGACCCAGTCATACATCTCATCCGCTGCTTTAGACCTTTAGACCCCGGACTTTAAGTAATCACTGCAAGGTGACACAATGGTCCAACCCAAACCCAGAGCACAGGGGAATTTCATCAGAAAATGAAAATACCTCCTTTTTCTTTCTCCAAGACAGATTACCAAAGAGGATTGGAATAGCGGATATATAAAGATTAGCACACCGCTCTGGTTTCATTTTGCGCTATATCAAATTCAAGTTTCACATTCTTCACCGACTATGGTAAAAGAAATCTCCCCCGCTTTTGCCAATTGATTTGGTGAATTTATGTTAGACTTTAAAATGTGAGGTTAAATCAAGTTCACTCTTATTCCTTCCCTGGAATTTTTTGTTTCAAATTATTCACCTTATTCTCCGCGTACGAGCGGGCGCAGCCATTTGAGTAATTTTGGCTCGAGACTTCCGGTCTCATTCACTTCCATTCATTTTTAGATGTTAAAAACAGCCCGTTCTGCTGCTTAATGTTGCAAACTGAGGTTTTCCCATTATATTATTCTATTTTGTCTGTATAATCATGCAAACACTTGTTTGTAGAGCGAGTAGTTTGACCGTTTTCAGTCGTTTATTATTCCTAGTCATTTCTCCCATAGGCAACTGAATCGGAAGCTCTAAAACAATCGCAAAAACGAGCGCACTTCCGCATTGAAGAATAAGGTCAATAAAGCTACTTTTTAAATAAAGCCTCTCAAGAAGCATAGAAAAACTATTGAAGCTCCTTCAGGAATGCAGTTGAGAAAGAAAAAGGCAAGGAAAAATGTATCAAAACCACCAACAAAACACTTAGCATTTGGTAAACTATTTTATAGACATGGCGGAGCGGTGGCACAGTGGGTAGCACTGTCGCCTCACAGCAAGAAGGCTGCTGGTTCAAGCCTCAGCTGGGTCAGTTGGCATTTCTGTGTGGAGTTTGCATGTTCTCCCTGTGTCCGAGTGGGTTTCCTCCAGGTGCTCCGGTTTCCACCACAAGTACAAAGACATGCGCTATAGGTGAATTGGGTAAGCTAAATTGTCCATAGTGTATGTGTGTGAATGAGTGTGTGTGGGTGTTTCCCAACTATGGGTTGCATCCACTGCATAAATTTTACAGACATTTTTGTACTTAGAATATCAATTTATTGTCTGGGAGTAAAGTAATTAATTAATTAATCAGATTATATATATATATATATTTTTATTTTTTTATTTATTTATTTATTTTTTTTATTCTACAATGTATAGTTTCAAAGTTTCTTTGACAACTTTTCAACAATGCAATTTGACAGAGTAGAGACCAAGGTCCCATAAGGCTGTTTAAATGTGCACTTAAAAAAAAAATCTGATATTTTTCATATTTTGTGATCCACAAGTGTTTTCCATTTATTTACAATTGTGAATTACATTACAGGACCTTGATCTCTACTAGGGTTAACCCTAACCCTACTGTCATATTTTGACATTGACTATTTAACTCTACAGTTTATCCAAGTGGCATTTATTGATATTTTAGTAGTTTGAACTGATATAATGCGTAATAATATGGAATTAAGTCTGTAAAACAACAAAAAAACAGTGCTGGCAGCTTATTACAAGGTTTTTGTAGCATAATATACAACACCAGCCCAGACAATACAAAACTTTTAAACTATTAAAAAGGGTTATAAAGGTCACCTTTTTAAACTTTTCAAGGTTAAAAGTTGTTGAAAGAAAGATCTAGACCCTGTAATACAATTCAAAAGCATAAATAAATGGGGAAAAATAAAAACATGAATCACAAAACATGCAAGACTGCTAATTTACGGATATTTTTAGAGTAATGTTGTTAATAATTTTCAGTTTCACATACCGACAATCAGTTTCGCTTCTTAAGATGTCAATAGTTATGTTTCCATACACCTATTTTTATGTGCTTTTTGGATATGCGCATAAAATAAATCGGTTGATGGAAACGCCAAGATGACCATAAGTTTTGAAAATGCATATAAAAAAATGTATGTGCATAACTGAGTAGGATAAACTACTGATTCGATAAGAAAACATTATAAAATGCCTTAACTACTTCAGTTTTAGTGTTATTATATTATTAATTACCTTAAGAACCGTCAAGAGCACCTGCGATCTACGTCTCACGCCTTCAAACACCACCACATGTTCATTGCGTGTCGGCATCTTCTGAGATGCAAGTCATTTATTAAATAAAGAAAAGATTGACAAAGCTTCTCCTACCTCAGTAAATTCCATTTTTACTGTTGAAATTTGGCGCCAGTTAATCAAGAAGTGATGATCTTGTTCTCTTTAACTTGTTGGATGGAAACGCTGCTTTATTTGCAAGTCTTTTATGCGATATTCCAGTTTTGTGCATAAATTTAATTCGCATTTTTGGATGGAAACATATCTAATGTATCACCAGAAGCCCCAGTTATGATTACAGCATATGTGTAAAAATTATCTTAATTTTGCTCTAAGTCAAATTCACATTTTACATGGTTAAAATCTCACACAAACTCACCCCACTTTTTTTAAACGGGTTTGGTAAATTTAGGTTAGACTTTGAAAAAACGAGGTTAAACTAAATTCACTATTATTCCCTCTCTGGGATTTCAGTTTCAAATTAGAAAGCTACATTTTAAAATCAAGCCTTTCCAGAAGCACAGAACATGATGGAAGCTCCTTCAGGAAAGCATTTGAGAAACAGCCAAGGAAAAATGTATCAAAACCACAAACGAAACACTTAGCGTTTGGTGAACTCTTTCCATAACTACTGCGCCTCATGCTGAGCTACTATCGTAAACCAGCCCAATTTCTTTTTGTTTTCACTCCACCGCTCCAGGCTGACAGACCTCCTGCGCTCCCTCACACACACACAGTTCCAACCTCATCTCGCCAATTACAGGAGGAGGACCAGAAAAAAGCAGAACGGATATGTAATGTACTGTAGTAAACTGCACTTCGCT
Source organism: Danio kyathit (assembly GCA_903798195.1). Lineage (NCBI taxonomy): Eukaryota > Metazoa > Chordata > Actinopteri > Cypriniformes > Danionidae > Danio > Danio kyathit. The sequence continues at coordinate 44,547,902 of LR812527.1, read as the reverse complement.
GAAGCCTGGAGGTTTTACCACTGTACTCCTCTTTCACAATCCCTGGAGGAAACTGGCTGGATGCACTGAAGGGCACGTATAAATGTGTGAGAGCCATTTCCCTGTGGGTTAGGTTCATGTAAACGCACTGATAGTGTGTGTACAAAATAAGCATTTAAGTTGCTACGATTACATGCTAATCATTGACTATAAAAGGACACAAAAGGCGCATTCACAGCAAATGGAGGAGGAATGGTGTTGAGCTTGTTTGATAAGGGTAAAAAGAGCCAACTTCAAGATTTTTTTTTTTTTCCTAAACCGGATTTTCTGCTTAAGGTCGTCACTGTGAGGTGAATAAGGGGATCTTTCACAAACATATGGAAGCCCAGGAGAAAAGCTCGCAACCAGAAGCATATGTTACTAAAGCTTTATCTTACAGCAAACTGAACACAGAGAACTTCAGATAGCGAAGTCGAACAATGTTAAAAAAGACAAACAAAAATAAAAAGACAATGCTTTATCTCAAGCCAAGTGTTTCATCTTTTTTCTGACTGAAGACTGAATTGTTTCTATATTATTTGTGTACTTTGTGGCAACAAGAAGTGTTTTATATAACATTCTATATGTATAGAAGATAATAATAAACTCCAAAATAAACTTTTGAATCAAAGGCAACTCATCAACACAATGCCATGTTCACAATGTTACAGTACATATATATATATATATATATATATATATATATATATATATATATATATATATATATATATATATATAGGGCTCGAAATTGTGACCGTTTTGGTCGCATTTGCGCCCGAAATTTTATCTATGCGACCCCAAAATATATTTGGGAGCATTTGTGTGAGTGCATAAAATTGATGTTGTGCGACCAGTTTTCCAGCAAAATATACACCACATGCACGGAATTAGGAGGCATTAAGCATCTTTGCACCTAAAAACACCAAACACAGAGCTCAGGAATGGTTTAAAACAGTTGTCATGTCAACTTGCTGCAGTAAACAAAGCCTGCAACGCTTGCCTCATATTCAAGCTCTTCTTAATGGTCCTTGTCGCTAGAACACAACGTGAATGGATTGGTTAATATCAGCTGTCAATTACTCAGTTCCGATGACAGGGAGCTACAGCCGCGAAACTGTAAAGGTCTGGATCTGAGATAATGAAAACAACACTGACAGATTTAGTTTTACAAACCATCCAAAGTTACAAATAATGGCACATCTGATTAGTGATCATGTGCTGAATGTCAATCCAGCATTTACACTTTGAGTGGATAAACGACTTCCAGTGGTTAGAGTCCGCTATGAAAATGACTAAAGCCATTCACAATAAAACCGTTGGGATGAAGTTTTAAGGTAACAGTGTTTGCCACTGAATCTACACATTTTAAGAATGAGATATTCTAACATTATTTAATCCTTCATGTAATCATCATGATGCTGTCAGTCGTGTGACTGACACCGCGTTCACCATCACTAAAGAGCATGCATTCACCGAAATGAAACTAATATTGCAGCTCATGAAAAGACCGTTATTGCTATTAAGATGACGTATGCAAATAATAAGTTATATGTCAATATCATCTGTGCAATATCAAACACCACCCGTGAAAACAGCACAGTTATTATTGTTAATTCAGTTCATCTCATTCACATCAAGAAAAAAGGTTAATTTCGAGCCCTCATATATATACACGCACGCACGCACGCACGCACACACACACACACACGCACACACACACACACACACACACACACACAACAATGCTAACCACTGGGCCAAGATAACTAAAGTAAGAAACTCTGGATATTTATAGTGAGTTAGGAATTGTCTGATTGGTGGATCATGCATTAGTTAATGCGAGACCAGCCGTGATCAATCATAAGCACGTGCTCCTCTCGAAATTAGTTTATTAATAAATTCACATATACAGTGGGGTAAGAAGTATTCAGCACGTCACCATTTTTCTCAGATGGCAGCTTAAAGGCACCTCTCATATGGAGAATGAAGTCACATGAATTGCTCAGGTGTGATTTCCACAGACTTCAACAGAGTTTAAAAATCTTCATGGTTCTGTGGGTCCTGTCTGTCAAATCTGATCTTTAATTTGTATGTTCTATTGAATTCAAGTCAGATGATTGGCTGGGCCATTCTACAGCTTGATTTTCTTTCTCTGAAACCATTTGAGAGTTTCCTTAGCTGTGTTTGGATCATTGTGATGCAGAAATGTCAACCCTGATTTCATCTTCATCATCCTGGTAATGTAGTTGTTGGACTAAAGCAGCTAATATTCATTTACACTGAGTAAGGGCAGAGGGTTGCTGAATAACTACTGAGAGATTTCAGCTGCAATCTGGGCTTTCACTGCCTTCCTACACCTCCCTTTCTTCATGTGTTCAATACTTATTTTTCTGTGTCATTTTATTTTTACACATAATTTAATTTGCAAACTAATTAGATTTGTTTCTTTCCATATATGGATTTCTTTGGTTGCTATCAACATCTGGTGAAATTTTCAAGTCAACAGCACCTTTAGAAATAAGTTTTCTGAGAAAAATGGTGAAGAAAGCAGTTATTGAATTTTTAATGAATATTTAACAATTTAACATTTTTTTTTACATTTAATAAAATGTCACCTAGATAAACAGAATAATTTTCTTAAAAAAAACAGACATGAAAAAAACAAAAAAAAAAAACAAAAACAAACTTACGATAGTGTATATATATATTATAGGTGGGCATAGATTAATTTTTTTAATCTAGATTAATCTAGATTAATTTCAAAATTAATCTAGATTAATCTAGATTAAAATGGCTCATTTGAATTCTGCCGAAGATATTCAGAATATGTGTGCTACCCAAACGGGTTTCTCAAGCCGGGTGTCGCATTAGACCAGTGTCTCATCTCCAAAATGTTTCCAAAATGCATCACAAACTGCTTGAGAAACTGTTCTACTAAGATAATTGGTGTTGAAAAAAAATGATGTTCAATAAGATGTGTTTACTTACTTGTGTTTACTAACTGTTTATTCAGTTAAACATGAATGTTGAACTGTAGGCCTACATAAGCTCCAAACAGCGAATTCTGATGAGCTTAATCAGACTAAAGTCAGCACTGAACTAAACAGAAATGGAATTAAGACGTGGAGTATGCAGATTTTAGTGGCATTATTGAAGTAAACACCGCGGTCTTTAGGACCTTTCGCCATATTTTCCGACAAGGTCCACACGCGGCTGTCAGAAAGGACTGCACACACACATACACAAACACACACACACACACACACATCGCGAAATGCGGAAGTTTTTTTTTCTTACCATTTGGCATGCGTTATTAAACTCCATTACTCTCTCACCTGTCCTTACTCCTTATTTGCGTCTATATTACCCCAGTTTGTCACGAAGGAATAAATGAAAAGTGAAACTGCAGTTAGAGTCAGGCATCCTGCTGATTTGATTCAATACAGCAGACGGCTCACCGGTCAGGTATACATCCGCGGTAATATATCAAGGTGAAAGTCATCATAGCTTGCGTAGAATAGACCCAGCTCCCAACCCAACTTTGAGAATAGATTAACGGCGATATTTTTTTTATCGCGCGATAAGAGTCTCGCGTTAACGCAGCACGTTAACGCCGTTAACGGCCCAGCACTAATATATATATATATATATATATATATATATATATATATATATATATATATATACAATTTTGGGTGAAATGCCACTTTATTGCCATTGCCATTTTTGTCCGGCTCCCCTGGACAAAAACCAGTAGACTAAGGAACAGCTTCTTCCCCAGAGCTGTCTCCCTTTTGAACTCTGCCCCCACTGACTCTTTGCCCCCTAAATACACCCCCCACTCTCCTCATAACTTATACTCCTCATAATCATTGCACTATTTAAAAATTGCACATATTCATTGCACTGATTCATTTATTTGAACTGTACATACCCACTGCACATTTGTAATTATGTACATACCAACTGTACATATACATTTGTGATTGTTTATCTATATGCACACTTCCGATTATTAATAGCAACCTGTACATATAGCCATCTATTGTAAATCTCTGTTCATAGCTAATACAACCTGTATATAATGTTCATAGTACATCCATCTGTAAATATCACCATAGTTTTTCTATAACTGCACTTTATAACTTATACCTGTATCCTGCACTTGCTGCTATTGCACTCCTGGTTAGACCTAAACTGCATTTCGTTTCCTTGTACTTGTACATATGTAATGACAATAAAGTTGAATCTAATCTAATCTAATCTAATCTAATCTAATTAAGGGTAAATATACTTGTATAATCTATACAGTTACACATGTTTATATTAAATATTTTTTAATTATTGCATTAATTATTGTATGTCTTTATAATAAATATAATATTATTATATATTCTAAAATACAGTTTCTTTAAAACTAATAGATATAAATTATAGATATAGATATAAAGATAAGATAATATAAATATATAATACACATTCGAGGCAATTGTTTTAAAGAGAACACCTGACTAGCTCCTTTAGCTGTAAAACAGACTTTTATCCCCATAGACATAATATATGTCATTCCTACACATTCTTGATTCGCCTTTTTTTAAGACAAAAGACATCTACTATACCGAGTGCTACAATTTGCTCGGACTAATGGATGTGTCTGGCTGATACTGCGATAAAACATAGTTTAGCACTACAGCACCGTCGTGCAATTCAAAAGGATTTCTCCCCCTGTGTATTCCATTCAAACTCTCTCAAAAGTTTCTAAAAAGATCTCAGAGGGTGTTGATGATCACAGGAGAAAGAACGCAGCATTTAGACTCGGAGAGAGATAAACGGCTGTCATTTCTTTTAAAAACGCCTTCATTCAGGCTAGTCAGGATTCCGTTTTTGTCAGAGTCTCAGCACGAAAACAACAACAACTAAAAAAAAAAAAAAGGATGACAACCGCACAGCGAAGAGCGGAAGCGAAATTGATGGCCTGGGCTCTCTTTACAGTCTTTAGTCTTCCTGAACACCGCTGCTACAATTTAGGTTCACTGGGCGCAAGGCGTCTCATTAAAAAGCCCAGGAACAGAGTGCTCTGCCTGTCCTTGCACTCTCATGAATAAATGGGACAAACTCACTCCTGAATTCCTATTCTAAGCTCGCAGGGAATATTACCACAGCGCTCCTTTTAGCAGCTAATAACTAGAATAATCACGCTGCCCTTCTCTCCTTTGAGGACTCTTTGTGTTCCTTATTTCTCCCGAATCGTTTCCGCAATCGGGAAGCTGACGTGAGGGATCTGCCACCCCCTTGTTTCAACCGCGACTTTGTGGTGTCAAAGCTAAACAAAACTCATGTAAAGCAGATTTGAGCAAGGGCGTTCGAGATTGTGGGATGCTGGGTAAATCATGGAATACTAATGACGCTCCTGACTGTGGGAGTCGTAGCACAATCCTGCCGGCAGACACTGTCGGAAAAGAAGAGTAAATATTTTGCTCTGGGAAGAGTAAAGCTGAGATGTGTTCAGAGGAATGTTTTCCTAAAATATGGTGGCGTGTGTGACAGGATTTAGATCATCAAAGGCCTTGTCAAAGAGGGAAATCTGGCTGCATGCATTTTTCAACTCACCCCATTAGTGGATCCAGAGCGATTGCTTTGGGGTTCAGCAGGTCGAGGTCTATCACTGTAACGCAGGTGTCTCCCAGTTGGTTGCAAACAAATATCCTGTCACTCGCTTGATCCACGAAGTAAAAGTTCCCGGTGAGCCAGTCAAAAGTTAATTGATCCACGTCTGGAAAACAAGTGAAACAATAAAGATTATGCGCCAGTTTATACAAAACTAATTGATTAATTGACAATTGATACTGTTAAATTTATATTGTTAATGGTACGTTTTTGATTTTTAATTGAAAATCCTTGCTTCCCACATAAAAAAAACTACAGTATAGTAATTTATAGTAATTATAGTAAACCCTACTATAGTAAAGTACTTGAATTAAACAGTTTTGTTGATTCTATATTTACAATGGTAACACAATAACGATAGTACTATAAGTAATTGACTCATTAGTGTAGTTTTTTCAACTATAGTACATATTATACTACAATACAGCACAGTTTACTGTAGTAAAAAATAGAGTATACTACAGTATTTATTACAGTTTATAGCTTCACTATAAATCAACACTACATCATTCTTTAACACCGTTTTGAAATACTAATAAAGACAATATGATTACACTTTACTATAGTATGTTTAAAAACACTATAGCAAATTACTCTAGTATTTTTTCAGTTGGATTACTAAAACCAACCTTATTTATGTACTTCCATTTACATGCATACACATATTTTCCTTATACTTTAATTTGGGATTCTCCAGTTAGCAAATAATGAACTTAAAAGACTCGTTAAAGGGGTCATGAACTGTGAAACCAAAACTCTCTAAATCTTTTGACATAAAAGAGGTCAAAGTACTACAAAACCATCCTGTACGTTTCTGAGTTTAAAACATTCTCGTTACTCTAAAAGCAGTTTGTATTGAAGGCAGTCAGCCCAAACAACAGGAAATGGAATGTTCTACTCTTTGATGTAATAGTGTGGGGATAAGCACCACCTTCACAGAAGGTCAGCACCTACTTTCACTGTTTCAGCCTTGTTAATAGGCAAGGCGAGGTGAGGTAAGGCAAGTTTATTCATATAGCACATTTCATACACAGTGGCAATTCAAAGTGCATTACATAAACGGGAATAAAAGAAACAAATAATATAAAAAAACAAATAATATAAAAACAGATGAAAACTGGGTAATAACACCGGTGTATCATATTTTCTCACTTTACTCTGGGACTTCCCCATTCTGGTGATCACCCCCTCCCCCTCTGTGGACCTTTTTGGTACCTATTAATCTATTGAACGTCTCCAACAGATTCCATTTTTCACCTACAATCAAAAAGTTAAGCTTTACAGCTCTAATTACATGCCCCCCAATTTCAACTTACTTCTGGAAGCAAATCGCACGGCTCTTGATTTCTACCCCCTCCCAGGAGTAAATCGCTTTAGCTAGCCAAACGTAGTAAAAGGTATTGATCTCAGCCAGACGCCAGGGACTAATATTCAAAACTGTTAGCCAATCAGAGCAGTGGGTGTTTTCTTATGAGACTACAAACAGAAAAATCAGCTGAGGGGTCAAAAATAGCACAGAAAATTGTCAAATTACTAGCAAATAATGTTTTAATGCAACAAATATCCATTATATCAAAAAAATAAATAAATCCTGACATTGTTCATGATTCTTTTAAGTTTGATGATTTCACAAACCAATCCCAATTTAATGTAAAAAGTAAAACATGAAAACCACTGTAAGAAAGCAGCAGAGCTTTAGGCAAAAAAAGCCAAAATGTTGCCATCAATTCAAGATAAGGGGGGCAAAAAAGATATTTACACTGCTAAACTAAATCACTAGGGCTGCCATGATTGAAGTCAAATGTGAAATTGACTGAAACATGGCCATTTTGGCTTTATATTTAAATCTGTGCAAGCATGTTGCAAGCAAGTTTCAGAACCATTTTACAAGTTTCTTTGAGAGTTGGTATTTTGGAGAGCCTTGGTATTTTTTATGTATTTTTTAAAATGTAAGGTAAAGACAATGCCCTGACCATTACAATGAATGGCAATTTTGCAGGTTGAAACATTTTTTATTATCTGAAACATCAATGAATCATCTATTACAGAGGGGGGCAAACTACGGCCCGTGGGCCATATGCGGCCCGCTAAACTCTTTCATCCGGCCCGCGAGGGAGTTTTTAAAATACTGCTTCTGAGCAATGGTCTGGTTTCAGAATTAGTAAATTAATGATGTAATACAAGTGAACACCATTTGAAGGCAGTATTGCACGTGGTACAGTTAGCGCAACCAGTAAAATTAGAACACACTCTCGGATATAAAAAAGCACTCGACCGTTAACGACTGAAAATGAGTCAGGCAAAAAAAGAAAAATTGACTCTGAATGTCGTGTGTTTAAGGAAGAATGGACAACAAAATACTTCTTCACCAATATCGGACAGAAAGCAGTATGTCTAATATGCCAGGAAAGTATTGCTGTTTTTAAAGACTACAACCTAAGTCGGCTTTTTTCACACAAACATTCAAATTATTTTGAATGTGTTAATATGAGATTTTTTTTATTAGACAATATCTTTTCTATTCTCAACTGTAAAAATTATTACATTATTATTATTATTATTATTATTATTTTATTGTTTGATGATGATTGATAAGTAAATATAAATAGCAGTGCAAATTAATTTGACTTGTAAATATGACTCAATAATAACTATTTAAAAAAATGTGTGTTAATGTGAAACGTTTCTGTCCGATATTACATGTTCCATGCATACTGCCACTATAAATAAAAGTTATTTTTTTGAAGCATTTAACATGTGGCCCTTCACTTGGTTTGCCAAACTTGATGTGGCCCTCGGGTCTAAAACGTTTGCCCACCACTGATCTATTAAATTATTCATATTATGTTTTCTGCATGTAATATCCCTTTTATAAATTAAATGTGGACACCAAAATGGGTCATCTCATCTTTGACCCATGTGTTAAATGTATTAAAAAAGATTAATATATTAAAAATGTTCATTATATAGATACATCATGATATATTATTTCTCTTTCAGAACTACTGATTTTAATTTTAGATTTTAAAAGTTGTTTAAAAAAAGTTTTGGCAATAAAACATAAGCCAAAATAAATAAACTGCACAGTTAAAACTCTTTTTTTTTTTTACTAACATGAAAAATGTATTCCACTAAACAAAACAAAAAGTGCCCCATAAAGTAAGTCATATTAGTAAGTTATTTATTTTCCCAACATTATAAACTTGGGGTCCATTAGTCCTTAATGCACTGCCCCAGACTTTAAATATGCTGCAACTGAAACGCTTGGCTTTATATCATAAAGAAATTCTTGGTTTAGAGGCTATTATTTGGATCAATACTCCCAAATGAGAACATGTTCTTATTCTCTAATTCAAGACTGAAAACTAATGGACTAATTATTAAATGTGTAATACATCATTTTCAATTTGAGACCTTTTAATGAATACTTAATGGAATATACGGAAGGAAGAGCTACACAAAAGTGCATAAACCGATTCATGTAGCGATAAATAAATGATAAGCTCTGTTAGCATCCATTCAGCTTGCATAGATAAGCATTATTCAGTCATGCAAAACTCAGTATTACACTAAAAGTTTTGTTCAGAACGAGAGGATGAGGCCTCATGAGAAAATCACAATGGACTGTAAGAGGACATTGGTAACAACACAAAAAAAGTACACATCTGTAACAAGAATTGTGTAACAACAATATGCACTTGCAGGTGTTTTCCCACTTCCACACCAATTTGCATACCATGTACTTCTGAACATTGAATTAGAATAAGAATGGCAGAACTAACGATGCATTAAAAGGTTTTAACTTACAGTTGAAGTCAGAATTATTAGCCCCCCTGTTTATTTTTTCCCAATTTCTATATTTAGCAGAGAGAATATTTTTTTCAACAAATTTCTACACATAATAGTTTTAATAACTTATCTCTAATGACTGATTTATTTTATCTTTGCCATGATGACAGTAAATAATATTTTACTAGATATTTTTAAGACACTTCTATACAGCTTAAAGTGACATTTAAAGGCCTAACTAGGTAAATTAGGTTAACTAGGCAGGTTAGGGTAACTAGGGAAGTTATTGTATAACGATGGTTTGTTCTGTAGACAATCGCAAAAAAAAAAAAAAAAAAAAACTTGCTTAAAGGGGCTAATAATGGTTCTTAAAAAATTAAAAACTGCTTTTATTCTAGCCAAAATAAAACAAATAAGACTTTTTCAGAAAGAAAAAATATTATAATATTATCAGACATACTGTGAAAATTCCCTTGCTCTGTTAAACATCATTTGGGAAATATTTAAAAAAGAAAACAAAAATTCAAAGGAGGGCTAATAATTCTGACTTCAACTGTATGTGATACCAGTGGTCCACTCAATGTAAAGTGTAAAATGGTCACAAATTATTGTTTAACTTGTAAAAATATCTTCTATGCTACACTTTATTATTACATGGTAAATCCTAAGGAACGGTTCACTCAGTGAAAAGTGTAAAATGGTCACACATTACTGTGTAATATATAAAACCCATAAGCTTCTGTGCAAATGTTTAACAGCAGTGTACTTGCATGGTAACTCCTCAGGAACTGTCCACCCAATGTGTAAATACTGTATGTGAGTAAAGTATAAAAAAGTCGCAAATTACTGTTTAATATACAGAATAATTCCCAATCTTTTGTGAGACTTTTTTAATAATAGTGTTACATACTACTTAAACATCTAGTTACCATGTAAGTTCACAGGTATAAGCGACACACTGCAATATAAAGTGGGACCAAAACTTTTCTTGGCAAAAAATACATACAGACAAAACAAATGTTTTTAACTTCAGAAATTACAAGTTAAGAAATCAATATTTGGTGGAATAACAAAAAGAAAATTGTAGTGGCATTTTTGATCGAAGCCGCTATCTCGGTAAGGGTAAACAATGACGCGTGCGTCCGTTGTGTAACATTTTGTCATCATTTATTTTTTTATCACATCTTGAGCCGTCAAATCAGTGAAATAGCTACAATCCTCACCAGTTGCACTCGTCACCACATACAAACTCACTGTCTGAAAATTGTTTCCTTTTTCCTTACTGCTCCACCTACTGGCTGCCTTAAATCCCGATTTCAACAGAATAAAAGTGTTCATTCACAGAATCCAAAAACAATAAAGCAAATACTCCAACATAAATAGTATACAAAAAGCAAATACTCAAACCTGAATACAATAATTATCAAATGTAAACCTAATCATATCGTCCAATCAACCCATTTAATCCAAACATTATAATAATAAAGGAAAGAAATGGCTCCAACAAAAATATTATTCTGTTATTCTGACAAATTGTCATTTTCAAAATAATAATAATTAAATTATTTTATATAATAAAACTGATATCATACATCATAAAATCATACCCATACCTGTAAAATCCAGTATTTTATTTTCTTCTTCATCCAATATTTCAAACTCTGAATGCTTAATATTGATATATTGGCATTTTCTGCAAATACGTGCACTAAAATGTTCCTAAAACCGTATATTATAATTGTTTGTATAACATTAGTGTACATTTTGGTGGATAATTGTGGGAAATTTTGGTCTTCTACCATTATTACAAAAAAATAAGTGAAAATATTAAATATATTATGAATTGCCGATCTTTAAATTTCAAGGAAGCATTTAAAAAGGGGTTATATCATCTATATTTTCTGTAAATGCCCAGTATAATCTCTGTATAATAATATTATTTCATTATGAAACATAATAAATGTCTTTTATTTAGTATCATTTAATTCAAACACATTAAATCAGAACTCCTGTTTTAACTGAATTGGAATTTAATTTATCCATTTCTGAATCCCATACAACTATACATTTGATCATCTCACATCACTCATAAATAAAATAAGTGTATCAATAGTTTCATTTCAGCATGATCTCAGTGTAAGCAGGAGTTTTTAACAGCAGTCATACCGTGAAGATTCTGGACGGTTTTGACTTCCTGCTCTTTAGTGAAGCCACTTGCTTTCTTTATCCTGGCGCAGCGCAGTTGTCCGGAGGACTCTGAGGATGTGACCCAGCATACTGATTCCTCTTTATGGTTAAAATCCAAGCCATGAGTCCCATTTGAGTCCAGTTGTTTGAGAGTTTGCAGACGGGATCCATTTAGGGCTGTGATTATAATATTATCCGAGCCTCCAATCAGCAACGCGGCAGGACTTTCGCCAGGCTCTGGAAAAGATGGATAGGAAAATAGTGAGAAGACAGCTTGAGGCCAGGCATTTTCCTGGGCATTCCGGGCTTTCAGGAGAACAGGATAATGCGGGCTTCTGCAAAGGCCACAGGTAATTGAGAAACACGTCTCTCAGGACAGAAACCCATTTTCAAATCACAGCAGTCAGTAGGATATTTCTGTTCTTGTTCAGTTTCGCAATGTATTTCAAAGGTAAAGGTAAAGGTGGGTATTATGTTCACACAGTACAATAATATAGAGATCATTAAATAAAACATAGTTGACAAAAATGTTTTCTTTTTCATTTAACTAAGATAAGAAACCTAAAATAACAAAGCAATATACAAATTAAAATATATGTTTATATACATTTATACACATTACAGTGATTGCAATTAGGGACATTAGTCCCCATCAATGACATTAGTCGACATTGATGACTAAAAATGATAGATTTCAATGTCGCCCATGTTTACATACATACAAATGACAAGAACGCAGAACATTTTTTTTCTAAATTAACTAAATTTAAAACTGATATATATATATATATATATATATATATATATATATATAAAAGAAAATGAAAGATTAAAATACAAAATTTTAACTGATAATAAAACTGTAAATGTAAATAATTTCAAATTAAAACAGTTACATTTAAATTGTCACTCAATACTAATATAAATATATATATATATATATACATACATACATATATATATATATATATATATATATATATATATATATATATATATATATACATACATATATATATATATATATATATATATATATATATATATATATATATATATATATATATATATATATATATATATATATATATATATATATATATATATATATATATAAAGATGATAAATTTCTCTGGATTTACAATGTATGTGTTTGGAATGTTTTATTTATTTATTTTTTGCTTAAAATGTAAAAAAAAAATGTGACATTTTCTTTTTTTATAGTTTTTTTTTTATATTTCTTAGACATATTTAAACAACACTATAGCAATATTTTAACTTCAGAAGTTAATCAACTGATATTTAATAGAATTTGTTAAACTTTTGTTATTCAGGCCAATTTTCATTTCCTAAACAAACTAAATAAAAGGTGCGTTCGACATGAAGCACGGCTGAAGCTGGCAATTAACGAGATTAGCTGAGCGCAGGCGGTTGCGGGGGTGGAGTTAAAAACGGAGCCGTCAAGCCGGACACTTCGGGGTTCAAAGTTGCCGCTGTCATGATGATCAATCACATGGTGTGATAATTTATTTATTTATTTATTGCAATAACAACAAGAAAAATCTACAGTACAATTAAAACCGAATACAGTCTCTACAAACTATAGTTCATTTTTAAACAAGGGAATTATTAATTAAATTTAAGTATATACAACAAACGCATGAGAAATAGGGGGGAAACGAGAGGGCACATAAAAAGGAAATAAATATCCACGAATAGGCCTATTAAACAAAACAATAAGCACAAATTCTAAGAGTTAAAACATCAGTCTTTGGGCTACTAGATGTTTAATGGTATGTCAATACTGTTCCAGTTCTTGTTTGAATATGCTGAAAAGGGGTTTACATTTATTTACATTTATAGATACAAAAATTTCCAATATATGTGTAAAACCCAAAACAAGGTGTTTTGATTTCTACTCAGTAGAAATTTCACAGAAAGAGCAGGTATGATAATGTCACTTAAAAAATTTCTGCATAAACAGTTTGACAGGATATAAAATATTTTATAATAATATATTTTTATATTTAATAAAATATTTTTTTTAACTTAATATGTTAAGAAATCTTCATAGGGTGTCAGGATCAATGATGATATTTATTTTATTACAAGTCTGTAAGACTTATTTGAGTTAATATTCAGGTTATTTACTAAAATATATTGTTTATGGAGCTGAATACAGTACTCTGTATAAAAAAAGCAGAATAAACCTGTGCAAACAATCTAGTCATTATGAACAAATTATTTAACAAAAGATGATTACTGCAGTAAAATATTTGTAGTCTTTTAATAAACATGGTATATACGAGATAGAGATGGAATAAAAAGTTAATTGTTTGGTTGGAAATATGTGAGAATTTGTCCAATAATAAATCCGAAACACACATTGTTGATGTCATGCGATGAACTCAGCCAATTGTGTAATATCGGTGTCATCATCGCAGCTCCTGCAGTCGCTCTTCAGATGCTGCACCATCTGAGTCTTTTGATCTCGGAGTACTGTCGCGATACTTTAATGCCACATGTGACAGTCACGTGGCGTCGGCGCAGCATCAATCCAGACAAAAAATTTTAACCGGTATGCAACGCTTTAAGATCGATTTTGATCGGTCTGTGCAGCGCTGCATGAAGTCGAACACACCTAATGACTGAAATTAATGAACAAACAAACGAACGAACAAACAAGCAGGTGAGCAATTGAACAAACGAACGAACAAGCAAACGAACAAACAAACAAACGAGCGAGCAAACTAACAAATGAATGAGTGAAAGAACGAGCGAACGAACAAGCAAGCAAATGAACAAACAAGTGAACGAACGAGCAAATGAACAAGCTAATGAATGAACAAATGAGCAAACAAATGAACGAGCGAACAAGGGAATGGACAAACGAGCAAACAAATGAATGAACATGGGTATGAGCAAACTAGCGAACGAATAATTTAACTTATTAAGTAACTAACTAACTAACTGATTGACTGACTAACTAACAGACTAACTTACTTAGGAATAAAGAAACAAACGAATGAATGAACAAACGAATGAATGAACAAACGAACAAATCAATGAAATTAAAATGAAAGGTAAATGTTTTCTGCTGTGGCAATCCCTGATAAATAAACTGAAGGAAAGTGAGATTATAAAAGTCTTTATCAGTTCTCAACAAACCCATTTATTTCAGAAAAGTTTGTCTCTCAAAGATATTAGGAGAGGATCATGAATGGATTCAGACAAAACCACACAGCTCTGCCTCTCTTTCCTATAGGGACCAGAAAAAAAATTGAGGCGGTTTGCTTGGGAGATTCTGCTACAGTCCTTATATCAGTGTTGCAGTGCCAAGGGATAGAAATAATGGAGCTATTGGTGGAAGATAAGCCAGACATTGAGGATTAAGTGGAGGCTGAGTTTTATGAAGAGCGGGGCCTGAAGGACAGCTATTCTCTGTCTTTATCAGCCATGCCGGTGATTACTAGCCTAATGGCACCTGCCTGTGAGAGTTTCTCCCCACCAGCCACAAATCCAATCAAGTTTATCATTAAATCGCCTGCTTTGTAATAAGGGGGTTTTGTAGGGAAAACACTGACTACAAATCCAAATGGATTGTAATCCCTTTTGTAGATTGGTCATTTGTTTGGGCTCAGGTAATTGCAGTCGTTTTAATAAAAAGCACGATTGAATCCCAGTGTTCAATGGTTCGTTTTTCAAAAGTGGTAAGAGTTATTATGAAACAGGGAGAAAATGTGCTGCATATATTTGAATCTTTCTAGCTTAAGGTGCTAGAAAAATGTTTAAAAATAAATATAGATTAGAGCAGGAATGGCGAACAGATGTACAGTATATTGGTAAGACATTTGTGGAAGAGTGGATCATGAATAAAGCATCATTATTTTCTGCCTTCCCAGGAACATTTCCGGTTGCTAAAATTGGATTGACTGCTGTGCTTAGCAAAACAGTAGATAGTAATGGGGAACACAGTCAGAATGCTGGCTAATGTTGATAAAAATACAAAAATAAAAATAATAAAAAAGTAGTAATGCTTTCACAGGAACAGCACCTATTTTAAAGCTACTAGTTTGTATTATTTCATTATGAATGTGTTCTTTAGTTAACAATTATATAAAAATGAGGCACAAACAAGCTATAGATGAGTAAAAAAGATTCAAATGTGCACTTTTTAAAAGGTGCTGCCCTGACAAAATGGGCTAACTGCACAGCTCAGACATTCCCATCTCTGATAACTTACAACTTCTTACAACTGAGAAACAAAGAACTGACCACAAGCTAACCACGTGCTCAACAGAGAGAGTTCTTTACATCACAAAAGGAACGCAAGTAACACTTCCAGACTACCACTGTACTGGTGTAAACTAAATGTCACCCTAAAGAGACCATAGAAAGGTTAAATTGATTATTATTTTTTTTTCTTTACTCTTCTCTACACTTGTATGAATGTGTGTTTGTGTTAGTTCCCGTTAAAGAAAGGTGCCTGTGCATGTTTATGAATCTAATGTCTTAAACTTCGATCTTGTTATTTTGCTTTTTACACAAATATGGGTTTTTATTTTTGACAGCAATAGCCAGAATAGACAGAATGATCGCTGATTGATTCGTTTGTTTGGATTTAAAGAGTCGATTCTTTTGAAGCCCTGTTCAAATGAATCTTCAATTCACTTTGAGCTAATTCGCTGCACAGTCAACTACAGTTAAACATCAAATCTAAACAAAATCTTTTGGAAAATATGAATAATAGACAAGAAAGATGAAATAAGAATAACTTGGATGAACTATCCTCTAGATTACAAGGAAGTCACAAAAAGTTACTGTATGTCTCCTTTGTTCAGAGAATGCATTTATATATTTCTTCCACAGGATATCTATCTAAGATCTTTAAAACTGTATAACTAGTTATTCTCAGAGTAACAGTATCCATACCGTTTGCAAAATGACATGTTTTTTTCTTCTAATTTTTGCATAACCAAGAAAAAGGATAACAAATTGAAAGCCTTGCACCAAGCCTTGTGACCTAAAAAAAATGATGCGTCCTTGTATTTATATTGGTGCGGTGCACACATATTTTAAATGAAATGGAGATTATGCCACTGTACACTGGTTGGGAAATAGCTTTGAGGCAGCTGCACACCTTGCTGCTGGATGCAGAACCTGTCCCGCGTTTAATCAATGTGACTGCTTTCCTATGAGGAATAAACTGAATATCATTACCCATAAACTTAACTGAACTCAGTGCTCACCCACATTAATATTAATTTAGCAGAAAGAGGTTGTTGCTCTGGGATAACTATGGGGTTTCCATTAGATGTAGAAGCTCATGCATATAAATTTCAATGTCTGACGGAGGTCAGCAGAGGATGACATGGCCATTACAAAGGTGAATGTTTAATAAGATTCTTAAAAAACAAGAATAAATATACTGCAAAAATAATTTAAAGGGAAAAAGGTGTCCTATCAATCACAAAGTTGTGGTTTGTTTAGCATGTTTTGTACTAGTCTTTAATTTTGATGGAATTTTTCATTTAATGTTAATTAATTATATGTTATGCCCTATTGATCAAAGCTTTTAAATGATTAGGATTTTAAATGCTTTTGAAAGTAGTCTCTCATGTTCACCAATACTGTATTTATGTGATGGGAAATACAGTAAAAACAGTAATGTTGTAATATACAGTAGAAGTCAGAATTATTAGTCACCCTTTGTTTTTGTTTTTCTTTTTTGAATATTTCCCAAATGATGTTTCACAGAGCAAGGAAATTTTCACAGTATGTCTGATAATATTGTTCCTTCTGGAGAAAGTCTTATTTGTTTTATTTTGGCAAGAATTAAAGCAGTTTTGAATTTTTTGATAAACATTTTAAGGTTAAATTATTAAGCAAATATTTTTCCGATAGTCTACAAAACAAACTATTGTTATACAACAACTTGCCTAATTACCTTAAACTGCCTAGTTAACCTAATTAACCTAGTTAAGCCTTTAAATGTCACTTTAAGCTGTATAGAAGTGTTCTGAAAAATATCTAGTAAAATATTATGTGTTGTCTTCATGGCAAAGATAAAATAAATCAGTTATTAGAGATGAGTTATTAAAACTATTATGTTTAGAAATGTGTTGAAAAACTCTTCTCTCTGTTAAACAGAAATTGGGGGAAAAATAAACAGGGACATAAAACATTAAAAACATGTAAAAAATAAAAATAAAAAAAATAATAATATTTTGTGAATTTTCCCCATACTTTTCCCCACAAAATGTTGACAAATATAAAGTAAAATTTACATTATTATAGGATTATTATTGACTAGGCCCACACGCAATCTGTGCACGCATAAATCCCCAGATTTCTGCAGATTTTTAGCCCATCATTGAGTATATTTATTTACTTGTGTAAACGGGCGTTCATTTCACTAATATCATTGTGATTTAATAATCGCAATATTAAAATGTTCATATGATTTATGTACAATACTGTTTGTAAAGTAATATGTTCTGTCTTTTAGTAGATATATTATAGGAGAGACTTGTTTACCAAATAAGTGGATCTAATTGAATTTTCATTGGTGGATGGATGGATGGATGGATGGATGGATGGATGGATGGATGGATGGATGGATGGATATTTTTGAATGATATTCAATAGATATTTGCAAATGTTCCCCATATTTTTTTTTCCACAAAATGTTTTGATGAATATAAAGTTAAATGTACATAACTATAGCATTATTAATAACTTAAACATATTAAATGACAGTCTTGGCTTGAAGTTAATCGAAAAAACTAAGAAAAATATGGGATAATAATGAAAAGTTTTGGATGGATGGATGGATGGATGGATGGATGGATGGA
This sequence comes from Danio kyathit, assembly GCA_903798195.1. Taxonomy (NCBI): domain Eukaryota; kingdom Metazoa; phylum Chordata; class Actinopteri; order Cypriniformes; family Danionidae; genus Danio; species Danio kyathit. The sequence goes on along the minus strand of LR812527.1, from coordinate 44,529,384 downwards.
TGGATGGATGGGTGGATGGATGGATGGATAGATAAACAGACAGACAGATTTGTCTATACAGGTATATACCAGGATTTTAAAATTAATACAAAACTGTAAAAATTAATTAATGTTTTAATTTATTGATTTATTTTATGTACTTTTCATTTCAGATAACGCAGCATCTAATCCATCATAGCACATTTCTCAAGCACGGATTATAACGTGCTTTTTCAAGGTCAGAAAATTGCGGCTTAAAGCAGAGCAGTGCAGCTTTAAGTTAATTTCATTCATATCACACAGAGTCATAATCCACCTTGTTTCAAGTCGCTGCACTCTTGCGAAAGAACAATATCGGGACGTGCCAACATTTGAGGCGGCTTATGGAGATCGGCGGTCATTAATTTGCTCTGCTCTTACCGTGTTTGGCGATGCAGGAGCGTCTGTTGGGCTGCAGGCTGAACCCATCTGTACAGCTGCAGCGAAATGACCCGTAGGTGTTCATGCAGGTCTGGCTGCACGTCCCGTACATGGCGCATTCATCATGATCTGTACACAGAGGAAGAGTCATTTATGACAAATTAGGTGTGCTCAAACATGACCCAAATACATAAAATCCACTTAATGTGGCCTCTCGGTGGCTTCTCCCTGTGCCACCTCATATCTCCGGGCAAGTCCTGTCTTGCACCGCTCTCTAGAGATCTGCCTGTTTAAGCTAATGGTCCAGTGGTGGATTACTGATTTGTCTTGGCTGATTTTCCAGAAGAACAATTCTTCCATGATTTTATTTTATTTTATTTAATAGGAATCAGATACTCTTTTTCAAATAAATGGTAAGTAAAAAAAGAATCTGACCTTCAGAAAATAGGACTTTTTAGTTTATATGGTAGACATAATTGTACAAACTATATAAACTACTAAAATTAAGAACAATTTTAACAAAATATTTCATTGTCATTAAATTGAATTGTTCATTATTTTACATTTTATGGTAACACTTAAGGGACATTCTACAAGAAAGGTACATTATGGCCCAATCGCGCTTCCCCTTACCCCTACCCCTCGTTTTGCGCATTCACGTCAAGGGGTAGGGGTGTCCCAATTCTCTTTAGCTTGAAGGCATAGGGCTAAGGGGAAGGGGTGAATAGCCCTTCGAACGAAGATTTTTCAGGACCACACTCGAAACCAAGGGGTACGTTTTAATATATTCATAACCACGTTCGTGTTTTACCGTCATGCTTTTTAAAAAAACTCAAAATTTTGCGATCTATAATCCAAAATCATAACTCCTGTACAGTAGTCCCACAACAATCTGACACTCAATGAAACTCGAATATCCTGTCAGAAAAGTCTAGTGCCTGGGAATAAGCTTTTTACAGTGTCTGCTATAATGTTGAAGTTGTTTTTTGTGTTTACCTAGTTGAATACGGCCACTGTGTAAATGCGCAGTCTAGTTACGATCTTATTGCCACATTAGATTGTTATGATAACATAATATATGCCTTCAGTGATTTCCTGAAGATAAATACCAAAAAATAACACAACTGGTATAACTACAGCAGTCGCCATTGTCTGATCTCATATGAAGCAAGAGATCGCGATGACAAATGATGATGTGTGCAGGTGCTGTAGTGCTGTCCCATTTCTTAGGGGTAAATTTTGAAGCCTTTCTCTTTATTCCTCTGTTGTAAGGGCCAAGGGGAAGGGGTAGGGGTACAAACATAAAATTGGGATTGGGCCTATCTGTCCCTGAAATAAAAACAAATACAGTGAATAAAACGCATTTCATCCCAAAAGCGCTTCACTTTTTCCACATTTGTTTGTTACAGCCCTATTGGAAAAATCACATGTACATAAGTATTCACAGTCTTTGCTCAATACTTTGTTGATGCCCCTTTGGCAGCAATTAACCTCAAATTAGCCTCAAGTTATTTTGAGTATGATGCCACAAGCTTGGCACACTGTCTTTGGAAATTTTTGCCCAATCCTCTCCAGTACCTCTCAAGCTCTATCAGGTTGGATGGGAAGCGACAGTGTACAGTCATTTGCAGATCTCTCCAGAGCTGTTCAATAGGATTTAGGTCTGGGCTCTGGCTGGGCCACTCAAAGACATTCGCCGAGTTGTTGTGAAGCCACTCCATTGATATTTTGGCAGTGTGCTTTGGGTCATTGTCCTGCTGGAAGATGAACCATCAGTCAAGAGCACTCTGAAGCAGGTTTTCATTCAGGATGTCTCTGTACATAGCTGAATTCATCTTTCCCTCTATCCTGACTAGTCTTCCAGTTCTGCTGCTGAAAAACATCCCCACAGCATGATGCTGCCACCACCATGCTTCACTGTAGGGATGATATTAGCCTGGTGATGAGCTGTGCCTGGTTTTCTCCAAACCTAACGCCTGGCATTCACTCCAAAGAGTTCAGTTTTTATCTCATCAGGCCAGAGAATTTTGTTTCTTATGGTCTGAGAGTCCTTCAGATGCCTTTTGTCAAATTCCGTCTGGCCACTCTACCATACAGGCCTGATTGGTGGATTGCTGCACAGATGGTTGTCCTTCTGTAAGGTTCTCCTCCCTCCACAGAAGAACGCTGGAGCTCAGACAGAGTGACCATCGGGTTATTGATCACCTCACTGACTAAAGTCCTTCTCCACCGATCACTCAGCTTAGAAGGCCGGCCAGGTCTAGGAGGAGTCCTGGTGGTTCCAAACATCTTCCACTTACGGAAAATGGAGGCCACTGAGCTCATTGGAACTTTCAGAGCAGCAGACATTTTTCTATAACCTTGCCCAGCCTTGTGCCTCGAGACAATCCCGTCTCGGAGGTCTACAGACAATTCCTTTGTCTTTATGCTTGGTTTGTCCTTTGACATGCACTGTCAACTCTTGGACCTTATATAGACAGGTGTATGCCTTTTTCAATCATGTCCAATCAACTGAATTAACCACAGGTGAACTCCAATTAAGCTGCTGAAACATCTCAAGAATGATCAGTGGAAACAGAATGTACCTGAGCCCAATTTAGAGCTTCACGGCAAAGGCTGTGAATACTGATGTACATGTGATTTTTCAGGTTTTTAATTTTTTATACAATTGAAACAATTTCAAAAAATCTTTTTTTACATTGTCATTATGGGGTATTGTGTGTAGAATTTTGAGGAAATACATGAATTTAATCCATTTTGGAATAAGGCTGTAACATAAAAAAAAAGTGTGGAAAAAGTGAAGTGCTATGAATATTTTCCGGATGCCCTGTACAATACAAATAAATGTTTCTGTCAGTCCTTTCATATTTGCATTAAATTTAACATAAAATGCATGCATTACACGTTTAAGGCTATGACTCTGAAGTGACATCATTTGATGTAGAAGAAGCTGACAGTGATCAAGGATGCGATTTTCTGCTTGCTTTTGTATGATTTGTTTGAGGATGACAAGCTTAAAAGCAGCATGGTGGCACAGTGGCAACGTTCACCTCACAGCAAGAAGGTCGCTGGTTCTAGCCCCGACTGGGTCAATTGGCGTTTCTGTGTGGAGTTTGCATGTTCTCCCTGTGTTTACGTGGGTTTCTTCCGGGTGCTCTGGTTTCCCCCACAGTCCAAAGACATGTGGTATAGGTGAATTGCGTAGGCTAAATTGTCCGAAGTGTATGTGTGTGAATGAGTGGGTTGCAGCTGGAAGGGCATCCGCTGCGTAAAACTTATGCTGGCCAAGTTGACGGTTCATTTTGCTGTGGCGACCCCAGATTAATAAAGGGACTAAGCCAAAAGAAAATGAATGAATGAATGAACGACAAGCTTAAGTAAGACCCTGTTACATTTTTTATAAGTGAAAATGTAGGTTTCTGGTAGAATGTCCCTTAAGTATATAGGTAAATAAATGAAATTATATACAAGACAATTGTTATTTTTAAATTGCACTCTTTCTTTCAATTAAATTATTCATTACTTAAAAATGTAAAGATATAATTCATCCACAAATGAAAGTTCTGTCATCATTTACTAACCCTTGACTTGTTCCAATCCATTTTTAGCCTTTTTTTCTCTATTAAACACAAAGAAATATATACTGAAGAATGTTGGAAACCAAAAAGCATTGATTTCTGACATTCTTCAAAATATCAGAACAATAAAAAAACACAAACTGGTTAATGATGACAGAACTTTATGTGAACTACCTCTTTAACACTGTTTCTAACACTAAAATAAAAGCAAAGTCCCAAATAAATCTACAATAAGCTGAATTTGTTCGAAAAAAAGGAGAAAAAAGGTGGAAAACAATCAATTGATGATCTATTTTCCCTATGACAGGTACATTTTTCCCTTAAATATTGTTTAATAGGTTCAAAATAACCCTTCCCAGCAAACAATTTTATATTTGGGCTGTCAATGAAAATCTAATAGACATCTAAGAATAGCCCAAAACTAGACTAGTTGTCAAATAGACAGATAAGACAGACTTTATAAGTGTAGTCATTAATTTCTGTTTATTTGGTGGCTAGTTTTGGCCTATTCTTAGACGTCTATGAGATTTTCACAGACAGCCCAAATTTAGCCTTGTTTTAGCCAAGAAGACTATGTTTAGATGTCTATTGGATGTCTATTAGTCATCTTTTAAACACAAAAAATGCTTGCTGTGTTTCTTCTGCATTTGATGTCAATACCATGATCAAAGCATCAGAATAATGGCAGCAAGAAAAATTTGACACCATCATATGCCTAAGGCTTTGAGGGTCTCATTTAGGTCAAACTCGAGCAAGAAGTCACTTCGACCTCTACGGAATCGATGCCACGCATCAAATAAAGCAGGACGGAGGTGTGAAAAGAAAGACACCCCAGGGAAGGACAACCCATCGCCCGAAGCGGATCATTCATCTGCAATGCCTGCTGTGACCCTGAAAGAGGCCTACCTCTACAGCTACGCCCATCCTCTCCCACCTCGAACCCATCGGCACAGAAGCAGAAAGTGCCGTTTCTGGTCATGATGCATCCGTAACGGCAGTGCAGCTCGTGACAGGCTGACAGGAGTTCTGTGGGAGGAGAGAGAGAAAGAGAAAGAGTTTGAGAGTGAGGGAAAAACATGTAAATTGCTTTTTGATTTCACTCCCTCTAAAAGCCCTTCCTTGCCATCAGCACGAGGATGTGCCAGAGCGTACTGACAGTTGTGAGCCAGAGGCGGGGATCAATAGCACTCGGTGCGGGTAGAATCAGAGAGGTGCTCCACACGAGGGGAAAAAGAGATGAAATTAGAAGAAATACCTAACCTTTCTGTTCCAAATTCTATGAGGGAAGAAAAAAGGTTTTGTGCGGAGACCTGCAGCAGCTTTTAGCAATTCTTCCCGCTCTTCAGCCCTCAAAATTCAATCAACCGGCCACAAAAGACCCCGTGCGCAACTGGCTATTAGGTTTTTCATTAATAGTTGCCACATGTAGTGGACCTTTGCTTATTTTTAGCAAGCGGAAAATGGAAGCGGGCTGCTGGCTGTTTGGCATCTTTTATGAAACTTGACTGGTGTCCAATGGGCTTTTTGTAATCGAATATGAAATGCCGTTACTAATGACAAAAATACTGTTGAAGGACAGACACATAACACTCAGTTTTGATTGCAAAATGCACCACATGGAGAAAAATTCTTGGTCTAAATACAACACTTCTTTGTTGTATACACAATCTTTTGGGGGATTAAAACACACACACGCACACACAAACAAGCGTGCACACACATGGCAATGAAACATCAACTCAGTCACACTAAAAGGCATGTTTCATTTTTTTTCTGAAACAGATAAATGGGATTGTGAGCTAACAAGCAAGTTTACTTTTTTATTAATTTTAGGGCTGCACAATACTGGAAAAAAAACCAATAAAAACTGCCATTACAATATTTCGTTTTTTTTCTGCAACATATATTGCAATATGAAAACAATTCTACTTGATTAATTGCATACAGTAGCTGTATTTGAAAATAATGTTTTGTATCGTAATGTTTTAATGTTTCACAATGATTGGGTTGATTTTGTAGGGCAGTGCATCTCCATAAAATATCATAAACAATTAAGAATGTAATGTGTGTATTTATGTAGCACATTTATTATGTATAGCCATACATCTAAAGTGCTTCACATTTATGAGGGGCGTCTCTCCACACCACCACCAGTGTGCAGCATCCACTTGGATGATGCGACGGCAGCCACGGGACAAGTGCCAGTGCGCTCACCACACACCAGTTATATGTGGATTGGAGAGACAGTGATACAGCCAATTTGGTGGATGAGGATGATTGGGAGGCCATGACTAGTAAGGGCCAATGGACGGAATTTGGCCAGGACACCAGGGTTACACCTCTACTCTTTAGGAGAAGTGCTATAGGATTTTTAATGACCACAAAGAGTCCAGACCTCAGTTTAATGTCTCATCTGAAAAATGGCGCCCACTGACAGTATGGAGTCCCTTTCCTTTTGACTGGGGCATTAGGACTCACACATACCACAGGTTGAGCTCCCCCTGCTGGCCTTACTAACACAACTTCCAACAGCAACCTAGTTTTCCCATGTGGTCTCCCATCCAGGTACTGACCAGGCTCAGCCCTGCTTAGCTTCAGTGAGTAACTGGTCTTGGGGTGCAGGGTGATATGGCTGTGGCAGAAGCACTGATAAATACAACAGAACAAAGATCCAAATGAAACATACAGTGCTTTTATGTTCTTTGAGTATTCGGGTGCAGAAATTCAACCTTTAAACGTAAAACAACCAGGAGACTAAAGAACATGTATTTATGCTATGCCTGATATATCACAAAGAAAGGAATAGACTATTCACACAGTTGCATGAAAAACAAGTTGAACCTAGTATGAGGAACATTTTAAAGTTGAGCATAGGTGATGCTTGTTTTAGTTATGTCTATAACTTATTGAAAGACTCAGGGTTAAATCATATAATTTAGTATTTAGTGGAGTATTATTTATTGGAAAATATAAGTAATATGGAGAAGTTATTTTTTATTTAATTTTTTTGCTTCACTATAAGAAATATATGGGTTAGTTTACTCCTGGTCCACACTCCAATCCAGATAATGCTCCAAAAAGTTGGTTGCCAACCACCATAAAATCACAAGAAGAAGTCGACTCTGGGTGGGTTATTGTATATGAGTAGTTTGTACTGTGTGGAGATATTGGGAATAAAGTGTGTTTTGGCAGATTTTGCTCAGATCTTTTGATTTAGCTGAACAAATAAATCCTTTGTAAATATTGTATAATTTAGTTTTCTTTATTGTTTTTTTTTTTGGCCACTTTCATCTTTTTGCTGGATTTTTTTTTCACTTTGTGGCAAATACATCACTTTTCACCTTCTTTAGTGGCTTTGTGTCACTTTTGCCTCCCATCCGCCAGTTTAATCGTAATAGATACAGTATATTATCAGGGTACTGAGGGGTTTGACCCACCTAATTAAAGCTTGATCCCCCTAAAGGCTGTCAAAACTACATGTGTTTGGGGGGGGCTGGGGTCAAGCTTTTAATTAGTGAGAAATAGTTTGCTCTGATCTGTTAATAATGATAACAATGATAATTAAAATTCCAGATAATATAAACTTAACCACCCCATAATGGTTCATACTATTGTGATGCGGGGAAATATTCAGTCTAAAACCAGCATATCTAGAGCACCGATAGACGCAGAAAGTGTTCACAAAACAATTTCCTATAAAGCAAGTGTTGTGTGAAACACACCTATGCTCGCACATTGGAGTTAAAGAGTAAAATAATAAGTTAAATCTTTCATGCTTATGTGGAATTATAAATTTATATAATCTAATTTCAAATGAACAATAATCTACATATAACTGAAAAGTTATATTCTTTGGTTTTTAATTATATCATTTCATTAACAGCCCAGCTATCTTTCTGACTACTGGCTGAGCCAGTGATGCAAATGCAACGGGTAGGCATTCAATAACTCTGCCTTTGTCTTAGGGTGATACTTTCAGGCCAAAGAAACCCCTTTGCTGATTAACTTGTGTGGCAGGTTTTCTAACACCTATATGCTGGTTAACCCAATACCTAATTTTCATGCTTTGTTTAGCCATCTCCCCTCCTCCTAAGAATACAATATAGACAGGATATCTTTGATTCAAATCAGACTTGTGATAAAACTAGCAGACTGCAGACCTCCAGTAGGCTCCTGCAGACACATGGACTTCTTGAAGACGTTGTATGACTGCAGATTTAACCAACACGTCTCAATAAAAGAATTCTGCTTGTTTCGAGTCTCCTGGACTGGGTTCTCTTCTATCCATCATTTATTTGTTTACAACACTTATCCATTTATTGGTGCAGGAATGCAAAAATGTATTTGTTTATATAATATAATCCCATGCATATGCAGATGAAATGACTCAGTCCCACTGTGTTAGTCAAATTTTTTTTTTACATCATGCATTACATGGCAAAGGTGCTCTGGATCTGCATGCACCACTGTTTAAGGCAGGAATGGTACTACATGCATAAAACCGTTATTCTTTACTTATAACAATCCCATCTATATGCAGATAAAACCATTTGGTCCCACTACAGTATGTTACACATTCAAGAAAGCCGGTGCATGCATTACATGGCAGATCTGCTATGCCAGGATGTGCATACACCACATGCATGATACTGTTTTTCCTAACTTGTAATAAGTCCATGTACTGTATATGATTTGGTCACACTGTGTTACACATTCAACATACCCTGTCAATGCATTACATAGCAGAGCTGATCTGCATGCACCAGTGTTTTAGGCATAAATGACACTAGATGAATGAAACTGCTGTTCTTAACTTGTATTAAACCCATGTATATGTAGATTAAATGATTTGGTCCCATTATGTTACACATTCAACATAGCCAGTGCATGCACTACATGGCAGAGCAGTTTTGCCATGATCTGCATGCATCAGTGTTTTAGGCAGGAATGCCACTATATGAATGAAACTGTTATAATTAACTTGTAATAAGCCGATGGATATGTAGATAAAATGATTTGGTCCCACTATGGTATACGGTCAACTTTTCCAGTACATGCATTACATTAGAGTGCTGCTCTACCAGGATCTGCATGGACCACTGTATTAGGCAGGACATACAGTATGCATGAAACTAATACAGTTAACATGTAATAAGCCAATGTACAGTATGTGCAGATGACATGATTTGATCCCAGTATGTCTGAGCTTGTGAAAACAATGCAAATGAGTGTTCATTAATTAAAAAATACACCCTGTAATTATAACTTGCACTAAAGGGCTGCATGATATTGGACAAATCTGACATTGCGATAATTTGTTTTGCTGCAATACACGATATTGTGATATGAATATCATTTCTTCAGGTGAATTGAATAGCTCCATTTGAAAAAATGTCATTCATTTAGATCGACTGGGATGATCAAGTCTTTTTTCTATCATAAAACAAAATTAATTACAAGCATATATAAATATGACAGAGCCAAAATAAAATTAAATAAATAAAAGTGTTTTATCGGGAGTCTAACAGTATTCAAGTACAGAAATTCAACAACCAAACATGGTTGGTCATTCTATTAATATATATTTTTAAATAATATTTCATATTGCCTTTATCTTTTTTAAATCTTTAATAAATAATCTAATCCTGCAATGTGACTATAGCGGATACACACATTGGGATATCGATGCTCAAAAAATATATTGTTCAGCCCTAATTTGCACCATTCATGTTTTACTGTCTCTAGAGTTCAATTTAGCTAAAATTGGCATCAAACTGCATATATTTGATATTATTGTGTTTATTTATTTATATTTTTTTCAGTTGGTAGAGGCATGTTTTATATTGAGCATGGGAAGAAACAGATACAATTTAACCTTGAATGACCCATGACATTGTTTTTATTTCCTCTTTAGATTCAATGATATGTTTAAATATTAAGTTTTATGGTAAATCTGACACATTTTGCAATACAAATAAGCTTGCAAGGTTGCAGGGTTTTACAAATTGTTTATTATGCAACCCTTTCCAGAAGCTTTCCAGGATGGCATAAGAATAAACAATTGAAAATGTTTATCTCAGGGCAGCCCTCTGACACTTACGACCGACAACATTTCTTCAACCTCAATGACCTCCAGTATCTGAAAAAAACATATTAACTTACAATACTATTGCACTGATCTCTATAAAAGCCTTTTCATTAAGCTCTGCAGATTCAGATGAACGAATGTTGTAGATGTTAACATTGGTAATAAACAGTGTTGGGTAAGTTACTTTAAAAAAGTAATAGATTACAAATTACTGACTACTACTGGAAAATTGTAATCGAATTCCATTTCTAATTACTTTGTGTAAAAAGTAATCAGATTACTAATTACTGTAATTTGAAGTAACTTTTAAAACATGTAAAATATACATATAAAAACACAAAATAAACTGCAGCTCTTTCAGTAATTTAATATTCACTGAAAAACATTACAATGGGTTCATCACAGCAGCATAAAATATTCAAAAGACTTAAAGAGTTCGCCCAAAACTTCAAATTCTCCCACCATTTATTTGTTCCAAACCGGTTTGTCATTTTTTTTAACACAAAAAAAGACATTTAGAAGAAAACTGCATACCTGTAGCCATTGACATTCATAGTATGAAAAGGCACTGGGTGTTCTATGTTTGTCTGAGGTAATTAGTCTTCTAAAAATGTGTATATTATACACAAAGTATGAAGCTGATCGGTCAATTATTGTCTTGTGATTCACGGTTTTCACGCCTGGGAAATAAAATCGCGCAATATGCGCTTTCAATGTGCACTCGCACAAAAGACGCGATATGTAAAAGGCCCCATAAGCAGCTACACTTCTCTTCACATTCAGAAGATACCTTCACTCCCGATCCCACAGTTTAGGCTGAGTTGGACCTCTGTGTTTTTGGACGCTGGTGTCCTCCTTGGTGAAGAGTATCATCGTAGAATGCTATAGCAGTCAAAAGTTCTTTAGAGACTGGACATAGACTGCATTTCACAGCAATATTTTTGCTTTTCCGCTCAATAAAATTAATGTCTGTATTTCCACTTAAAGAAGCAACCACTTTCGTAAGCAGCCATTTCAGCTGGCGTTCTCCAGCAATTTAAAAGTGCATGCTTATTGACGTTGCAGTTGAAATCATGTTTTAAATGAAGCATTTTTTCTTCTAAAAACTATATTTGTAACGTAAGTAACGCAATTACACTGACTTTAGTAACTGTAATCAAACTACACAAATTTAAAATGTCATTCGTTACATTACTGCGTTCCACAAAATGTAAATAGAATACAGTAACGCATTACTGTAGAACGCGTTACACTCAACTCTGGTAATAAATAAATAAATAAAATATGTATATATATATATATATATATATATATATATATATATATATATATATATATATATATATATATATATATATATATATATATATATATATATATATATATATATATATATATAGGTCAAAGAAAACCTAAAAGTTGGTTTTCAAAACATCAAAACAATGAAATTCTGGTTCAGCTTGAATTTATTCAATTATTATTTTGTACAAAAGCACTTTCCTTGCATTTAATATACTTTTTTATGTACATATTTTCTATTAATTAATATTTTATTTGTAGTTGTTTAATTCAGATAATAATAATAATAATAATAATAATAATAATAATAATAATAATAATAATAATACTAATAATAATAATAATAATAATAAATAATAATAATAATAATAAAAATAATAATAATAATAACAACATCAATGACAGTACAAATAATAATAATAATAATAATAATAAAAATAACAACAACAATAATGACAATAAAATAATAATAACAATAAAATAAAACAAAAATAATAATAATAACAACAACAACAACAACAACAATAATGGCAATACAAATAAAAATAATAATAAATAAATAAATAAATAAATAATAATAATAATAATAATAATAATAATAATAATAATAATAACAGTAAAAATAATAATAATAAAAATAAAAATAATAATAATAATAACAACAACAACAACAACAACAATAATGACAATAAAAAAATTACAAATAATAATAATAACAATAATTATTTTTAACGACTTTAATCAATCACAAATTTTGCAATTGTTGTAAACATCTTTAAACAGCATCTGGGTGTCTTGAGAAGTCAGAACTGTACAGAAAAACAGATCTACAACTGAGAAATCCTAATGCATAAAATACACAATATCACAACACATAATTTCTATCATTTGAAGCCATGTAATCAGACACAAATAATCACTGTCAAACATATTATTACAGTTATTTAAGTGTACGTTAATTTCACTGCTCTGAGCTCTGATATCAGACACAATGCATGCATAAAGCAAACAGCAAAAACATGCATTGTGTTTTGTGTGCAGAATATCTGACAAAACGAACATAACATGACAATTTTCTACTAAGACGACCCTAAAATTCCCTTTTACTTTTTTGTCTGCCTTGCTTTCCGTGCCGCCTGTCATTCTTTCTGTAAGGTCTCAGTGGAATACTAGTGCAACAACCTAAAATTATTTTCATACAGTGCAGGCAACAAAGGCCACATCAGCACGTCTCTGAATCCCTCTGTCTGCCTGTCACATATTAAATCATGTGGCAGTCCCTGAGAAAAGCAACAGACCCAAGCAGCTATTGTTCATTGCACTCTTCAGATGCTTGTGGGTGTGGATTCAACAGCACAATTGCAATTAGTACAAAGACAACCCATTTACCAGCTTCAGACAAAAAAATGTGCAAATATGACACTGTTTGAATCTGAAGTGATGAGCTCTCAAAAAGACGAGCCTTCCTTCAGCTATTTCAAGACACGCGACTGCTAAACAGTCATTACTGTCAGAGGAATGTATGCAAATCTGTTCTTTGATTTCTTACATCTCATGTCTGATTATCATCATTAGCTGAACACTAATTCGTAGAATCAAGCTACATTTCTGGTTATATGTACTGTATAATGCCGTTTCTGTACATTTCTCTACTCTGTGGAACCCGCTGGATCGTTGTGAGATAAACATGCTTTGACAAGAACTAATAGTATTAGTACTATTACTGAAATAAACATTTTTAAAAATTAGCATTTACACTGTAAAAAAAAAAATCTTGCTGACTTAATTTTTTTTAGCTGAATCAAATTAACTTTTCTTGTCATCTTAAATTACATCAAACTGACAAAACATATTAAGTTAAACTTGTATGTATTTGGAATAAGCAACATAAAAATAATTGTTGTCTTGAATTTGTCATCACATTTTTACAGTGCACCTACATTACTGATTCTTGACTGTAAAATAAAATAAATTAAATTAAATTAAATTAAATTAAATTAAATTAAATTAAATTAAATTAAATTAAATTAAAATAAATTAAATAAGTGGCGACCCTGATAAATAAGGGACTAAGTCAAGGGAAAAATTTATAAAATAAAATGAAAAAATTTTAAAAATAAAATAAAAATTAAATTAAATTAAATTAAATTAAATTAAATTAAATTAAATAAGTGCACCCCTGATAAATAAGGGACTAAGCCAAAGGAAAAATAAGTAATATAAAATTAAATTAAATTCAATAAAATTAAATACAATTAAAAATTAAATTAAATTAAATTAAATTAAATTAAATTAAATTAAATTAAATTAAATTAAATTAAATTAAATTAAATTAAATTAAATTAAATAAGTGCACCCCTGAAAAATAAGGGACTAACCCAAAGGAAAAATAAGTAAAATAAACTAAAATAAAACTAAATTAAATTCAATAAAATTACATACAATTAAATACAAAATTAAATTAAATTAAATTAAATAAGTGCACCCTTGAAAAATAAGGGACTAAGTCAAAGGAAAAATAAATAAAATGAAATAAATTTAAAATGAAAATTATTTTAAATAATGCCTCACAGCAAGTAGGTCGCTGGTTCGAGCCTCAGCTGGGTCAGTTGGCGTTTCTGTGTGGAGTTTGCATGTTCTCCCTGCGTTCGCGTGAGTTTCCTCTGGGTACTCGGGTTTCCCCCACAGTCCAAAGACATGCGGTACAGGTGAATTGGGTAAGCTAAATTGTCCGTGGTGTATGTAAATGAGTGTGTGTGGATGTTTCCCAGAGATGAGTTGCGGCTGGAAGGGCATCCGCTGCGTAAAAACTAGTTGGATAAGTTGGCGGTTCATTCCGCTGTGATGACCCCGGATTAATAAAGGGACTAAGCCGAAAAGAAAATGAATGAATGAATAAATAAGTGGCGATCCCTGATAAATAAGGGACTAAGCCAAAAAAAAAAAAAAATTAATTATTATTTCCAGCATCAGTGACAAACCTAAACTAAGCTGAAAATGAAATATAAAAGCTAAATCAAGAGCATCAATAAATGTTTAGCGATTAAGAACATGAGATGAATGCTGTTTTCATAAAGAAATCATTCCAGTATACATTCCCTCCACAAAAGCAGTGGCCATTTTCTCGATCAGGAGAAGTGATCAGTAATTGCACTAAATGTTTACCTGCGAGTAAATGCGTAATTGCTGACTAGCACTGTACTTCTTTTCAATGGTTAATCAAAACTATTCACTGCAATTGCTATCATGTTACCACATTAACACCTAGCTAGAAAAGCATGGTTTTAAAGGGGCCCTAGGGGTTTTTGTTAATAGCAAGCGATAAAGTCTCTACAGCCTAACATATAAGATTGAAATATGTGGTCTGAGAAATGTGACAGTCCTCAGTTTTGCAAACAACACAAAACTGGGGCCAATCCTTGTTCAGTAGAGAAGCACGATTTTTGCTGATATCTCTTAAGATTTTGGCTCGTTTTGGCTGATGATTAATTACATTTTTTGTGTGTGTGGCAGACTTACAATTTGTACTCCCCATACGCTTTAGCTTCTGACCACTCAATCATATCAGACTTGTGATTTTATGACACCAATTAATGCTTAATTCCAAAACAGAATTGATTTTTTGGGGTTTTACTTACAGTACATGTTTATTAGCCCAGCACTACAGCCCCTGAATAAGTCAACTTTGCTGTTGGGCAGGCCGGAGAGAGGGTGCATCAAAGCAATATTGTCAGACTCATTATTTTAAAACTTCATGTTATTTGTCTATTTTACGTTCACCTTAATATTCTAATGATTAAGTGGCCCCATAAATGTAAATCTATTGTGTAACTTTGGGCATTAGGACCAGGCAGAGGCTGGTAATGCTGAGGATGTGGTTGCACATGCTTGACTAGAGATTGTTAGTAAATAAGTGAAAGTCGTGACATGTTGTGACATTCAATTCAATTCAATTCATCTTTATTTGTATAGCGCTTATACAATGTAGATTGTATAAATGTCAAAAGCAGCTTCACATGGAAGGTTATAGTCAATTGAAACAGTGTCAGTTCAGACAAGTGGCCAATGGTGACCCACACCCTAAATTTGTGCTCTACATTAAACCCATACAAGTGAACACACATCTGGTGCAATGCCTTGCACACTTCAGCCATGGTATTGAGGGTAGCGAGAGTGCTGCTTATTATTCACTCCCTACACCTACAATCCCAGCCAGTGCCGGGACTCGACTCGGGACATCTTTCGATCACATGAACAACTCTCTAACCACTAGGCTATAGGCCCCATAACTTACTCATTCTAACTGCACACAGAGTTGCTGGCCGTAAACCATGAATTTAAATCACCATACAGGCAAATATTCACTTCAAAAATTAGCAGATTGCTGACCTGATCATTTCCCAGTACTGGTTTGCAGCTGGAAGGGCATCCGCTGGATAAAACATACTGTATGTTGGATAAGTTGGCGATTCATTCCACTGTGGCGACCCCTGATTAATAAAGGGACTAAGCCGAAAAGAAAATGAATGAATGAATGAATGAATGACCTGATCATATTGTCAGCACTCTTGGCAGACAGGTAAGTTATGTATAGCAGGCTCATAATCAATTTGGACTGGTGTTGTCACAATTCTTAAATTTCGGTACCAATCGGTACTGAAATTTTAAAAAACGTCCATTTCCTGCTAACATTTAAGCATTGTTGAGTGCGTACTTAAACACAGCTGATTGGCCATCATGTACACGTGCTCAACAGAACTGACTGTGATTGGCCATAAAGGTTAACAGTTTACCACCGTTCACAGAGTGCAAACACAGATACACGGACACTGAAGTATTTCAAAACCGCAAAGATCAGTCGATCCAACAGCGGACTGCTTTTATGTCAGCTCATAGACAGACCAGATCACCTGCGCTTCTTTGAAACACTCCAGTGTTCCTGTATCTGTGTTTGGACTTGGTGAACAGCAGTGAAGGATGGTGAACTGATGACCTTCACTGGGAATCACAGTCATTTCTGTTGAGCCAATCGGCAGTGTTTAAGAATGCGCTCAACTGTGATTATAAATGTTTACATTAGATGTTGCCTACGCTGTAGTTGTCTATTGGAAGGAATGCGTCAAAAGAGCCGCCATTTTAGTACAGTGTAGCGCTCCTTTGAAATGAATGTGGGACCAAGGTACAGTGGAGGACTGGCCATCCAGAGCCAGAGATAGATAGACATATATACATAGATCTATGATCTGTAGTTTTCCTGGTGTTCAGTATGCAACTATTTTTTTTTTATATGGAAATTTATGATTTGACATCACTTATCTACATCGATGGATAAGTGACCGCACAGACATTGCTGATAAAGAGTCTATTAAATGTGATCTAATCCATGTTGTTATGGTCAGTGGGAGTTTGTATTTTTGTGCTTTCTCTCTCTGTTATTTGTTGTCTCCCCTCGCTCTCGCTCCCCTTTTCCTTGTCTGTCACCTTTTCTTCCGCTATTTTTTTTCTCTCCCAGGTACTCGCTGATTGGATCCCGAGCCTGTTACTCCTCATTAGGGTGTTTCCTCGTGGACCAATCGGGCTTCGTTTCGCGGACTTTAAATTTGACCGCCACGCCTTGTTTGACAGAGTGCTGTGTGTGTGTGTTGGTTTGTGTTGTGTCCGCTAGTTTATGATTATGCTTTGTTCTGCTCCGTGTCTCTCAATTGGTATACACCAATGTGAATTGATGCAATATGGTTAAAGAGTTTATCATTCCTTTTTGGGGGAAAAAGGTAAGTGGGTGAGCACCGCTTTTTGTATTTTGGTTTATTATTTCAGTAAGTTTAAGTTATTGGCGTCGCACACGCTGAAGATTTCGGTTTCTTTTTCACATTTTGATTTTCATTAGTAAGTTTAGAGGGGATCTTGTGTTCTAGTTTAGGTGGCTTTTGGTTTTGTTTAGTTCTTTGCTTTGGCGCCACTCTAGTTCCTTTTCCCCTAAAATTTTTGGATTGATTTATAATATTTCTGTTTGTTCTTGTTATTTTTATGCATTGTACATAGCTCACACATGTGCCTCTCTTTGGTTGGCTTTATCTCTCTTTTATCTCTGAAACACACCCCCTCTCCTGCTTTCACTTCTCATTCTAATAGAAGGAGCGATTTGTTTGTGAATGAATCTCCGTTATGAACGACTCGTGTGAACCATGGATATCCCTGCGTCTTAATGTGCACACTACCTTTCTGATCTAAATAGTACACTATATAACATTTGTAATATTCAATAATATAGGGTGGACAGAATGCACATTGAGGTGCAGGCAGTGTTATGTTATCAGGCACTCTTATTAAGTTACTTCAAAAACTAGCCTTTACTTCATTTAGCCGACAATAATACAAGTTTCTGGCACTGCAACGTCTTATTGTCACAGAGTATTTCATTTACATTGTTGCTTATTCAAAAAAAACTAATGTAAGGCTAGAATTTAGTGCAAGTTGGTGCTACTTTGCCTTATGGTCAGTGCAATAAGTGACTGTATTATCATTAATACTTGTTGAGCACAAAAGTTCATAACATACAGAATCGTTTAGTTATGAAAAAAAGTTTACCTATGAAATGTTCTGACTTTATGCTTTGTTTTCTTTGTTTGCTCATTACTACACCACGCACACAGCTCTACTGTTAAGTCCAGCATCTTCAGATTGGCTTTAGTCTTGACTAGTGCGGTTGAATGACATTTGTCCTGGGAGCACTGTCCAAATGTGGCGGCGGTATTGATGCATGCTCAGGGTTCGTATGCGAAATCTAGTGTATATACTGTATCTATGAACAGTGATCAAACACAAGCGGGTAATGGACTTTTTTTTTTTAAATTATCAGTACAGATAGGTACCAAAATTCTTGTATTGTGACAAAACTAACTGGGATAATATCAATAATTACATTTCAAGTATAATTATCAGCTGATTTATTAAACATTCCAATAATACCATGTATCCATAATTTTAAGGCAATCAGTCTTTAATTTAAAATATTTGAGTTATTGACATTGAGCTGACTTAATAAAGTCTTGCAGTTGAAACGCAATCACCTGTGGCACCTTTAGGACCCGATGGGTTTTGACAGTCTTGGAAAGAAACTCAAGTTTAAGCTCTGATCTTGTTATTCATCCCCTGTAACTCTGAGTAACTGCATTCATGAACTTTTTATTGGATGCATCCTGCTTTCTGGAGACAAAAGGCCAGGCAAAGCAAACAGACAGAAGGCTGACGGATATCCAGGACTAATCCTTATATCTGCTTTCAAACACGAGCGCGCTCTCATGACCCAACACGTATCCAGACACACAGATATTCACAGCAACGTGTCTTCCACTCGTGCTGAAAAATTCATGGCTTGCTTGACAAAGTTACACAAAAATACACATGACATATTTCAGATGGATAATAACATTGACGCATCATTAACACAAACACATCATTAAAGGTAAAATCAGCTTTTTTCCCCCCCAACAATTACTTTAGAAGCATATGAAATGCCTTATATATCCTATGAAATATTAAGTCAAAGACACTCGAAAAGTAGGTGAAAAAATGTAGAAAGTAGAGCTGTCAAAATTAGCGCGTTAATGCACGTAGACTCTTAATCAGAGTATTATCTTAATCATAAATTCGGAGTATTGGTGTTCATGTAAAGGTACTCAGTAAAAGCTCCAGATGATGTTCCAAGCTGTCAAAGACAGCCCATTCCTCTGCCTTTAAGTTGATTCCATGCGGCCTCAAATGTTTCATTAAGTTTGACGAGTTTCCCCCCTTACACGCAACTTTTGTAAAGCGTCTGCTTCACGTTTCTGTGTCAGAATCATTGCTTGTAAAATACAGCCATACTTTAAAACGCTTAGTTTAAGCAAATTTGATGAACGGATCGTGTGTGTTGATGAATCTGAAGGGAGTCGCTTACCGGGTGCGCTGTACTGCGCTCGTTGTCTATGTGTGTGTGTGTGTGTTTGTGCGTTTCCTAGCGACAAGAGTAAATGCCTGACATAGCTGATGGTGTCCAAAGTCTCTTTAAGGCATTCTACATGTATTCTTTAGTCTTTGCGGTGTCCGTATCCCTCAAAGCTGTTTAGAATTAAATGTTTAGAAATGGTGTGGCCAAAGTCCCTGTAAGAAGTCTATAGTCTTTGGTAAGTGCCTTTGATGTACCCCTTGGCCACATTGTCCCCCGATAATGTCAATAGACTGGACTGTCTTAGGAACTGGCTAAATGTTAAGGAGGACTAAGCAAAATTGCTTCTACTTTATAATTAGTGTTCTCAACTCGCAATACAACTTTACAATGAGTACAATTGTTTGTATTCAATACTTTATTATTATTATTATTATTATTATTATTATTATTATTATTATTATTATTATTATTATTATTATTATTATTATTTTTATTTTCCATTTTCCATTTGCAATGCCTGTATTTTGGATTTTTTTTTTTGTAGTTCACTTAGAATCCAACATGGAAATCATTTTTGTTTGTTATTGGCATTGATTGTTTTAAAATTCAAATGGCACTTACATGCCTGTGTTTTTATTTCTGTAATAAATATAAATAAATCATGATTAATTACAAAAAAGTAATTAGGGATTAATTAGTTAATTTTTTTAAACAATTGACAGCCCTTGTAAAAAGCCTTTAATTAACATGACTATTCTATAAAACAGCACCTACGCATTTCGCAACACTTGCCTTTATCAGAGTAACAATATATTTGTCTTATATATCTTTTTCTTTAAAGAAATGCATTAAAAGATGTATTAAAATCCCTTTTTGTGCAGCATACAGTACATATTATTGTAATAACAACACTATTTTTTGGCACAGCCAACTGCACATTAATAATACACACATAAACACACACTTAACATACAAACACTTTGTAAAACAGCAAGATTTCAGAAGAAGTTATGTCATATGTAAAACTCAAAATTACCATAATTTTGGGATGTTTTCTATTTGGAGCAGTTCATGTCATTTGGATGAGCTGCTCAATGCTCAAACCTCGCTCTAAAATAATGGGTGGAGCCACAAAGTTCAACCACACCCCTAACTGTTCATTAAATAACCCACCCAATAGGTCCACAGAGGTTTATAGGTCCCAATAGGTCCTTAATTATGCATTACTGCGGCAATGGTATCAACTTCTAAACACAGCTCCAGGAATCTGCAGCGGTCAGTCGGAACAGTGATACAAGTCGTAACTCTGAGAAAATGGCCACTTTACAAGTTTAATTACAACATTTACAAGGATGTAAATGTTTTTAACGAGTTAGAACCTTGTAATTACAGTAATTAGGCACCTTGAGTCATTTTAGATTAATAGAAGGGTTTTGTTGTTGTTTGTTTTCAAAGGCATTGGATACAAACAAGACAAAGTGAGAAGTCTGATCAGTTGAATTTAGTTTTTTTAAACAGTTTTAATAGAAATGTGTCAGTAAATATGAAGACAAACTAACAATAATTAGAGGTGTATATGTGTGCAGAAAAACAGAGACGTCTTGATTAAACAGGGTAGTTCACACTCACAGTGCAAAACAATACAATATTGAAAACTGACTGAAAAGAGGATTGGAGAATTCATCTCTTCTAGATCTCTAGATTCAGTCTCATCTAAATAAATGAAAAAACACAAGGCACAATCTTACATTTCATATAAAACATATATTATTATATATCTTATATCATAATATTATAATTCAAATATTGTATTTAAAAAAGTGTGAGTTTTAGAGATATCATTTTTCACACTATACGCTTATTTCACGCAGCCGCCATTTAAAAAAACGAAAGTGAGTCTGCGGTAGGAAGAAACCCGGAAGTATAGGATCAGCACTGTAAACATTGCATCAACATGCTGTGGACTACAAACCTCCAGCTGTTGCTGTGATTTCAAAGTGCAGATATGGTATAAACATCCCTTTAATATCATTCAGTTAAGTTTAATTTAAACAATATTAGGCATCAGACAAAATCACAATCTCTTTAAGAGTAATACACTTAAGTTTCCTCCTGGACTTTAGTTCATGGTACCAGGTACACCATGGGGACACTTCCCTGCTTCAGCCTATATAACCCGGAGAGCGATAAAACAATGCAGTCCTCCCTTGTGTTGTCTGTAATAGTCCATTTCTGGCTAACATTTAAGCGCCGTTGAGCACATTCTTAAACACTGCTGATTTGCTATAGTATTTACCAGTGCTCAACAGAAATGACCATGATTGGCTGACTTTTTAAAAAAAAAATCAGTACCGATTGGTGCTAAAATTAAATATCGTCTAATATAGTGAAAGAATCAGTTCATTAACTTGAGTTTGATGAATGGCATCTAAAACGTGTGTTTGGGAAAGAAAACGTTAGTGGCATTTCCCTCAACTTAGCTGAAAATGAGGTCTGATATCCCTTTTTATTTTCACTATCCATTTAGAACAAACCTTTGGGTCACTCGGAAGGCGGTGAAATGTTAAATACAGTTGAAGTCAGAATTATTAGCCCCCTTTGATTTTCTTTTTTTTTATATTTCCCAAATGATGTTTAATAGAGCAAAGAAATATTCACAGTATGTCTGATAATATTTTTTTTCTGGAGAAAGTTGTATTTGTTTTATTTTGGTTAGAATAATAAAAGTATAATAAAGATAAAAAAATTATAAAGTTTTAAGGTCAATATTATTAGCCCCTTTTAGCAAATTTTTTTTTCCCGATAGTCTACAGAACAAACCATCGTTATACAATAACTTGCCAAATTACCCTAACCTGCCTAGTTAACCTAATTAACCTAGTCAAGCCTTTAAATGTCACTTTAAGCTGTATAGAAGTGTCTTGAAAAATATCTTTTATTTAAATTATTCACTGTCATCATGGCAAAGATAAAATAAGTCAGTTATTAGAAATTAGTTATTAAAACTATTTTAGAAATGTGTTGAAAAAAATCTTTTCTCCATTAAACAGAAATTGGGGAAAAAATAAGTGGGGGGCTAATAATTCAGGGGGGCTAATAATTCTGACTTCAACTGTATGTGTCACATTCTCTTCGCTGATAAGATTTACAGCCAGGTACACAACATTCTTGTGTGACTTCAGGCGATACTTCCGGGTTTCTTCCCATCGCAGCCTCGATTTTGCTTTTAAAATAGCGACCGCGTGAAATCAGTCTATAGAGTAGATTTAGGAATATTTTTCCAGTGTACCAATTCCATCAATAATAAAAAGTCCAGGACCTCAGTCAGTTATGTTATTCAGACCAGATGAGCAGGTAATGTGTGGCATTTATGGATCAAATCTTAAACCTCCCAATCTGTTCGCAGACAAATCAAGGCTGGCCAAGATATTATCAAAGATGTTTAATATTTAGGATATTAAATTACGATGATTTATTTATTGCAGCTGGAAGGGCATCTGCTGTGTAAAACATACAGTATGCTGGAATAGTTTGTGGTTCATTCTGCTGTGGTGACCTCTGAAATAGAGACTAAGCCGAAGGAAAATAAATGTATTCTGGTTTTGGGGAATAATTGAGTGTCTTCTTTCAAATGAGACCACAAGGGACTTTTGAACCAAGTATTTATATCCATACGAACTATCCACCAAGTGGGTCAATCCTCCTCAAGCCATTTCCTGCTTGAACTGACACTGCCAGTAGGAACTACGAAATGACCAACAGCATTGTTATTTAATCAAAGCGCACAATGTCAACAACTGGAGAATTGAGAAGGCCGTGATCCAGCTTGTGTTTTTGTTTTGTGTTGTGGTTTCCATGACAATATAGATATAATGTATACATATACATTATGCAACTGAAAGAGCAAAAATTCTTCAACAAGAAGCACATGTCAAAGGGGCAAAGAAAAGAGCATAACCCCACAGACAAACACAGCATCTTTCTGTACAAATGTCTTGTGTGTTACAAAAAAAGGCGCAAGTATTTTGTACAGCATGTGTGGTATCAACTTTATCAGCTATTTTCAGTTAGCTTTAGCCTTGTGTCAAATGTACTTTTGTTATATAATTCCATATACAAGTATAAAATAAGTACAAAATAAAATAAGTAATAAAATAAGTCAGTATTAGTGTACTTTGAGTCTTTGAACTGTGGGGAAAACCAGAGCACCCAGAGGAAACCCACACAGATATGGGGAAAACATGCAAACTCCACACAGAAATCCCAACTGACCCAGCCGGGATTCGAACCAGCGACCTTCTTGCTGTGAAGTGACAGTGCTAACCATTGAGTCGACATTTATTCCATCTTTGAGAGCTTAATTTGTCAACAAACTATCAATGATTTAGACTTTTATTTAAGAAGAATATCTCAAATTAAAGATAACCTCTAACTTATTTATTGGTGGTTTTTAATTTATCTGTGATGTTTCCACTGTGAAGAGTGAGAATTTGAACATGTTTGCCAGATTGCAAAGATTAACCAAAACACCTGGCAGAAAATGTTTTTGAACTGAAAAGCTTTGATTAGGGGATTTAAGCTCTTGACATCTGGCAACCGCACAGATACAATCTCATAGTAGAGGTGTGAACAGCAGTCTGTAATATTTTGTCTCTTTCACAAAAATGAAGAGGTATGTTGGTAAATATAAAAATTTTGAACAACATTTTAGTCTCATCTGTTGTCACCTATGATATTGCATGCTTAAATAAATAAGTTTATATCTCATTACTATTTTTTGTAGTTTGTAATGTCCTGAGTTTAGTTTACAGTTTATAGTGCAAAAAGTGGGTAGTTATAGGAACTATAGAAATGTTTATCTGGTGTAAAACCCTACAGTACATAAATGATCTTGTGGAGAAAAGACTTCACAAAGTTTACATATGTTTAGCTTGGGTAGGCCATAAGGTTAATCCTTAGTTAAATGCATAGTTCTTCCAAAATTGAAACTCATTTACTCATCCTCCACTTATTTCCCCATCTGTTTTAGTTTCTTCCTTCTTTTTGAACAAAAAATAACACATTTTAAAGAAAGTTGCAAACTGGTGCCCATTGACTTGACTATGGATAGTGGCTATCCGTTTCCAACCGAAAAGAACAAAAAAGCAAATATAATAAATAATTGCTTATTATTCAAGACTGATTTATACGTGAACACGATACATGAATAGTAATTTAAAATAATTTATTTGATTGCAATAATTTGTCAACTCATGTTTACTTATTTGTTTGTACAGTATATGTGTGTTAATGACCCATGTCATTTCCATAGTGGTGCAGTCCCGTCCATTTAAGTACACTGTAAAAAAAAAATCGGTTAATTAACAGTTTCCATATATTGCTATTCACAGGTGTTTTCTATTTATTTACAGTTGGGAATTGCATCATGGGAAGTTAACGTTGAAAAGTCAACTCTACAGTTTAACAAAGTGACTTTTATTGACATTAGTAGTTTGAAATAATATAATTTATAAGAAATAATATATAAAGAATTAAGACTGTAAAATAACAGAAAATGTACTGGCAGTTTATTACAAGGTTTCCGGGCCGTAACAAAACCAACCCAGACAATAGATCATTTTTAAAATTATTAAAATTATTCTTAATAAATTATTCTTATTAAAAATGTTCATAAAAGTCTATTTTTTAAGGTTAAAAGTTGTTGGAAGAAAGATCAAGGTCTCATAATGCAATTTAAAAGCATAAACAAATGGGGGAAAATAAATAAATAAAGCATGAATCAAAAAATGCAGGAAAACTTATCATTTATGGATATTTTAGTGTAACTAACTAACTAACTAACTAACTAACTAATTGCCTAACTTATTATAATAAATTAAATGAATCAAAATACAGTTTGATCACGAAATATGGAAAACTGCTCATTTACAGATCATTTTACAGTGTAACTAACTAACTAACTAACTAACTAACTAACTAACTAACTAACTAACTAACTAACTAACCAATTGCCTAACTTTTTATAATAAATTAAATGAATCAAAATACAGTTTGATCACAAAATATGGAAAACTGTTCATTTACAGATCATAAATACAGTGTAACTAACTATCTAATTAGCTAGCTACCTAACCAACCAACCAACTGACCAACTTTTTTTCATAAATTTTTTTTTCGGCTTAGTCCCTTTATTAATCTGGGGTCACCACAGTGGAATGAACCACCAACTTATTCAGCATATGTTTTTATGCAGCGCATGCCCTTCCAGCCACAACCCATCACTGGGAATCATCACTCACACACACTCATACACTACGGTCAAGTTTAGCATACCCAACTCACCTGTACCACATGTCTTTGGACTTGTGGGGGAAACCGGAGCACCCGGAGGAAACCCACACAAACACGGGGAGAATATGCAAACTCCACAAAGAAATGCCAACTGACCCAGCCAAGGCTTGAACCAGCGACTTTCTTGCTGTGAGGCGAATTTCCTACCCACTGCGCCACCACGTCACCCCAACTACATTCATCCATTCATTTTCTTGTCGGCTTAGTCCCTTTATTAATCTGGGGTCGCCACAGCGGAATGAACCGCCAACTTATCAGCTAGCTAGCACATTTTTACGCAGCGGATGCCCTTCCAGCCGCAACCCATCTCTGGGAAACATCCATACACTCATCCACACTCATACACTACGGACAATTTAGTCTACCCAATTCACCTGTACCGCATGTCTTTGGACTGTGGGGGAAACCGAAGCACCCAGAGGAAACCCACGCGAACACAAGGAGAACATGCAAACTCCACACAGAAACGGCACCTGACCCAGCCAAGGTTTGAACCTGCGACCCAGCGACCTTCTTGCTGTACCTACAGCACTACCTTCTGCGCCACTGTCGCCCGTCGCCCCCAACTTAATATAATAAATTAAATGAATGAATGAATCCAAATACAGTTTGAATACAGTACACATTTATATCAGGTGTAAACCATGTGTTCCTTCCACAGATGCAAAGCATTTCTGTTTCACATGACAGAGAGTGTCGCCTCCAATCGCTTTCGCCCCTGCCCACATGAAGGCTCACCTCAGGAGGGGCGTGATAACGAATCGCTGCTGGCAGTGCGTGACGAAGCGCACTTGACGCTTATTGTGGCCTGTCACCACTGTCATAAATCCAGCATCTAGTCTGTCCTCTGCTGAAGCAGCTTCCCTGTGCACTCACAGCGCTGTCCTCCAGGTAGAAGCACCAGAACGGCCACCAGTATGCCATTGACTTCCTGGCCCAGCCTCGCGGGACCTGTCACCTTTAAAGGACTCTTGCTTTTAAATTCCTCCAGAAAATGTCAAGGACAGATACTAATATTAGACGCCTTAGAAAACATGGGCTGAAATCAGTGGCAGTCCAAGTTGACTTTTTGCCCGAGGCGACAACATCCTGTGTCTTTCTAAAAGCCAAACAAAACAGTGTATATTGTCAGATAAAAGGGAAGTCTAATGTTTGTTTAAGGGAAATTTCTTATATTATTTATTCTATATATAGAATAAACTTGGATATAACTTATTTTCTAAAGTAATTTAAAATGTAGTCTGTGGATGATACACAAAATAATTTTGAAGAATATCTAGACATGCAGTATATAAATATGTATATATTTTTTTTGTTTGTTTTTAGAAAAGAAAATTACAATTTATTTTGCATATAACATAAGTTATACATGCATTGCAATAATACAATTCAATAAAACATTATACATGTGGACTTAAGACGTATTGAAAGCTATTTATATTGATTTTTAAAAACATTATTTTTGAAAATTCTTCAAGAAAAATACATCCTTAAAAAAATGTAGTAATATTTTAAACTTTATTCTTAAGTTAGAAACTAAGAACATTTGGTCACACTTTACAATAAGGTTTCATTAGTTGAGAATGAACAATACTTTTTAGTTTAATAAACATTTACTAAAGCATTTTTACAATCCAAATTAGTTTTGTTAACATTAGGTAACAGGCTGTAAAAGTTAAATGAACTAACAATTTTACGCCATTTTTTCAGACTTTTGGGATCTCACTTTGTCTGTTAAAAAAATTTATAAAAACAAATAAAATAAATAAATACTGACACAATCTTACTGTATAGAAATTGCACATGTATATAAGCCCCAATCAAAGAACGTTGTCTGACTGTTTTTTTTTCTGAACCCAAATTAACATCTCAATGTTTGTCAGCATTTGCATATTGCCCAACAGACCCCGTTCTGCTCAACAGAACACAAAGCATGCTCAATAAAACTGCAGAAGATGAATGATAAAGTACAACTCTGTGTGGGCGCAAAAAAATACCAAGTTCTTATTCTTATCAGTAACTTCAAGACAAGACTCTTTCTTCAATTGAAGTGATTCACAGATGGCCTGAAAACTACTTAATACTCCGCCCACACAAACATGAAGACGAGTGAAGAGAAAGAGCAGCAGAAGTCTGTAATTTTACTTCCCCGTATGGATTAATTACACACCAGCTCTGGAGACCCAACATGGCCTTTGTTTCTCCAAGGTCTGTCTTAATCCAATCCTTCGCCCTGTATTTCAAGGCCCCCTAATTAATCTGGGACCAAATTAAGATGCTGATCTTTGCACAAGCCACGGTCATTGGAGAAGCAGTAGTGTTTAATCAGTGGGCCATAGGTCTGAGTCTCGGAGAGGAATTCGATTTGTTAAAAACCA
>LR812527.1:44253861-44496361 GCA_903798195.1 Danio kyathit | reverse complement strand
GCTGGCTGTTTGCAGTATTTTTTCTGAATTATGGAGTGAAGTTAACAAATCCATTAATCTATTTTCAATAGTTTCGATTTATAATTTTTTTCTCTTAAACTTTAAGCATACTAAATTATTGTATACACTGATTAGTTTCTGTAGTAGTTGTATAACAGCCTTTTTTTTGCAAAAGTTTAATGAAAGAGTTTCATGGCCAGTCAAAGAGAAAAAAAAAAAAAATTAAATAAATAAAAACGTCTCTGGTTATTTGCAGGTTTGGCAAAAGGTTGCCCTGTACTGTATTTGTGGATGTTCATCTTGGTAGCGCCGCTGTCTTGACCCTGAGGGAGACTGTGGGATTGTTTGTATGAATTGTTGGAAATTAAAAGTTAATCAAGTGAAATAATTGAATGTTGTCGAGAGGCAAAGCAAGGGAGGGAAGGTGCATCTGCGGTACATTTTGATTACTTCACTAAAGCAGTGTTATCTATTAGCAATGTTGCTCCAAATGTGCACATGTATGTTTCACCTACAAGTTGATACCTGCTGATTCCACATAAGTGTTTAGTTTATTTTATTTTTTATTTGTTAATAGAATTGTTTAACAGATTACTTAAACAACTTAATCTTTTGTCTTAGCTTAATGTCAGTTTAGGGTTAAAAAAAAAAAAAAAAAAAAAAAAAAATATATATATATATATATATATATATATATATATATATATATATATATATATATATATATATATATATATATATATATATATATATATTGTGTATAAATGTATTAGTCCTTTTATTAGTCCTTTTATTAAACTTGTGAAACTTCAATTATTTTTCAAATATGTCTTAAGCACACCTTTATATAATAATAATAATAATAATAATAATAATAATAGTAATAATAGTAATAATAGTAATAATAATAATAATAATAATAATAATAATAATAATAATAATAATAATAATAATAATAATAATAGTAATAATAGTAATAATAATAATAGTAATAATAATAATAATAATAATAGTAATAATAGTAATAATAATAATAATAATAATAATAATAATAATGTGTGAATGAGTGTGTATGGATGTTTTCCAGTACTGGGTTGCAGCTGGAAGGGCATCCGCTGTGTAAAACATATGCTAAATAAGTTAGCTGTTCATTCTGCTGTGGCGACCCCTGAATAAAGGGACTAAGTGGAAGGAAAATGAATGAATGAATGAATGAATGAATAATAATAAAAATGAAGTATGCAGATCATGTAACACTAAAAACTGGAAAAACACTGGATATGCAATCTCTAAATTAAATTAAATTAAATTAAATTAAATTAAATTAAATTAAATTAAATTAAATTAAATTAAATTAAATTAAATTAAATTAAATTAAATTAAATTAAATTAAATTAAATTAAATTAAATTAAATTAAATTAAATGAGTGCCTACTAAAATGTATCAACATTAAAAATAAAAATAAAAAAATCAAACATGTTTATGATTTAAGCTATACAAGAAGCATCTAAGCAAATCAAAAGGTAGATGAAAACTCTACAACAGTAAGCAGGCCGTTTTAATGTACAACATATGAAGATTATTCCTGTAATCACATTTCAGAGCTGTGAAGTGACTTATTCTGTAAAGCGAAAGACTTTCTCTAAGCTTTCTTCTTCTTCGTTTTATTCTGCTCCTGTAATTACTCTAATTGGTATGTAATTGCTTTTGAGAAAAGGAATCATGAGCTGCGTTTTAATGACTGAACATAATGCAAGCACGTAAGCAGCACAATCAATGAAATTACCTAAGGGTGTTCATTTGTTATTGCATTTCAGCATAAAGGCAACGCAAATGAAATTTGCTCTGATTTCAGTTAACATTCAAAACTAACCTGTTTGAAATCGCTCACTAGCAAGACAAAAAATAACTCATTGTCATTCCTAGAACATCACTTCTTTGTAGGTAACACTTCACAATGAGGTTTCATTAGTTAACTTTAGATAAATTTAACACATTTTTCATTTAAATCAGTGAACAAGACTTTTTTTGTCTCATTCATATTATTAGGTGATTCTGTTACAATGTAGTATCTCAACACAATACTAATGTTTTAAATTTAGAAAAAAAAAGTTAACCCTGATTTTCCAACACAATAAATAAATAATTATATTTGTTATCCTGACCAATTATTATGTCATTTTAATGAGGGCGAGGTGGAGGTTTATTTATTACAATCAAAGTATTCAAAAATGTAAATATAAATATTATTACAGTAAACGCAGTGGGTTGCACATTCGCCTTACAGCAAGAAGGTCGCTGATTCGAGCCTCGGCTGGGTCAGTTGGCGTTTCTGTGTGGAGTTTGCATGTTCTCCCTGTGTCCACGTGGGTTTCCCCCACAAGTTCAAAAACATGTGGTATAGATGAATTGGGTAAGCTACATTGTCCGTAGTGTATGTGTGTGAATGAGTGTGTATGGATGTTTCCCAGTGATGGGTTGCAGCTGGAAGGGTTCATTCTGCTGTGGCAACCCCAGATTAACAAAGGGACTAAGCCGAAAAGAAAATGAATGAATGAATGAATGAATAAATATAAAATATAACATTTCTAAAATATTTTTGTATTACTCTACAGTTATTATAATTATTAGATCATGTTTATATAATTACATATATTCAATGTTATTATAATAATTTATTGGCTTTTATTCATTTTAACATTCTTGTTTTAATACTTTTTTTAAATTATTTAATTAATTGCTTATTTATTTAATTGTTTACTTACTCATTTACTTGTTTAATTACTTATTTAATTGCTTCTTTATTACTTGTTAACTCGCTTACTGGTTTACTTGTTTAGTTACTTAATTGTTTACTTATTTATTTGCTTACCCATTTACTTGTTTAATTACGTATTTACTTGCTTCTTTATTTACTTGTTTACTTGCTTACTCGCTTCCTGGTTGTTTACTTATTATTTAGTTGCTTATTTATTTACTTATTTACTTGCTTACTTATTTACTTGTTCAATTACTTATTTAGTTGCTTATTTATTTACTTATTTACTTGCTTGCTGGTTTACTTGTTTAGTTACTTTTTGTTTACTTGTTTATTTATTTATTTGTCAGTTTATTTATTTACCTATTTGTTTACTTGTTAACCTGCTTACTGGTTTATTTGTTTAGTTACTTAGTTGTTTACTTATTTACTTGC
Organism: Danio kyathit; assembly: GCA_903798195.1. Lineage (NCBI taxonomy): Eukaryota > Metazoa > Chordata > Actinopteri > Cypriniformes > Danionidae > Danio > Danio kyathit. The sequence goes on along the minus strand of LR812527.1, from coordinate 44,493,167 downwards.
TTCCCCATTTACTTGTTTAATTACGTATTTACTTGCTTCTTTATTTACTTGTTTACTTGCTTACTCGCTTACTGGTTTACTTGTTTAGTTACTTAGTTGTTTACTTATTTACTTGCTTACCCATTTGCTTGTTTACTTGTTTAATTACGTATTTACTTGCTTCTTTGTTTACTTGTTTACTTGCTTACTCGCATACTGGTTGTTTACTTATTTATCCATTTACTTGTTTAATTACTTATTTACTGGTTTACTTGTTTAGTTACTTATTTGTTTACTTATTTACTTGTTTACTTGCTTATTTACTTGTTCAATTACTTATTTAGTTGCTTATTTATTTACTTACTTGCTTACTCATTTACTTGTTTAATTACTTATTAAGGTGCTTATTTATATACTTATTTACTTGCTTACTCATTTACTTGTTTAATTACTTATTTAGTTGCTTATTTATTTACTTATTTACTTGCTTGCTGGTTTACTTGTTTAGTTACTTTTTGTTTACTTGTTTATTTATTTATTTGTTTGTTTATTTATTTACCTATTTGTTTACTTGTTAACCTGCTTACTGGTTTATTTGTTTAGTTACTTGTTTACTTATTTACTTGCTTACCCATTTACTTGTTTAATGACATATTTACTTGCTTCTTTATTTACGTGTTTACTTGCTTACTCGCTTACTGGTTTACTTGTTTAGTTACTGTCACGGTCACCAGCGAGCTTCAGCCAGAGATCGCTGGTATACACACTCACATTCACATAACTACATATCCGGACTCAAAGCGAGTATTTAAAACACTTCAACTACTTAAAAAAATCAGAAAATTTGCACAATTTCACTGCATGTGTGTTTACTGAACAGTCTTTCACTGACACTTACAGCAGAAGCCCCTATTTCACTGCGATTGAGAAAATGAAAGTACTCCTTTTCTTTCTCTCACTGTGGCCCATTTGACCTGCTGGCGTGACTTTTCCTCTCCTCTCGGCTGTTACAGCGCTACTTCTGGATACAGACTCGAGCGAGTGTCTGCAGAGTTTCCCCCACCGCGTCTATCATGGATCCATAGCCATGGATCAGCTGTGATCGCCGCTGCCGTGTATCAGTGTTTATCATCGGTGAAGAGCGCCAGCGTGTAAGAGCCAATCGCAGATCTTTATGTTGAGTGCGTGACCAATCAAAGGGGTGTAAGAAAGAAATCGCCAGACAAGGCTCAGAAAGCGAGCAGCATATTTATATTTGTTTATTTGCTATAAATGCTCGGGTTGTTCTGTGCATGTACTTGAGTTTTTAAAGGTACAGTTCATATATTTGACTGTTTGCATTAAAGGACAAAATTGTATTACAAATAGTATAGAAATATTTTTCATACATTTTAATACAATAATTCCTGTGCTGTGAAGAAAATATAAATATGTGTATGGAAAGCATCGTCGATGCACCGAGATAACGAATTGAACCGAATCGAACTGTGAGACCAGTGTAGGTTCACACCTCTATTGTTTATTTATTTATTTATTTGTTTGTTTGTTTACTTATTTGTTTACTTGTTTACCTACTTACTTACTTACTGTTGTCATGCTGTTTTTCCAGAGATTTTTCATGGAACCCCATAATACCAAATAAAACCTAACTGCTGTGACAGATCCAGCCTCGACTTTCTCCCTCGCTCTTACAACCAGCACTGACACTCTTGACCAGCCCTTATAAATCAATAAATCCATAAGTCTTAACATTGATTTAAAAAACAAACAAAATAAAAAACTTTATCAGTCCCTATTCAAGAACTTCTGAAGAACACACAAACTAATATGAGCAAACACAGTCACCACACAGAGACCCTTTTGCCACTTGTATGCTCTCAGCTTGAGAAAAAACTTGAGAGAAGTCCACCTAAGAGCTCCTAAATTCAAATGCGGCCCCTTCTCATCCGCAGCTGTCAAGTTTCAGTGCTGGCTGAGAGGAGCGGGATTTTTTTTGCACACTGAAAAAAGAGGCAGCCAGGTGGTAGAAAAGAAAAAAAAAGATGAATGTAAAAAAAGAAAGTTTTCATGCCATCTCTGGAAATCTCTACTCTACTGAAGGACAATCATTAAAATAAAGAATTGCTCAAGTGTGTGAAGGTGAACTAGAACGCAGTCTTTGTCTTCCATATGGGCTCAGTTATTTTTTTTTTGCGTAATGCTCTCCTGGGATTCATTATGTATATTCATTACAAGAAGGGGAGGCGAAGTTTGAGAAGAGACCCAGCTGCCATGATCCAACTTCTCCACTGTGACCTCATTTCCCCCCTCCCGTCTGCAGGTGTACCGGTGGAAACACATGCTGATGTCAACTGTGGCCAGTGCTTACTCATTCAATTAGCACCTTTGATGAAGTATACGGTGTTGCTTACTTCAGCAGACGGCTAAATCTCCAACAAAAACACGTCTGCCTGCGTCCAGACTTTCCACTTCTGTCTACCTGTAAATCTGTCTCACGTGTCATTACTAACAGCTGCGTGCGGTTTAAAAGCTAATGTCATTTTCCTTGCACACAAGCTGCAAAAACATCATGTTAAAAGTGAAAAGTGAAACCGAACACTCTTAAGGTGAGAAACTTGCAGGCAAAAACAATGATTTGGGGATTCCTGGCTTCTTTTTACATTGTTTAGTCACACTTTATTTTAATGTACAATTCACTCTGTTAGCAAACTCTCAACAAACCATTACCTAAGAGCTTTAGGTGTGAATTGTTACTTAAACTAAAGTGTTACCCATTGTTTTTATTTTCTTTATGTTTTTCTTCAGTCTAATGAAAATAAAACATCCAAAATCCACCTTTAAGTGTTTTCTTTGTCACACTTCATCAATTACATTTCAAACACACCATGTAGAAATCTGATACATGGAAAATATGCTAATTACATATACGTCATACAAGTTTATATTTGGATTTCACGTATTTAATATACATGTAATCTATGCAACATATTTCAAAACATTGGAAAAAATGGTTGTTTGCATACACTCATCGGCCACTTTATTAGGTACACCTGTCCAACTGCTTGTTAATGCAAATTTCTAATCAGCCAATCACAGCAACTCAATGCATTTAAGCATGTAGACATGGTCAAGATGATTTGCTGCAGTTCAAACCGAGCATCGCAAGGGGGAAGAAAGGTGATTTAAGTGACTTTGAACGTGGCATGGTCGTTGGTGCCAGACCGGCTGGTCTGAGTATTTTAGAAACTCATCTCTAGGGGTTTACAGAGAATGGTCCGAAAAATATTAAATATCCAGTGAGCGGCATTTCTGTGGACACAAATGCCTTGTTGATGCCAGAGGTCAGAGGAGAATGGCCAGACTGGTTCAAGCTGATGGAAAGCCAACAGTAACTTAAATAACCACTCGTTACAACAGAGGTATGCAGAAGGGCATCTCTGAACACCCAACACATCCAACCTTGAGGCGGATGGGCTACAGCAGCAGAAGACCACACCGGGTGAGTAATGAGTAAATACTGAGTATTGTTAGTATTGTAAAGCGTGAATCATCTCAGACTGGTTTCTTGGACATGGCAATGAGTTCACTGTTCTCAAATAATCTCCACAGCCACCAGAGCCTAATCCAATAGAGGACCTTTGAGATGTGGTGGAACGGGAGATTCGCATCATGGATGTGCAGCCGACAAATCTACAGCGTGATGCTATCATGTCAATATGGACCAAAATCTATGAGGAATATTTCCCGTATCTTGTTCTGATAATCTATGCCACAAAGGATTAAAGCAGTTCTGAAAGCAAAAAGGTGTCCAACCCGGTACTAGTAAGGTGTACCTAATCAGAAAGAGTGGCCAGTGAGTGTATATACAGTACATGTAAATATACTGTATGTTTAAATATATTAGCTTTAATTTATATATATATATGGCCATATAATATATATTTGAGCATGTACATATTTATAATTCCAATATTTGAAAAAATATAAATATACAGCCAATTTTGCAATATTTTAAAATATATTTTGCATCACTTTAGATTTTTTTAAGGAACTTTTCACTTTAAGTTTCTCTGGGAAACGCACGCACGCACGCACGCACGCACGCACGCACGCACGCACGCACGCACGCACGCACGCACGCACGCACGCACGCACGCACGCACGCACGCACGCACGCACGCACGCACGCACGCACGCACGCACACACACACACACACACACACACACACACACACACATATATATATATATATATAATTATTATTATTTTTTATCAGATCTGGACTCCTGCAAGTCTGTAGGTCCCAGGATTTCAGGTACCTTTTTGCAAAACATTGATAGATCTCTATAACCCTGGTTAATTAGTGTATTCTATTATTATTATTATTATTATTATTATCATTATTATTATTATCATCATTATTATTAATTATAATAATAATAATAAATTTGTATTATTACTTTATAGTGTATATTTATCCATCTTTTTGAGCTGCAGTATATGCTGTGATAACGATATTGTGATGTTGGGGAATTTACTGGTTGTGATCTGTAGTTATTATTCTGTTGTTTTGTTTTGTTAAAATAAAGTCAAAAAAGAAAGAAAAAAAGGTTGATCTATGACATCGCCTCCATTCTTTTTGAGTGCCAATGAAGTGAGCTGCAGTGAATGCAGAAGCCTACAAACTGAGCAAGAGCAGAAACAGAAAAAAAGGATTTATTGCCCCAGGCACTCGTTGCTTAATTAGCTGTATCTAAAAACAAACAAATGGAGGAGGAGAACAATGAACATAATGTGTCTTAATGCTTGCTAACACCCTAGGATAACTTTCTGTGATACATCACATGAGGCTCAAAGCACCTCTCTCTTTATCTGCAATACGTCAAGTCAAAACCTTAATCTTTCTGCCCATTGAACTAGACCAATCTCTTTGCCTGTGCTGGAAGGTGATTGGTTCTTCTGTCGGAGAAAGGTGTTCTGAGGTCAACCGTTCCTTTAGGCCAGATAAAGCTGAAAAACTGAGGTTTGCTTGATAAGAAAAAGAGAATACTGTGGAGAAGGAGAGTAATACTACAACACACACACATTCACAGACCAAAAAGAAAATGTATTTTTATATAGCAATATAGACCACAGAGAAACATTCATATTGTTTCTATGGCCTAAAACATAATTGGTAGTGAAATTACAGTAAGATATCTTGGGTGAAAATGCTTCCATCCTATCTTTACAAGAAATTTAAATAAATAAATCACATTTAACTGTGGTTTTATTAAGTTTAACATAAAGCATAGACCATTTCAATGTGGTTATGTCATTGGCCCATTAACATTTCCTGCTTGTTTTCAAACTATTTCATAGCCGTAACAAGAGGAAATTCAATCATAATTTAAGGTTAAAACAGCTATCATACCATTATTTATCAATATGTGACTCTTTTTGGATTCTCTGAAGCTAAAGAAATTCAAAAAAAGTAAAACAGAAAATACGTTTGGACCATTGTTTTTGTTTACATCCCTCAAAATGGTCTATAGTAACAAAGTATATGAAAAAGTAAATAATTACTAATTAAGCAAATAAGTTTAGAAATGAATAGTATAATTAAACGTAAATTAAAATGACTGATTATTTGAGATGATTTTTAAATAAATTAAGTAAATGAAGTATATAAATAAATAAACTTGTATTTTACATTTAAAATGACTGGTCTTTTGATGGTAATGCAATTTAAAATATAAATACAAACAAGCAATGTGTTACATGTTGTGTTCATGTAGTTGTTATGTCATGTGATGTCCCAATGTAGAGCTGAAGATCTTTGCCCGAACCCGAAAGGAACCCGACGAGTTCGGGCTTAATTTCTATCAATTTAGACGGGTCAGGCCAGGCTCGGGCTCGGGCTTACGCGGTAAATGTGATGCATTTCAATTAGCGTGAGAAAGTAATCAAATGGTTTGGATAACATTAAAACCCATCCCTGCAAAGGTGAAACAAATGATGACAGAGAAGTCAAAAAGAGCGAATTTTGCAGAGTGGGAAAATATACAGCAAGCTGCGATGGGGAAATGACGAGGTCACTCGCTACACTGTAACCGCTGTCATGGAAAATGAAATGGATGTTCTTGGCGGGTGGAAGAAGATGAACACACAATCCTACCCAAAACTTGCTAAATTAGCCAGATCAGTAGTGCTTCCCGGCCAATAGCAGCAGCAGTGAAAGGGTGTTTAGTGCTGCTAGACGCACCATCTGTGAGCACAGGACTGCGTTAAAGACATCTACAGAAAAATGTTCCTCCACAAAAACACATTTACAAAGCCTAATCTTGGTGAGTAAAGGACTTTCAAATTATAAATAAATATTATTTAAATCTTAAATGCATAATGTAGACAGAGTATATAGGCTAGTGTTGGCATTATTCTTTTATTATTAAGCTTCACCGCCACCTTAAGGTTGAATTGTGAAGAGAAGTGGCGAAACAAATCCCACAGAGCCTTTATTTTACTTTCGTTATTGCCAATTACCCATCATAATTTAAATTTTTTACAAATTTAATTTGTTAAGAAAGACTTATTTTTAGTGGTGTGTAACGGTGTATGCACCTAGGCCTATTTAGAGTGCTGAGATGTTACGATGTTACAGAGGACTTATTTTAATAATAATAATAATAATAATAATAAAAATAATAATAATAATAATAAAAATACATTTTATTTGTAATGCGCTTTTCTTAGACTCAAAGCGCAACAAGGCAAAATACTAACAATACAAGGCAAGCAGAAACATCACAACAATAAAAAGATGCAATAAAACAATAAGAATATGAACCATAAGATAGAATAAAAACAAAATGATCATCCTACGTAAGTTAAAAGCAATGCTAAAAAGGTGAGTCTTAAGAAGTTTCTTAAAACAGTCCAGAGAGGCGGCATTCCTAATGCTGATGGGTAGTGCATTCTACAGCTCAGGCACACTGTATGAGAAAGCCCAACCACACAACGTCTTGAGTTTACAGCGTGGCTGATACAGGGTAAGTCCCGATGCCGAACAAAGACAGCGGGCTATGCAACCAGGTGCTAGCCCATGCACTGCTTTGAAGGTTAAAATTAAGGTTGTAAAAATCAATTCGTGACTAAATAGGAAGCCAGTGTACTTGTTGAAGTAATATGGTGGTGTGACGATGTGTGTGTCAGAACCTGTGCAGCGGAATTTTGTATATACTGTAATCTTCTTAGAGAACTTGTAGGTAAATCCCCAAAAAGTGAATTTTATTTCTTTGTTCCAACTTCTAAGTGGCCTATATGTTTGCTCTGATTAAATTATGTTAAAACATGCATAAACGACTCATTCTTGAAAAAAGGCAAAAGAGCTGTGTGCATGTGCACATTTGAATATCGGCTGGCTGTAAACAGGTTTAGGCTTTTAAAAAGCTGTCAATCAAAATGTACTTGTCGGGCTCGGGCCCTTTCGGGCCTAACTTTTATAGCCCGATTACAGCTCTAGTCCCATGTGTTTGATGTGCTTCTGTTTATGTCATGTGTTTCCTTTGTTCTGTTTTTCCGCCCTTTGATAATGTTTATTAGCTCCACCTGTTGTCTCACCCCTGTTAATAATCTGTTCAATTTTGAGGTGGTATTTACACCCCTGAGTTTGTTTAGTTCTTTGTCCGGTATTGTCAAACTCCATGTCCTGACTGCGTTCAATGTTTTAGTTCCTGTTTTAAATGCTTTTTGTTAATAAATATGTGTTTTTTGGATAATTCCTATAATCCGATGAATTAATATGTATTATAAATAGGTAAGTAAAGTAAAATAGTAAGTATAAGTAAATAAGTTGGTAATTAAACAAGCAATATAAAATATTTCTCTTTTGAAGCTAGTGAGATTTTAAAATGTCTTTGTTTTAAAGAAATAAAGTGAATAAGCAAGCAAATAAGTGGCTAAAACTGAGTAAGCACACATGGAAAAAGATTTAAAAACGGGTCATTTGAGGCTAATGTAATTCAAAATGTTAAAATATTTATTATAAATAAGCAAATATGAGAGTAAATACATAATTAAAATACACCATCTTAAATATAAATGTGCAAATGTTTATTATAAATAATTATAAATAAGTTTACATTAGTTACCTGAGCATACGTGATTCAGTGCAATGACTAAATAAAGCTGAACATGAAATAAAAATCAAATGATTATTGAGACCAGTGGGATTTTAAAAGCGTAAATACGAACAAACACACTAATAGAAACGTCTTAATCCCACTGTGAACTTAAACCCAGCGCCATATAAACACAAGTCACCCTTCTCAAGCAAGTAATTATGTTTCCTCCAGCCAGTCTCCATTGACTAAATAACATGTTGCTGCTGTAGGCCCTGCGGGAAACCATCACAATCCACCTGACATTACAATCTTGTGTGGTTTATATGGGTCACTGGCCGCTTTTCAGCCCGGCTCTGGATCAAAGGCCAGGATCAGCTGCTCCTGGCTCTGCCCAGCTGGATGCCACACTTTTTCAGTTCGCCAAAGGTCGCAGTCTTGGCCAGCGCGAGGTGTGCCGCCTCTACAAACGGGCATCCGCCCAACGCCAACTGCTGCGTCCGTATTGTCATATCAGAGAGTCCAGGCGGCTCCACCTGCTTGTTATTGTGGCTCAGATGATTGCAAACAAGAGTAGATTGTGTCCAACATCACACCTGCTGCGTCATTCACCTGTTCCTGTTCCATTAGACTCAAGCCAATTTATGTAAAGATATGCGGAATTAGCCTGTCAATATAATTGTTGGATGTGTTTAAACAGTGGGCTTATTGATATTGACGGATGGAAATAAAGTAGTTGCACAGTTAATAGCAAGAACAAAGCAGATCAGAGACATACAAAGGCTCTCTAAGATAGCCTTAGATGCACAGGTGTATTTTTTTGCCAATAGCAAAAATGGGTAAATATTATGGAATTTTTATTTTATGCCAAAAATAATTCAAATAAAAAGTAAAGATCGTGTTCGATTTAGACATTTGATAAATTGGCGTTTTAAAAATATATAAAAAATTTTTTGACTATTAATGTACATTTCTAAGCAATTAATTTGGACACATTTAAAATTATTTAGATTTTTTGAACCCTCAGATTCCAGATTTTATAAATAGTTACATCTCAACCAAAAAGCTTATTTATTTAACATTTTAAAATAAAAAACATTTTTAAAATCCAAGGTCACAAATTACGATTAAGGCATTTATATTGTGTTTATGTTTTACACATGGATTGATTAATGGGACACATAATCTCATCTCCACACATTGCCATTAGGCAGTCCCTCCAGAATTTTACCTATTAACATACAGTTTTACCTCGTTTCCAAGTGAGTAATAGGGTTCAGTAAGGTATGGCACAGTATGTTACACTACCTGACAAAAGTCTTGTCACCTATCTAAGTTTTAGGAACAACAAATAATAACTTGACTTCTTGTTGATCATTTGGTATCAGAAGTGGCGTATATGCATATGTATATAGGCCTCTAGATTATGCTTATTTTACCAAAATAAAATATGATCATGTCTTGATTTTTAATTAATTAATAAGGACAGTAAGGTCTGACTTTCCTTAAACAAAACTCTTGATGCTTAACAGAAATAATGTACAGTATAGAATATAAAGTCATGGTGCAGTGGAAAAATAATGAATATTGTGTATGACTCCCATGAGCTTGGAGGACTGCATCCATACATCTCTGCAATGGCTCAAATAACTTATTAATAAAGTCATCTGGAATGGCAAAGAAAGCATTCTCGCAGGACTCTAAGAGTTTATCAAGATGATTTGGATTCATCTTCAATGCCTCCTCCATCTTATTCCAGACATGCTCAATAATGTTCATGTCTGGTGAGTGGGCTGGCCAGTACTGGAGCACCTTGACTTTCTTCAAGGTCTACCTTCTACCTTCTGCCACTTTTCCAAATGATCAACTAGAAGTCAAGTTATTATTTGTTGCTTGTACAACTGGGATTGACGACAAGACTTTTGTTAGATAGTATATTATCGTTTCCACTGTCAAAAATACAAAAAAAGTAAACTATACCATACTTTTTAGGACTACATCAACGACGGCATACATCAATAAACCATGATTGATCCCAGCTCAAACAAAGCTTCTTGTCTTGTTGTGAAAAATAACCACATGCCAAGAAATAAGAACAGGAGATGCTGTATGTCCTCCAGTGTTGTTTACAGGTCACATCATTTTTATTTTTTATTTTTTTATTTGCATGTGCTTACCGAGCATCTTCATTTGAAAATAACGAACTTGAGTGTGCTAAAGACATAACTTGTGAATGCCCCATAAGACTTCAATTCTTCAAGCGAGAATGATGTTTATTGCAGAGTGACTTCTGACTACTGACTACTGACTTCAGAGATGAAAGTGAAAGATGAGAAAGGACCAGGCCTGGAACTATATATATCACTATATATAGTATAATCACTATTGTTTATAATTTATAAACAATTTTGTTTATGTTTCCTTTTGTTTTGTGTTTACTTTAGAATTAAAGTTTCTTAAATGTTCGCAGGATCCCAGCTTCCTTTTCCCTTGAGTTTTTACATTTACCATCAAACTGGTGACCACTGCCATTTGTGAATCCTGTTGCAAAATTCAAAAGTACTAAAACAATGGCATTAATGTGAGTAAAATGTGTACATGTCTATATTACACTTTGATAATGTGACTAAAATAAGAAAATTCCATGTCTTAATTGGATTGTTTACTTAAGCATGACTTTAGCTGGATTAAGGTTATCAAAAACCTGTTTATAACTTTTTATATTTTTAGCATGAACCTTTCTAGATGGACCATAGTAAAGGACAACGTGTCATCTTTCCAATTTTGCTTGTAGCTCACTGGGGTCAAGAACTCATTCATTCATTTTCTTTTTGGCTTAGTCCCTTTATTAATCTAGGGTCGCCACATCGGAATGAAACGTCAACTTATCCAGCATATGTTTTACGCAGCGGATGCCCTTCCAGCTGCAACCCATCACTGGGAAACATCCATACACACTCACACACTACAGACAATTTAGCTTACCCAATTCACCTACTGTATAGCACATGTTTTTGGACTTGTGGGGGAAACTGGAGCACCCGGATATTCAATATTGGAAGTTAATATTGGAGTACTGGCATGTAAATGTGCTGAGTGAGTGCATTTATAGGACAGATATATTAAATGTTTTGTGTGCATTTGTTCATTCAAGAAACCCAAACTGTCTGTTGTTTGTTCCTTCTCAAACTGCACAGGAAACATAATCTCTTTTTTATTTATTATTATCAATCACATCCGACAGTTACACAATCAACTAATTTTGAGGTCCCATATGAAAAGGCGATAGAAGGAACAGAATTTTGCCTTTTTCATAATCAATAGAAATCAAAATTAAAAATGAAACAAAATAAATTAATTATCAGGAAGGGGGCTCCCTGGTGGTTTGGTGGTGCTATGCAACAGTTGCATATATGGAGGATTGGCTGTACAGATATTAAAATTAGCCACTCACCTCTACAATGGACTCCTTCGTCAAACCCGTCCTCACAGTCTTTCGCCCCATTACAGAGCTTGTTGAAGTGAATGCACTTTCTCGACCCGACACACTGTATGTGATTTAGGGGGCATCTGACTATCACCTCCACTTGACCTAAAAAACAAAAGAGAAAAATGCTTTATATACACATCTGGTGTCAGCTTGTGGAAGTATATCATTTATTCACTGTATTGTCTGTAATTACTTTAATAACCCCTAAGACAGTTGCATGCAAATCAGTGTGGTTCAGACAAATGTCACTTGCTGAGCTTTTGAGGGATGCAAATGAAAACAGGAAACAATCCAATTGATTGAGTTTAGCATAAAATGCCCTGGCAGCCGTGGAGTGATTTAATTTAGTGGTAAAAACTTTCGTTCAGCGCCATTTGCTGTCTGTTGTTCTTTAAGTTAAATGCTAATAGAATGGGCACAGGCCTCTCATTTACAATTTGTCCTTCTTCTTACCTATTCTAATGAACGTTAATTGAATTAGCAAGATGAAGCCAACGCATCGCTTACTGTAAAAGTGAAGTTTTGCAATGCAGTAAGTTTGCAGTGAAGCTAACTGCTTACAAAGTTAAAGATAAAAGAAAAATAAATATGGATGGATGGATGGATGGATGGATGGATGGATGGATGGATGGATGGATGGATGGATGGATGGATGGATGGATGGATGGAGGGATGGATGGGTAGATGATAGATAGATGATAGATAGATAGATAGATAGATAGATAGATAGATAGAAAGATAGAAAGATAGATAGATAGATAGATAGATAGATAGATAGATAGATAGATAGATAGATAGATAGATAGATAGATAGATAGATAGATAGATAGATAGATAGATAGATAGACAGACAGACAGATAGATAGATGCAAAAACCCGTCAGTAACCACATTATTCAGCCTAATCTCACGAGGAAAAGTATTTTACGTTTTGTCAGTTTTGTGGCTAATTCGTACAAATTCGTACGAGTTCAGTCGTACGAAAATGTACGATTTTAAAAAGGAGGCGGGGCACCTAACCCCACCCCTAAACCCAACCATCATTGGGTGATAAGCAAATCATACTAAATAGTACGAATTAGATTGTACGAATTCATACGAATTAGCCACTAAATCAAAAAGTTACGAATTGCCGTGAGATTGCGTTGCATTATACATACATATGAATAAAGGTGACTGAGTCTTCTCTGTGGCTGCTCCAAAATTATTGAACAGCTTGCTCACATATATAAGGCCCCGTTTACAGTAATACGTTTAAAAAGTAAAAAGCTTTGAGCACAGAACCCCAGGTGAGAGCTGTGCACATCGGGTGGTTCATCAAGAATCTACCGCTGGATCTAATCTCACTTTATTTGTTAAACGTGATATCTAACGACTCCTTGGTTTTTTGAATCTATTACTTGTTCTTGAGTAACGTGTTTTGGCTGAGCGCAAAAATAAGTTAATATCCTAATTAATGTAACCGCAAACACTGATTGTGCACATTTGACTGATTGCTTGCATTTATTTCCTATAATGTATAAACTTATTGTACATTATACTTTTATAATGGCCATTATTGATTATTAAACTGATATTCAGCAAAAGAGAGGGTTTGTTTCGTATTTTCAATGAAAATGAAAGGAGGCAGTAATGTTATAGGCTGCATTTTGTTATAAATATGCATACAGTGAAGATGACAGTCATATAAATACTGTATGTAGCTACATGAGGCCTCAACATTTCTGGTGTCTGTTAAGTTGTTTATATCAATATGAAAATAGACAGTTCCTTGTATCATGTTTTCATTTTACTGTTAAGATAGTGAAACAACATAGCCAGGGTGATGTGAATGAAATATAGTACGCTGTTCCCTTTGATGATTTACCAGACGTGTCCTCTGGAGTTTGTTTTCCATATTGAACTTACGAAGTCTGAACTTACAAGGAAAGGATGGAAGACTAAACTTTGTGTAGGCTACTTAATATTGAGGGAAAAGCCCCAATCAGATAGGCGAATGTCTGCAGCCCGCCTTCGTTTTCAGAGGTCTCAAATTTCCCCCATCCACACTGGGATGGAGCAGCAGCGTTTTAAAAATGAAAACGGCCTCTTCAGCGTTTTCAAAATGCTCCATTTTCGGTGCTCAAAAACTCTGGCGTAGTGTGGACACATGGCGTAACCGTAGCAAAACTTATGCATTTTTAAACTAAAACGTATTAGTGTAAATGGGGCCTAAGAAGTGCGCAAACTGTTGATATTTTTAAAATCAATGCTTAAGACACACTTCAAGTTGAGTTTTTCAATACGATACAGTGTTTTTTGGTTTGTTTGTTACTTTTTTGTTACTTTGTGAAGCACTTTGTGAAGTATGATGGTAGTTTCTAAATGTGCTACACTGTAATCGAATAAGTTGGCAAAACTCAAAAAATTTGAGGTAATCGTTTAAGGTAAATTTTTTAAGTTATGCATTTTTTAATTTTAAGTAAACAGAACCATCAAGTTTTAAGTTTGTTGTACTCATGCAAGGTACTTTCTTCTAACTTTATATACGGAGCTACGCAGCTCATACATTTTAAAAGCACTTAACTTATTTTTTTTTTTTTCACCCAAATGTAATTACTTAGTCACCCAGCTTATACATTTTGATAGACATGAAATTTTAAATACAAATTTCTATTTTGAGTTTCACAAATGCAATTAGCCATATTTATAATCTGTAAAGCCCATAAATGTATCAAATGCTTTCGTAATTTTAAACAAACACACAATACCATTTTTGACATTTATTTTTAATTAATGTCCAACAGGTAATGTCAATTTTAAATTAATACCAACATAAAAGTTTACAGTAAAGAAGCTTCCTATCCAATGACAAATGTCTTAAAACCTTTAAAAAAACAATTTGACAGTAACAGCTTTACAATAAAGACTATTCTGAAATGAATAAGGAATGCCTAAAATGCAAATGAGACTATCACAAAATTCTCACTACATTTGTTAAGTCTTTCTACAGTGTTCTATATGATATAATAAATCAACATAGCACCTGTAAATTAACCCTTTAAAAGGGTGCAAAGTCTCAGGGGGAAGAAATAGAACAAACAAGCAAAAAAAAACAAAACAAAAAAAAACTGTATGCCAAAACAACAATAGACAAGCAATAGTTCAATAATACGTGTTGAGCACTGTGGATGATAGCACGGTCTCAACCCTGTAAAGCCCACTGTTGCAGAATTACAACATCACATTTAACAATTAAAAAGTCAAGCAAGTGTTTTTTTTTCCCTCAAAACCACATTTACATGATTAATGTAAATACTGTGTGTCCTCATGACACAATTGGATAGAAAAAGTGTTTGTAGGTATGGTCATCCTGCCATGAACTTACTCTACCTCCAATCTTCGCATTGAGCTGATCTCCTTTTTTTGCATGTCTGGATTTTTCAAGATTTAAGTAAGTAAAATTCCTTATTTTTTGTGTGTTTATTACAAAGTCTAGAACATATATATATATATATATATATATATATATATATATATATATATATATTTGGTAACACTTTATTTTGATGGTCCATTTGAGTATTAGTAGACTGTCTACTTAATATCTGTTGACACTGACATTTAACAGTCCTTCAACAGACATTTAACTGACTATAAGAAACTTTGCAATTACATGTCAACTTACACTAACCCTAACCCCAACCCTAACCCCAACCTAACAGTCTACTTAGTAATCTAATGATAATTAGTTGCAATGTAACTTAAATTCAACAAATGGACCGTCAAAATAAAGTGTGACCATATATTTAGTTATTTATAAAACATTAATCAAATTTGATTTAGAGCTTATTATGTCTATGTTGTAATTGCACAACGCCTGCAATATCTGAGAGCTTAAAAATTGTTTGCTCATTTTCTTTTTTAAATTTGGGTTTTACAGGGTTGAATAGCCCTTTCTCTATTAAAACAGTACACATGCAGTCTGTAAATGCATCTACAAATGCAAACATGTCTACCTGAAAGCAATACTCTGTACAGTAAACAGATGTTCACATGTAGGCTAGACTGCTAAGCTATTCTGAATCGCTATGTTTGACAGAGAGAGAGAGAGAGAGAGAGAGAGAGAGAGAGAGAGAGAGAGAGAGAGAGAGAGAGAGAGAAAGAGAGAAGAGAGAGAGAGAGAGACGGAGCCAAAGCCTCAGAGAAATCTATTGACACGGCTGCACCAAGCAGCTGTTTAAAGATTCATGAGGCACATAGGTGACCCTCATCTGCTTGAGCAGCCACAAGAACACATAAAACACGTCTAAGTGAAACATCGACTTCCATCTCGCACACTGTGAATATGTCACATTGCACCTTAACTACATTGGTATCAATTACCATAACTGCAACACAGCCACTTAGCATGAGATTTATAGCTCGTGTGACAAGACCTCTTACAAATCTCTGGAGTCCACAAAGCTCTGATTCCTACACCACTGAAAACATCCTCCGGAAGACTTGGGGTTATTGGTTTCGACTTCATAAGATAAAATGACGCCGTAATTAAGGGGGTCGTTTAATGGGGAATTGTCGTCCTTTATATATACAGTATATATATATATATATATATATATATATATAAAACAAGCGTATGATTTATCCGGCATTGCACGCTTCTGCTTTCCAATAACAGTAATTCTTTTCACAAAAGGATCTCATTGTTCTCACAGACAATTCCCTTTTTTCTTGGTCATTGGAAATGTGCCGAAACGTTCTTTCTTTTTTTCTAAACCACCTTTTTTCTAGCCCCAAGGATATTCTAAATTAAGGAAAGTCAAATGTAAGTGACCTTAGCTATGCATACTCATATTTCAAACGTGAGCACAAAAAGGCAGGCTAATCAACCTCACAGCCTCTTGGCTTTTCTTCTGAGAGTTGGAGGAGAAGATGCAGGACAGGTTTTTCAATTAAAATAACATTTGTTTAAATCTAAAGTCATGCATGGATGACATTTTTTTGCAAATGAGCTTCAGTAAAACCACTTTACAAATCACATGTGAAAGGAACACACGTGACAAAGCAGGTGATTCATTTAGATTTATTTTCTTTCGTTTTTTTTTTGTTTATTTGTTTATTTCCAATTTTGAATTGTATATTGTAAAACATGCACATAATCTATTTGTGTTGGGACAACATGAAGTACTTAAGTTAACAATTTTTTTTTTACAAATTTAAGTGGATTGACCATAAAACAATTAAGCTGCCGCCAAAAAAAAAAAAAGAAAGAAAACTCAATCATTTTGTTGTTTTAGCTCATTTTAAATTAGTAGTTTAAAGCAAATGACATTTTTTGAGTGTATTATTGTTATGATGATGGGGTTATTTCCTGTAGTCCGGTGTAATTGTCAGTGGTATTTTCTCTGTTGGAGATTACTTCCCAAAGAATTACAACTCCCAGAACTCTTTGCGGCCATCAACTACTGCAACAGCTGACAATAATCGGGACATTCACACACAGACACAGCTGCTGCTTATCTACACTGATTACAAGGACTATTTATACACGCCACTCTCAGTCACACATTGCTGAGTCTTGTTAATGTAATAAACATTATGATGTGTTTTTGTTTGTTTTCCTGTGTTTTGATTCACATTTATTGGATTACCCTTGTGATACTGTTTTGCTCCTGTTTTTGACCTTTGCCTGCATGACCTTGTCTTTATTAAACTGCATTTGGATCCATGAGTCTGCATCAGCTTCGGAACAATTATAGGACTTTGATTTCTGTCCCAGCAACATTTAATGCTTAAAATGAAATTCTACTGTTTAACAAAATCACTTTTATTGACATTTTAGAATAGTATAACAATATATAGTACAATATATTATTTTAAGAAATAAGTCACAACTGGCATCACCTTATTCATTTGTTTGTAGCAGAACTTATATGGCCACCCCTGACAATTAATCAGTTCAAGCAGTTTCAAATCTCAATAAAAGTCACTTTGTTACTACATTCAAAGTTGTCAAAAGATTAAGCTCCTGTGAACTGGGAATTTAAACTGATTTATTGGTTTTTGGTTGGGAAACAAAAAGTTAAACACATGAGAGTAAAAAATATATGCCTAAACCAAAAATAAAAACGTCACTTTTTTAAAAATGTGGTCATATGTGAAAGACGACTGATTATATTGTTTATATTTAGCAAAATACAACAGGAATAACTATGTCCAGTAGAGACCAAACTAAGCCAAATACGCAGGCACAGATTTAGTTTTGCAGTTTTAAACATAATAGTTCACACGTAATTATTTAAAGCATCTGTTCTCAATTCACAACATGAAGACAGTGGTATAGCAGATGGGCACACAGTGCATGCATCATGCGGGGCTTCTTAAAAAGTTAGGGTTATTCTTTCTGGTTATTCTCCTAAACAACAATATACACTTGTAGATTAAAAAGGAAAAATCTCCACACATATCTCTGAAAAAGGCACAATGTTTTGTTGGATAAAAGTGAAATATTCACAGTTTTGAATAGTTTTATTCTTATCTTTATGACCCAAGTTAAGTTACACCTTAATCACTTTTAAGAACCAAATCCTCCACTGTGACACTACATTTCAGTTTTACTTTCAGTTGTTTTGATTTAATTTAGCCAATGTTGTTTATAATGAATTTAAAAAAATTAACAGTAGGTCATCAGACTCTGCAAACAATATAATTTCAACACTGACAAATCCACCTTCACTCTTTGCAGTTAGCCCACACTCTACATGACATCCTAGATCTATTTTACTGCAATGATAATAATAAAGTGTTTTCCAATGTCATCTGAAAATGTCTATCTATCTATCCATCCATCCATCCATCTATCAATCAAATCTAGCATAAGTGGTCTAATCCACCCTGGCTCTTATGTAGTATTCTATGTTTTGGATGTTAAAGAAATGTTAAAAAGTTGGCAAAGGCACATTTTTCCAGTGAGCAAGGGTGAGATTGAACATCGTCAAAGGGATTTCTGGGCTCAAATACTGCGTGTTGATTAATGGCCGTTCTAAATTTCAATTAAAATTGTAAGATATACTGGCAAACGTTGCGCTAATTATACATTCATGAGTTGTTTCTGCATTATTCATGAGTAAATACAGCGGTGCAACAATTGAGGAGGCTCGTGTCATATACTTTGCGCTGTTAACGCAGTGGAGTGAGAGGCTGTGACAAACTGTGATTATCCTAATAAAACTGCATTGTCAAATACAGAATCATTCCACTCACAAACTGATTGGGGACTAATCTAATCAGATGAGAGGGAGATATGAATATTCAGGAGTTTGAGATGCACCGTGCTGGAGAACACAGATGGCGTCTGTGCAGTTGAGGGATGATAGGAAATTATTTCTCTTCACCCCGTACTGAATTAGAAACCAGACAGCACTCATGGTGAAACGTCCTCCATCATGAGGAAATTCATGAAAGTGGAGGCGGAAAACACATGCTTGTGGTATTTGCATGTAGGAGAACTGACAAAAAAAAACAAAAAAAAAAAACAAGTGTTGGAGATGAATATGTCTGAACTGAGTATGTTGTTTACATGCAATTGCTGATGCTTCCTTCAAAGTGTTTTTTAAAGGTTTTTTTTAGTGCATTCACTCAGAATCTAAACCACTTTGGCATTACTAAAACAAACAGCTCAATTGATCATATGGGCATTTGGAAACTTTTTCTTTTTACAACCATGATTTATATATACACTGTAAAAAATAAGTAGTAAAATATTATAATAGTATATAGTAGTAAAATATTCACGGTCATTGTCATAATAAATAAATAAATCTTCAAAATAAATAAATAAATAAATATTTTTTTTCTTTTTGTCTTTGCCATGATGACAGAACATAATATTTTACAAATTATTTTGCAAGGTAGTATTCAGCTTAAAATGCTATTTAAACGCTTTACTAATTAGATTAACCAGGCAAATTAGGTTAATTACAGTTACTTTTTTTTAAGTTTTCATAGGCCTTGCATGTAAGAGAACTGACAAAAAAATAATATGTTGTATTCATGCAATTGGCAGATGGTTATTTCAAAGTGTGTGTTTTTTTTGTGCATTCACTCAGAATCTAAACAACTATATTGGCATTACTAAAACAAACAGCTCAATTGATCATATGGGCATTTGGAGACTTTTGCTCCAACCATGATTTGTTAATACAGGGAGCGCAGAATTATTAGGCTGTATAGGCTCGAAAGCCTACTACCAATTAAGCATATTAGGTGATGTGCATCTCTGTAATGAGAAGGGGTGTGGTCTAATGACATCAACACCCTATATCAGGTGTGTACAATTATTAGGCAACTTCCTTTCCTTTGGCAAAATGGGTCAAAAGAAGGACTTGACAGGCTCCGAAAAGTCAAAAATAGTGAGATATCTTGCAGAGGGATGCAGCACTCTTAAAATTGCCAAGCTTCTGAAGCGTGATCATCGAACAATCAAGCGTTTTATTCAAAATAGTCAACAGGGTCGCAAGAAGCGTGTGGAAAAACCAAACCAAAAACTAAGGAGCAAAATAACTTCCCATGAACTGAGAAAAGTCAAGCGTGCAGCTGACAAGATGCCACTTGCCACCAGTTTTGCCATATTTCAGAGCTGCAACATCACTGGAGTGCCCAAAAGCACAAGGTGTGCAATACTCAGAGACATGGCCAAGGTAAGAAAGGCTGAAAAACGACCACCACTGAACACACAAGACACACAAGCTGAAACGTCAAGACTGGGCCAAGAAATATCTTAAGACTGATTTTTCTAAGGTTTTATGGACTGATGAAATGAGAGTGAGTCTTGATGGGCCCGTGGCTAGATCGGTAAAGGGCAGAGAGCTCCAGTCCGACTCAGACACCAGCAAGGTGGAGGTGGAGTACTGGTTTGGGCTGGTCTCATCAAAGATGAGCTTGTGGGGCCTTTTCGGGTTGAGGATGGAGTCAAGCTCAACTCCCAGTCCTACTGCCAGTTTCTGGAAGACACCTTCAAGCAGTGGTACAGGAAGAAGTCTGCATCCTTCAAGAAAAACCTGATTTTCATGCAGGACAATGCTCCATCACACGCGTCCAAGTACTCCACAGCGTGGCTGGCAAGAAAGGGTCTAAAAGAAGTAAAACTAATGACATGGCGTCCTTGTTCACCTGATCTGAACCCCATGGAACCTGTGGTCCATCATCAAATGTGAGATTTACAAGGAGGGAAAACAGTACACCTCTCTGAACAGTGTCTGGGAGGCTGTGGATGCTGCTGCACGCAATGTTGATGTTGAACAGTTCAAAACACTGAAAGAGTCCATGGATGGCAGGCTTTTGAGTGTCCTTGCAAAGAAAGGTGGCTATATTGGTCACTGATTTGTTTTTGTGTTGTTTTTGAATGTCAGAAATGTATATTTGTGAATGTTGAGATGTTATATTGCTTTCACTGGTGAAAATAAATAATTGAAATGGGTATATATTTGTTTTTTGTTAAGTTGCCTAATAATTATGCACAGTAATAGTCACCTGCACACACAGATATCCTCCTAAAATAGCTAAAACTAAAAACAAACTAAAAACTACTTCCAAAAATATTCAGCTTTGATATTAATGAGTTTTTTGGGGTTCATTGAAAACATGGTTGTTGTTCAATAATAAAATTAATCCTTCTCTTTGCATTGATGACAGTGCATAATATTTTACTACTTATTTTCCAGGGTAGTATTAAGCTTAAAATGCTATTTAAATGATTTACTAATTAGATTATCTAGGCAAATTAGGTTAATTATAATTATTGTTGATTTTTTTAGGTTTTCATAAGCCATATTCCCATTGTTTTTGCCTAAATATTAAATTCAATTCATGCATATTTCAAGTTTATTTGTACATTATATTCACAATAATTATTGTTTAAATGCAGCTTTACAAAAGTTGCACATTATTGCATTACAATCAAAATCAGAAAAGTTAGGGTTATTCGTTACTATAACTTTATTAATTATGTATAACAATAACTAATCAACTAGTAACTAATTACTAATAGCCTTTAACAGTCATTATATTATTATTTAAGTTATTACATACAAACATTATTAAAATGCAGTTATATAGTATGTAGGTGATGTCTATGTGTAGATGTTAGTGTAAATATAATCAAAAACATTAAAATAATAACAAAATTATCAAATGATAAAAAATAAATAAAGTATATTTCATTTAGTAAATTTAGTAAAATGCTAGTTTTGGCAATGCAATCTCACGGCAATTCGTAACTTTTTGATTAATTCGTATGAATTCGTACGATCTAATTCGTACTATTTAGTACGATTTGCTCATCACCCAATGATGGTTAGGGTTAGGGGTGGGGTTAGGTTCTACGCCTCCTTTTTAAAATCATACTTTTTTTTACAACTGAACTCATACGAATTCGTACAAATTAGCCACTAAACTGACAAAACGTAAAATACTTACGTTTCCTCGTGAGATCAGGCTGGTTTTGGAGTGAAACTCACCACTGTGTTTCTTCACACACACATACAACTCAATTATTCATTCATTCATTCATTTTCCTTCGGCTTAGTCTCTTTATTAACCAACTTATCCAGCACATGTTTTACACAGTGGATACCCTTCCAGCTGCAACCCACTGGGAAACACCCATACACACTCATACACTATGGCCAATTTAGTTTATTCAATTCACCTGTTTTTGGAATGTGGGGGAAACTAGAGCACTTGGAGGAAACCCATGCGAACGTGGGGAGAACATGCGAACTCCACACAGAAATGCCAACTGACCCAGCCAGGACTCAAACCAGTGACCTTCATGCTCTGAGAGGACAGTGCTAACTATGCTGCCCATGTTTAATAAAAAATATTATTTACAGTTTTTCTCAGTGGCTTTGGTGCATTTCTCACAACACTCTTTACATTTGCACAACAGTTAATGCATTTCTCAAAACAATTAGTCATTTGTGCACAACATAGTAGCAGTTTCTCATTCCTTCCAACAAATTGCAAATGCTTTTGGACATGCACAAATTGCTTTCATACAACTCTCTGCTGTTTTATAACATTATCATTTGCTTATGTCATGTCAGTTAAATTTAACTAAACTTGTGAATGCTGAATAGTTATTCCATATAAAACTAATAGTCCTCATTTCATTTCTTGAGTCATTACATACGAAAATGTTGAACTAGTTGTCAAAATCTGTCAAGCAAATTTTATTTTTATTTTTTCCTGAAAATGTCTTCTAAATTGAACAATTTCATGGATGATTTACAGACCCGTGTATGTTGTAGGTTCAGTTCCAATAAGTACTGCAATATTGTTTACAGTTGTGCACAGCTCAACCCAAAGGGAGTTTATGTTTGTTGTAAATAAGGGTGTATTTATTCTTTTGCACAATTCTTTGAGTAAATTAGAATTGCAAAGAGCAAATGCAGTAAAAATGTAAAAAACATACATATTCAGTGTCTTGTACTCAGATACCTCACTAAATGCAGTGATGTCTAACTTCAAATGGCTGTGCAAATAGTATATAGTGCTGTCTTGAGCATTTTCAGGAAGTGTCACCAAAATCTGACTTTTTTGCATTGGAAAAAATGTACAGAGTAAACCGTCATAATGAAAACATGACAAAGCCATTTGACTATCTTGTTCATAAACAATGGTGTCAGGACTTTTCTTATTGATGACACTGACACTTTCATTGACATGAATACTTGCTTTTGAGGAATGAGCTTTCCATTTTGAGCAAGTGACACGCTTTTGCAGGTTTTCAACTAGGTTTTGCAGTTTGCACTAATTGTTTTGAGAAATGCATTAACTGTTGAGCAAATGTAAATAGTGTTGTGAGAAATGCACCAAAGCCACTGACAAAAACTGCAAAAAAAAAAAAAGTATTAACAAAAAATTAATAATTAAATCAAACTACATTTTCTTTCAAAATAGGTAAGATATATATTTAATGCATTAAATAGCATCCTGCATAATGTGACAGTCACAATGAGCAAGATCCTGACATTATATAGAGTAAAATATATCATGCAGAGCAGTGCACTTCAGGTTTGTGCTTACTGAATAATGCATTATAAGGTAAGGCTGAAGAAGACTCTCGAGTGCTAAATTGCTATTCATCCTCGGGTGGAAAAGAGAAGCAAATCTAAAGTTGGTGTAATTGCTCTGTTGCCTTTTTCTATATAAAAAGGCAGTTTAGTTTCTCTTACAAATGCACACATTATCTCACTCCAATTCATTACAGTTCAAGGTCTTCTGCCATGCCAGATGTCTGGCGCTGGTGTTAAAAAGCCTTCAGGATGAAATGTAAATACGAGCCTCAATTAGTTGCCCAATGAAACCAGGAGTCTCAGGAAATCAAATGATTTGGGCTGAACAATAAGCATACAGATGGAGTCTGTACTCCCGCTCCATACAAAGTAGTGCCTCAACAAGCAAACAGCATTTTGGCCTTTTCATTAACTTGCTGGAATGGCTGCAATGTCAGTTTAAAGATAGTCCGCTGTCAAAATAAACCCACTCCTGCAGTCTCTTACTGTTTTCCTCACATATTGCTTTTAATAAAAAAAAAAAAAAAAGGTGATATTTACTCCGTTTTCTCATTGTAAAAAAGAAAAAATCAACTGGGAGTTGATAATCCATCTACTTAATGTGTAACGAAAGGCTTTTGCATGAAATCATCCATTCGGCCTTTTTAATCAAGAAATTGAAAATAATGAATTTGTTGAGGAAAATGATTAAACAATTGTCAAGGAAAGCTCAAGAGTTGACACAATGCCCACATTGTAGAAGTCAATACACGCACCTGAAATGTAATGTTCAATATTTACAAACTAATTTCGAGAGGATCACATGCTTATGACTGACCATGGTTGGTCCTGCATTAGCAATACATGATTTACCAATCAGATGCTTCCTAAGTCACTTTAAATAACCAGAGTTTCATAACACAGTTATCTTTATTGAAGAATCCCCCCTTTCATCCCATCTCCTCCCTTTTTTCCTAGATTGGGCGGCATGCCAGCCCAGTGGTTAGCACTGTTCCCTTACAGAAATAATGTTATTGGTTCAAGTCCTTACCAGTCAACGTTTCTGTGTGGAGTTTACATGTTCTCCCTGTGCTCGTGTGGGTTTCCCCCGGGTCCCCAGGTCTCCTTCCACCATCCAAAAACATGCGACATGAGAAAATTGACTAATCCAAATTTGCATCATACTGTAGATGTGCTCCTAGTCAGCAGTATGGTTCTTCATAGCAATTCCTAATTTGTCTTTAGCTATAAACAGCAGGGGAGTTTTCGAGATCTACCTGAGTTCAAACTCCCCTCTCGCCCTGCAATTGGGAGGGAACCATGGGCCCAAGGATCTTATGAGCTCAGAGCTCTCTCCCGGGACAGCATGCCAAACACATTACTGCAATATTTTGTAATATTTTGAACTATAATAAAGAAATGCATAATAGTTAGTAGTGCTTACAAGTCTTATTCATATTTTTGTTTTCTGTTAAACACAAGATAGATAGCAAAACTGGTAGAACAACACTAGTAGCCACTGACATCTATAGTAAGAAAACAATACAAAGTATTCCAAAAAACTCCAACAGGTTTGGAACAAGTGGAGGGTAAATTAAAGATGACAGCATTTTCATTTTTGGGTAAACATTACCTTTCAAAAGCAGTGTATTTTTGGGGGAAAAGTAACAGTTAGAGACAAAAAAAAAGGTCTAGGGCACATATATGAGACATTTTTCCTCATGTTTAGATGCAGTTAAAACAAATAAGACTACATTTACATTTGCTGTTGTCAAAATCTTAGGTTACCAATCAATCAATGAATGAATCAATGAATCAATCAATCAATCAAGAAAAAACACATTAACTTGCATATATATAGAGCAGAGATATCCAAAGTAGGACAACCTTTGATTTGGCTCACCATCCCAGATGACAATGATAGGGAGGGTTGGGGGTCATCATTTCTAAGTTGACATAACTTTTGTTTGTTTCTATGTTTGTTTATTTTGCTACAAAAAGCTAATTAAAATTAAATGTTTCATTAAATATAAATTAAGTTGACGTAAATACTGTCACTCGACAAATAGAGAACTTTGCAGAAGACATCGTCAAGCAAATGAAGGCAAAAACTAGTGTAACTCCATTCTGTCATTATATAAATTAGGAAATTACCCATGGCAACTATACATACCTTCAGCCCACTAACTTTAATAAAGTTAGACCCTTCATAAGAAAAAGTTTGGGCACCCCTGATAGAGTTTAAACATAAAAAAAAAACTAATTTCCCATGTGCATCTCTCATTAACAAACAACAGTATTCCACACAACAAATGCTTTCTAATATAGCATGACAAAAATGATGCACAAATTAATCTTACCTCGCTCTTTCCTACTGGTAAGTAAACCAGTAATTCCCACATGATTATGTGTACGGCACTGTCAACGTATGTTTGTATAACATGCTGACGTTGTATATCAAACTCCCACATTAAACACTCCTGAAGTCATTTCTTGTTTACCACAGGAGTGTTTTCCTCTCTCCTCCTTTCTGCAATCTCTTTTTAACTCTCCTACACACTCAGACAAGGTATTCATTTTTTCCTCCCTTGCTTTAGGTCAGTGACATTTGAAATGTTCCATGCACTGGCTTTCTATATATGTGTGTGTAAAAGCCAGTTTAAAACTGACCTTGGCCAGAAAAGCAAACTGTTCGCAGTACATGAGGTCCCTGGACATGCCTTTGGAGCCCCACTTTCACCAACATCTCCAAAAAGCACAGAAAAGCCTCAGGGCCAATAAAAACACAAGCCAAAATACAAAATCCTCAAAGACAACCCTATGGCTTCAACTATGCTGTCTCTTTTTCAGAAAGGAGAGATCATATGGGCCTCCATATGGGGTGCTCAAAATTTGAGGCCTCAATATGGTTATTTAATCATTATACAGCAAGAGAGCACAGGCCCCAAGATGCAATGTTCATATATATGCAAATAAGGCTAACATTTTTTTTTTTGTTGAATTACTTTAAAGGGATTTGAAAGAACATACATTTCGCTATATAAGCTGGGATGAAAATTAGAAAACCCTCCTGGTCACCATTTCATCATCTAGAAAAAAAAACTGAGGGAGGGAAATGCAATCTTTGGTGAGTAGTGAGTATATACAGTAAAGGACAGTATGTCACATACTATTCAGAAGCCACACACTGACCCTCAACCCTTCTTAGTTTTCATGTACTACTCATGTATGGAGGTGGAGAGCATTGACTGCTGAGCAAAGTTCCCTTTCAGCGTTTTTGTGTAGCTTTACAAAAAAACAAGTTTATACAAGTGAGCTTTCGAGCTAAAAATAAGAAAGTGGAGACTTTTTGCACTGAAAGATACCATACTACTTAAATTTACATGAGAATACTTATACTGACAGACAAGTCTAAGTATACAGTATTTATAGTATGCCATTCAATCTTTATTCAAGAGTTCACACTTAGCAGATGATTGATAAAAAAAGCTTGTTTGGCATTCTGTCCCGGAAGAGATCCCTGAGCTTGTAAGATCCTTGAGCCCTGGGCTCCCTCCCATTTGCAGGGCGAGTGGGGAGTTTGAGCTCAGGTAGATCTCGATAAACTCCCCCGGCTTATTCTAGCTGAATGATGCAAATGGATGACTGAGGAGAGAAGTGTTTTCTTAGCTTGACTATGGTATTAATTTTGTGTGTTCAATTTACTGTTATTTGGACTGTGGGAGAAAACCGGGGAACCCGGGGAAAACCCACGCGAGCACGAGGAGAACAAGCAAAACTCCACACAGAAATGTCTTCTGGTTTAGTAGGGACTTAAACCAGCGGCATTCTTGCTGTGAGGCCACAGTGCTAGTCTTTTCTGGACCAGGCCGTATCCTGAGCAGCTGCTGTGGTGGTCATCATGGAGCGAGAGCATGACTGACTCCTGTGATGCTCCAAGGACAGACGAGTCTTCGCTGAGGTCCAGCTTCCTGCGCCTAGACTGCAGCTCTGCACAAGACGTTTGGCCATAGGGGAAATGGTCTTGCCCAAATGAGCCTGGTTTCTCTCGAGGTTTTTTTTGTAAATCTTCGCTTTCGCCAATTGGTGAAGTTTTTTCCTCGCCGCTGTCGCCACTGGCTTGCATGGTTCGGGATCTGTAGAGCTGCGCATCGATGGATTTGCCATTCAGTGTTTGGACTCTCAGTAGTGATTATTAACCCACACTGAACTGAGCTAAACTGAACTGAACTTAATCTCTGAAAACTGAACTGACACTGTTTCAATTTACTATAATCTTCCACGTGAAGCTGCTTTGACACAATCTACATTGTATAAGCGCTATACAAATAAAGATGAATTGAATTGAACTTTACGATTGTTTATGAGCGTCAAAAGTGGCTGATCTGTTCGGCGAAATATTAGACTGCGTGTCACCACATATCAAACAACTTAAACGATATAACTAAAGAAATATCAACTGTGCTGTGCGAGAGCGCTTACTGAGGAGCGCATCATCGATGACGTAAGAGCGCCCAGGCCCGAATGTAATGTGAGTGCGGGCCGTCGGGGGAGACGGGAGGGGGGACAAGCGTGCCTTGGCCCGGTTCAAGGCAACTGTACATAGTGTGAGTACAGCCTA
Organism: Danio kyathit; assembly: GCA_903798195.1. Taxonomy (NCBI): domain Eukaryota; kingdom Metazoa; phylum Chordata; class Actinopteri; order Cypriniformes; family Danionidae; genus Danio; species Danio kyathit. The sequence continues at coordinate 44,464,940 of LR812527.1, read as the reverse complement.
AAAGCGATCTAGAAAGTTAAGTTGGTTGCCCACACCTCCGCCTGTCGAGCCTCCTCTCCTCGCTCGCGCGGGAGAGACAGACGGCTGCGGGGACGCGAACAACAGCACGATAGGCGTGGAAACATTAGCGAAGCTGGCTGGCTGACTGCGGTTGCCCTGGCAGCGGGGCTGTTGTTGCTCTAGCGGGAAAATGTCCCGGTGTTCCCAATGGCCAGTTCGCCCTGGCGCGATTTCTTGATTTTATAAAAAATAAAATCGTCTTAAAACGTAAATTTGAATTAATCGAAAAAAATCGAAAAAAATCGCCCAGCCCTAGTTATTAGGAATGAGTTATTAAAACTATTATGTTTAGAAATGTGTTGAAAAAATCTTCTCTGCGTTAAACAGAAATTGGGGAAAAAAATTTACGGGGGGCTAATAATTCAGGGGGGCTATTAGTTCTGACTTCAATTGTATAAATTGAAATTGAAAAAGAAAATCAAACCTGGAGAGTCTAAACATCCTTTTGTATGAGGAACTACTTTCTTCCGCCATTCATTCACATCTGCAGCTGACTGTCAGAACAGCAGAAACCATTGCTACTTCACCAACGTCACTTTAGAGCTAGTATTTGAATGATTCTTCAGCATAATGTCTAAAGTGATGACAAAACAGGTGATTTTGCTGACATTTTAAGATTATAATGTTGAACGGCATGAAATGCCATCTGTCTACAGAGATTTCCCAGTATTTCTCTGTTGCAATTGGGAGATCACAATAATTAACCCTGAAAAAGCCAAAGCAGCGCAAACACTACCAGACTACTGTTGTGCTTGCGATAGGAAAAAACGCTAAACACATGCAGACATTTTTTTCTTTCTTTCTGTTTACTGAACTAGTTTGCAATAACAAAAACAGGAGACGCATTAGAAACAAACAGATAGCCAACCAAAAAGTAACACAGGGTTATACAAAGAGTGGCCAACACAAAATGCATACATTCCTGAAATGTGAGTCCCATCTCGCACTCAATACACTACAATAACATGGCATAATTAAAGCACTACAACATACATAAGAGAGAGATCGACTCAGCAATTCACTTACCAGTTTAACAATGACTAATCAGCTGTAGTTAGAAATTACGCTGAGACTTCCTCCAAGCACTTATTATGCGGTCTCTGTCACCATCTTGTGGATGGACAATGTCAACTGTCTTTGCTCTGCTCAATGACAAGCTAATAGCCGCCGACGCGCTCTCTCTCCAAAATTATAAATATTTAAAATAGGCACTATCTTTATAAATAATCTGCATAGTTGCAATCTAAACAACTACATTCTCACCTAAAAAGCCTCAAAAGTACATTATGTTGTTCAACAGCTGCAATATTTGTCAAATTGTAAAGTGTCCTTTGCTTGTCGCTGTATGTGGGCGAAGTAATAGACAAGGGTAAAGGGTTAAGAGGCTGTATGGCTGCTGTTATAGCAGAATATCGCACAGCTATCAGCCAATCAGATTCAAGAACCAGAAAGAACTGTTTACTCACCCTGACATTGTTCTACACCTGTATGACCATGAGACTCTCGAAGACACTTAAAGGCATTTCTCAAAATAAGCAAGAATGAAGTGTTCATTTTTATCATGACCAGCAGCCTTCATTTAAACAGCACCAAAGCTGAAAACCCAAAACTTCCCAAAACCATAACAATATCCTTATTTTCTTCCACTCTGCAAACCGTTGTTATTTCCTTCAGGACACACAGGTCTACTTTAAATTCACTCACACAAACAAGAAAAGAAGCAGTATTAAAATGCAACACCTTTGACTGAGCAGCCACAACCCTTGTGGTTATGTACAAACATATCACTCCAATTCCTTGTTTCTTGCTGTTTATTAGCTCTTTTAGCCATCAGCCTCTTGTTGATGCTCTTGGCAGCAGTAAAGCGATCTGTCAAGGCGTAGGTGTAGTGGTATTGTGTATTTTCACTATCCTAAGAGAAGCATTGTAATTTCCCCTCTTCCTTTACACTCGGCAGCTATATATCTGCCATTTACATGAGGTGCAGCGATGAACGTCTGTGTTCTTAAAGTTGGTTTTGAGAAGCAGTGGCATTCATTCCGATGTCCATCCGGGTTTATCTTCAAATGTCAAAGAGATTAGCTTCAGGCCACACTGTCCACGTCCGTTATCTCTACATGAGGACACGTTCACATGCCTCGCTCACAGAATGCCGTGTGCAGCTCTAATGGAAACCCTTTGATTTATTGGATTTTTAAAGACTGGGGGTAATTCCAGACGAGGGTGTGTTTGATTTTTAATGGCACAACTGACAGCCTTATGGATGATGATGATGATGATCTCTTGTCTCACAAGTCATGCTAGTCAGCTTACTAAACAAATGTGATGCTGTTTGATTGTTGCTTATTAAAATCAGAGTCTATACAAATTAATACACTGCTATTTAAAATGTTGCAGTTATCTGGTGAATGAATGAATGAATGAATGAATGAGCTTGTGAAATAAAGAACTTTTAGAATGTTATATTTGCTCTAGAAAAACATAAACTCCTACCATGGAATGTTGTATAACAATATTGCAACTGTAATAGTATAGCATACTGGTTTTAGCTAGGACAATAATAACAATTAATAACAGTAATTAGTTGGGGTGTCAAAATTAACTGTTTCTTCGGTGCACCGCGATGCAGACGCGGACAATTCGGTATCGGTTCAGTAATAGATCATAACCGGTTATTGTGTACTGAGGTCATTTATCTCATATGCGCTATGTCGCCGTAGCTTACTATGGTGAGGGAGGCAAATGCGAGTGTTTACAATGCTCCAACTATTTAAAACCGCAGAAACTGTGCACAATTTCACTGTGTGTGTGTTTGCTGAACAGTCTTTCACTGACACTTACAGTAGAAGCCCCTTCACTGCGATTGAGAGAATGAAAGTAAACTCCATTTCTCTCTCTCTCTCTCTCTCTCTCTCTCACTGTGGCCCATTTGACCGGCTGGCATGACTTCTCCTCTCCTCTCGGCTGTTACAGTGATACTTCTGGATACAGACACGAGCGCGCAAGTTTTCTCCACCGTGTCTATCATGGATCAGCTGTGATCGACGCTGCAGTGTTGCCAGATGTAGCTGACTGATTCCAAAACTTGCTGAAATGCCTATCCAAAACCACCCAATCAGGCAACACTGCGCCGTTGCCGTTTATCAATGACACTCATCGGTGAACAGCGCCTGTAAAGTAAAATATAAAATTGTGTATGGAAAGCATCGTCAATGCACCGTGATGCACCGAGATATCGAATTGAATCGAATAGATGGCATGATAATCGCAACCGAATCGAACCATGAGACCAGTGTAGGTTCACACCTCTAGTAATTAGTAATTAGGGGAATCAAAGGAATCAAAATCTTCAATAATCAAAAAGGGCAAAACCGTCTTAAGGGCTGTTCACATTGGATGCATCGTTGCTCCGAAAAACAAGAGACGCCGTACATAGGAATGGTTTGAGAAAAAAAGCCAGAATCTGTAAACAGAGAATTGCAATGGTTATGAGCTTTTCTGATTGGTCTACTGCTTTGGAACTGACTGATGAGCAGCACTGCGTGTAGAAGTTGAAGTTATTTTAACTTATCACAGCATCTAAAAAATGTAGCACCCGGAGGAAACCCACGCCAACACGGGAAGAACATGCAAACTCCACACAGAAATGACCCAGCCGGGGCTTGAACCAGTGACCTTCTTGCTGTAAGGTGATCGTGCTACCCACTGCACCACCGTGATGCCCTTTTCTTTTATATATACAGTTGAAGTCAGAATTATTAGCCCCCCTTTGAATTTATTATTATTGTTTAATATATTTACCAAATGATGTTTAACAGAGCAAGGAAATTTTCACAGTATGTCTGATAATATTTTTTTCTTCTGGAGAAAGTCTTATTTGTTTTATTTTGGCTAGAATAAAAGCAGTTTTTAATTTTTTACAAACCATTTTAAGGTCAAAATTATTCGCCACTTTAAGCTATATTTTTTTTTCGACAATCTACAGAACAAACCATCTTTATACAATAACTTGCCTAATTACCCTAACCTGTCTAGTTAACTTATTTAACCTAGTTAAGCCTTTAAATGTCACTTTAAGCTGAAGAGTGTCTTGAAAAATATCAGGTAAAATGTTATTTACTGTCATCATGGCAAAGATAAAATAAATCAGTTATTAGAAATGAGTTATTAACACTGTTATGTTTAAAAATGTGTTGAAAAAATCTTCTCTCCGTTAAACAGAAATTGGGAGGTGGAAATAAACGGGGCTCATAATTCAGGGGGCTAATAATTCTGACTTCAACTGTATATGGTGTTTTTATATTCTATATGCTAAAACATATTTCTGAAAGGGCATCAGGTGATGCTATCCCAGCTACATTTTTTTGGTGTGTTCACTTACATCAGTCCTTTTCCAAAAGATTATGCAAAATTGGCAGGCAAATCCAGTAAAAAAAGAAGCATTTGATATACTTCATACTGATCTGTTAACTCCAAAGCACACAATTTTCATTTCAAGCTTTCACCAGAAATCAAAAGTTTGAATACCTCACTATGCTTCCTCAGACAAGATTTTGAAGACTGGTGTGGTTTGTTTGAGGCAAAACCAGTGTAAGTAAATTAGATTATGACTGACTTCACAGTGAACTCCGTTAAAGCTATTGTACATGCACAATATTGTTTAATAAATATTCTATAATGAACAAAGATGACACCTCCCCATTTTAAAAACACATTTTGTCTTGTTTCTAGTCCAAATATCTAAAATGTCTCAAATCAAGGAGCATTTTGCACAAGCAAAATAATCTGCCGTTGGGGTAAGCGAATGTTTGTATCGTGTACCACACTGACAGACTAGTTTATCATATATTATTATATAAGAGAAACTCAATTATGTTTTGTTATTTTTTTTTTTCTAAAAATAATCATTTTTACTTTTATAGAAATGCTGCTTAATTTATGATTTGTTTAATATTCAGACTACAAACAAGACAAAACATCTAAGAAAAAATAAGAAAAAATAAATATAGATATTTATGTATTTATTTAATTATTTAATTCATTATTTATGTGTTTATTTATTATTTGTTTGTTTGTTTAGTTTATTTATTTGCTGTGAAAATTGAATCCAACCTTACTACACTGACTTTTTTAAGCAAAGCAAAATCATCTAAAAACAAGTTTGTATTGTGTACCATGCTGACAGATTACTTTCTCATATATTATTACATAAGAGAAACTCATTTATGTTATTTTTTCTGAAAACAAGGCAATAATTTTTACTTCCGTAGAAATGCTGCTTAAATTATGATTTTTTTAAAATTCAGACTACAAACAAGACAAAACATCTAAGAAAAAAACAAACTAAATAAATAAACAATAAAATAAAATGTAAAAATAAAATTTTATTTATTTATTTATTTATTCGTTCATTCTTTGATTTATTTAGTTATTTGCTGAGAAAATGGAGAATCAAACCTTACCACACTCGCAGATTATGTTGCACATTTTAAAAGGAAACTCTTTTTATATATTTTGTTTATAAAAACAAGGCCATATATTTTACTTGTCTAGAAAATGCTAGAAGATTTATAATTTTTTATTTTATATTTTAGAAAGAATTTTATTTATTATTTATTTTTTCAGTGAATATATGGGAATCAAACCTGCGACCTTCCAGTTGCCAACACCTGAACCTTAAGCCCTAAATCACAGCAAGCCTTCCCTCCCTAATAAGAAAAGAAACTTCAATAAGAAAGTCCACGGGGCAGTAACATGCACAGAGCCCATTGTTTCTTGCCGCATATTGGCATGTATCCTCTGTAAATCATTGGTTGGATTTAATTAAACTAATTCATCATCACGGAGTAATGTAATCAACATCCTATGAAATGGAGCCATCACTTCCTCCGCCAGGCGATGCCTTCGCAAGCACTGCCTGTTAATACATCACATTCAAAACCACTCACTGCTCAATAAAGTGTCCATACATCACATCCAAGCCCCCGCAGAAGAATCGGCACATTCACACTTCCATGCATTTTTAAACACTGCTATTCAGTCCCTTTCAAAGACCCAATGGATTCAAAAAGCTTTGTGTTCGGATCCATAGTAAAGCCGATAGAATTTATACACCCAGATCTTTTGATGTCTGTTGTTATGTACAGTAGGTGAGAGTTCAAAATGACTATTACCGCCGTTCAATATAACGCCGCCGCATTGAAAAAAAAAGCACGTGTTTTTTAGGTATGACCGCAGTTTGCGACTATGCCGCCAGGTGGCACAAAGGGACGGGATGCGAACGGACAGAAATAGCTTACACATTAGCTGTAAAAACTGTACTACTTGTAAATAAAGATAATCAATGAAACATAGCATTATAATTCCTTCACTAATCATTAAAAAGACAACCAGGCTACATTATTTAAAGGAATAAATAATAACAAATAACCTTTGGGGTGAAGTGCTTTAAAACAAGTCTGCTATAGTATGCTTCAGCACCAAACACGAGTTGCTTTGAGATTGTGTTGGTTTGTTAAATATAATAATAATCTAGCATAAATAAAATTAAAGTGAAATATTCACTGTTTCAGAGAAGCCTATATTAACAGAAAGAAGGATATTCGGTCACAGTTTGACAGACAAGTTGCTGATGCTGATCGCCTCTGCTGCCTGGAGCCGTGTCATAAACTCAACAAATAGGCTATGTATAGGCTTATATAATATACAATTTTAAATAGCCTATGTAGCCTAATTTACGAATCAAACAAATCCAAAGTTTTTCTTGATGTTTGCATAATAATAATTTCGCAGAAAACTGAGGCTTTCATTTTACAGCTTATAAAACATGTATTCAAATTAATGCAATATCATATGTAAACAACAAAATTGTTATATGCTATAGTGGCCTATACTTTACAAAAAGTCAACATGAACCTTAAGGCTTGTCATTGTCTTTATTACACGCAGCGCGCACATGGACCGCGACTGAAACCGTCATGTCACAAAATACTTTTTAAACTAATGTTTATTATTATTATTATTATTATTTATTGTGAACAACACTTAATAAAAATTTAAATGTATTTATTACACCACCTTATTGGAGAAAACTGTATCAATTACAGTGCTTTCGCAGGTTTGAAGTATACTTGCGGTGGTAGCCGGATTGAAACACCATTTACCCACATCGCATAAACAGTTAGCTACAGTATATGCAATAAACAAATCATAATTTCATTTTTAATAATAATTGTATTTATTATGACACTTTTCTTTTTGATAAGTTAAAGTAAAGACTGACATGAAAAAGAAATGCTATTCAGGAGCAATGTGCACACACTGACAGGTCTGCTTCTCTCTCTTTTCAAGTTCAAAGCAAATTTGAATGCCAAAGGATTTTAGATATGTATATAAAATAGCCTGTAATATATTAAAATCAACAAATTAATAATGTATATATAAAATAATTAGCAAATGAGAAATAAGTGACAGAAAAGTTGATAAAAACATACATTATCTCTAAAAGTTATCATAATTGCAGGACTAAAACGAGTAGATTTTTTAAATAAGGCAAATGCGTTGATTAACTACTAACGGTGTATATATTTTGCAGCCAGTTTAGATGTCATTTCGTCCTCTCCGAGTAGGCTATATAGCCAAAGTTTTTCTGAGTCGTTTAGGTTAAAGAATATATTATTTAGCCTTCGTTTTCTCTCGGTATCGCGGCTGTGCGTGCGTCAGCTGAATATAGGCCTAAAATAAATCTAAAAAGCAACTAGACTGCGCGCTGATACTTGTTCTTTTTTTCGGATATCGAACAATTTCAACCGCGAGGAGATATCGACAGCTAGATAAAGTTTAGCCTATCATATGAAATGCATGGTGAAATATGAAATGTATGTCTCTTTTGTTGAATATTTATTTTATTAATCTATATCTTTAATATTTTAAAAATCAACCAGCTTTGGCCCTGAGGAAATTTTAATAATTTAGTTTCATTTCAGTTTTTTTTTTTTCCCAGAACATCAATGTTCTCCTTTAAAGTATAATTTGTTGTTTTACTTTCGCAGATATAGTCGGAAAAAAAACACAGTCAAACAGTTTGTTAAGAGGCAACCTCTCACAAGCGCTGAAGGTAGACTGAATGATTATCTTTAAAACTATGTAATTTCGGGTATACTGCTGTTTGCTCATGCAAAATTAAACACCAGAAAATATATTGTAGTCATATTTTAACAGCTTAAGTACTGTTACCATATCGATTTTGTTTTGAAAAACCTCAAAACGTCACGGAACCAGGAACGAGTAAGATAACTGCAGACCGCACTTGCATTCAGTGCATTCATTATATTTTTCTACGTACATTGTACTCATGTGCAACATGTCACAATTTCGCTTTTAAACATATAGTAATCTAAAAACTATTGCCAGTCAAACGCAGCACATCCATCACAGCAAAATAGATAATAATAATAATAATAATAATAATAACAACGGGCAACCCAGTGGCGCAGTAGGTAGTGCTGTTGCCTCACAGCAAGAACGTCGCTGGGTCGCAGGTTCGAACCTCGGCTAGGCTGGGTCAGTTGGCGTTTCTGTGTGGAGTTTGCATGTTCTCCCTGGGTTCGCGTGGGTTTCCTCCGGGTGCTCCGGTTTCCCCCACAGTCCAAAGACATGCAGTACAGGTGAATTGGGTTAGCTAAAAATTGTCCATAGTGTATGAGTGTGAATATGTGTGTGGAAGTTCCCAGAGATGGGTTGCGGCTGGAAGGGCATCCGCTGCGTAAAATCGTGCTGGATAAGTTGGCGGTTCATTCCGCTGTGGCGACCCCGCAAGGGACAAAGCCGACAAGAAAATGAATGAATGAATGAATAATAACAACACGGAATTGGTTACAGGGGTTGCTACAGAAAATAGCCTGATAATAATAATAATAATAATAATAATAATAATAATAGTAATAATAGTAATAGTAAGATAAAGAAAGAAAGAAAGAAAGAAAGAAAGAAAGAAAAACCCTTCTAGGATTTGTTGCTTATGATCGCCCATATGTTTTTCTTGTAAAGTTAAGGGTGTTGCATAATCATTTAGTTGTAGTAGTTTATAATAATCTTTACACACAGATGCCGCGCAAGCAGCCTTTTTTTATTATTTTGGATATTATCATATGAATTCAACATAAAGACATACAACTACACAAATTACGTACAGTATCAACTTTTGTAAGCTCATCAGCTATAATAAAATTTCATTTTTGTATATTAAGTAAAGAAAACCTTTAATTGTTTCAGAGCAAATAGATTAATAAAATATATGCGCTCCCACCACAGTAATGTTTTAAACTGCGTAACAATTAGGGATGCAACAATTATAGATTTTGGTTGTACGATTATAGTCTGAAGAATAATCATGGTTTCACAGTTATTATCACCATTATTATGCATTTATTAAATTCAAAACACTAGTAGTTTAGAAAATAACAATAAAACTGCTTATATTTTAAAGTGTTGTTTATTGCTGCTCATGAGAATGAGAGAAGAGCCTCCTAATTTTTTACTTTCACTTTCACTCTCATGAATAAGCAACGGTGTTATACGCACAGACATCCATTAGCCTATACATAATTATTTTCGTTTGTTTAGCGCAAAGAGTTGTTTCAAAACTATTTCTAAATTTAGTTCTAATTTCCAGCAAACGAATAAATGAACAATAATAATAAAGTGTTGTCCAAAAACTGAGTTATTTCCAAACACACATGCTACACCCCATATTGTCTAAAACCTGACAGGTGGGCAAATATTATTTACAAATAGTAAATAATACTGCTAATAACAACATTATAAAAACGCAAACTGTCATGAATAAACTGAAAAAGCGTCGAGCTGAAACTAGCAAACAACAAATGCTTCGCGCCTTGCGCAGCATTGCGACGGGTGTAGGGGTGCTGGTTAATCCGCATGCAGGTCAAGTAATCAAAAAGTAGGCTACATGATGTTTAATTATAGGTTGCAGGTTAATAAGACCAAACATTGGTTGTGCAAACTTGACATACTTTCTCTAAAATTTTTAAGTATTTCGAGCTATATTATCTTTTTATAGACTGGCATAAATACGCATCACTGCAAGACATTTATAGTTTATATAAAAACGAGCCCTTACCAAAACTAATATTGGATTTTATTTTAAATGCGTGTTTGTGTAAAACAATATAATTTGCACAAAGAAATGATGGGGTTGTAAACAGGTAATAATTTTGCTTTTGAACTATCCAGTCAAAGCACAACGCATCCCAGCATTATGGATATATTATTAGCTTAATATTATCATTATTAGACATTCGTGGATATAATGCGCTCTTTTAAACAAGCAGTTTTTTTTTTATGCAGGCTGTTCGCTCTGCATGCGTGTGAAAGAGAAATGGACAGAGAATGAACATTTATTTAATTTCATAACCGCCTAAATAGGCCTAAATAATTATTTACTTAAAGACATTAACAGCGAAACATGGAGAAACGTCCGGCGCATGGTCTAAAGAGCTCTTAAGTTGAATGCTACTTCATAAAAAGCATAAAAATAAACTGACCTACCTTAAGCAGATCACTAAAATTATAATAAAAGTAATTTTGCCGCAGGACATAAATTAGCCTAAATCCCGAAAGTTTATTTTTAATCATTTAGTTTCAGTTCAGTTTTCAAAACGTCACAGTTCTCCTCCAAATTATAATTGTTTTTTTTTTACTTTTTAAACTGTTAATGGCTCAGTATCTTTTATGTTTTATTTTCAATTTCAGTCACCTTGCATATGCGTGTGAAATATAATGTGGCATGACAGCATGAAAAAGGAAAAGGCAGTCAAAAGTTATAGCTAATTCATCAAAATTATATTGAAATACATCCGGATTATAAAAAGAAAACACCTCATCAAAACAGTCTGTCTGCTATTTTATATAGGCCTGTTATATTTAAAAGAAAGCTGCAAAGTGGGCTAAATTATTTTAATTAATTTCTGTTTCTGTCACTCGCGGTTCATTGTGCGCGCCCGAGTTGTTTATATTAATTGATATATTATTTACTTTTTCTCTCGGTATCGCGGCTGTGCTTGCGCTGTCAGCTAAATAAAGGCCTAAATTACATCTAAAAAGCAACTACTGCGCGGTGATATTTGTTCTTTTTTCGGATAACCACCAAATTCAACCATGAGGAGATCCCGACAGCTTGAAATGCAATTCTAAAATGTCATTTATCTTGGGATAAAAACAATTCACTAAAATTCATTTAGTGTGATTTTCTATCCTAAAATAAAAGATTGGATTGGATTAGACTATCTCACAGTGTATAGGCTAAACATTAAAAATAATAATTAGACTGAGATAGATTCCCCCTTCATTCAGAAATAAAAAATGAAAGCCTCCTTTTCTACCATGGAAACAGAGTTTTGAAAAACGTTTTCATTCAGACTTCCTAAGAGAGAACCTTGGCTATACATCGCATATAACAAAACGGAGTCTAATAATTAACATTACTGCTTTTTTTCCTTTTTATATATATGAAAAATTCTGTGTGGGTTTTGACAATGTGTTTAATGGGGCTATAAAGATTAGCCTATCAGATGAAACGCATGGTGAAATATATGAAATACAAATATCTCTTTTGCTAAATATTTATTTTAATAATCTATATCTTTTATATAACAATAATCAACAATAAAAATAAAGTATGCTGCAATAAGTATATACAACAGCTTATAGGAAATAAACTAAAACTTGTCAGTGTAAATGGGACCTAAATAGGCTACAGTTTAAAGCGAAGTTGTTTGTAAGGATGTCGGGGAACGGCATGTCTATTGTTTGGTTCGCCTTGCGCATATTTGAAAATAACTGTCGGCAGAAGGCTTTAGGACCACGCGGAATTCTCTGCTGTTGTAGCTCCTGCTCAGCAAGCAGCACTTCATATGACATATGTTTCTGCAAGGGAGCGCACTTGTAAACATGAAGATTGCTAAAACTGAACTGTAAAAATGCTTTGTAAGCAAATTATGCCTAAGAGTGATGACTTTAACGCTTTATTTTAAAAATAATTCCAAGTTTAAATGTTAGAATGTTCTAAACGAATAAGGCAAAGGGGGGATAAGTGGGAATAGAACACAGCCAGCAACTATTTCCAGAGGTGTAGCATAGAAATTTCCGATGCAGTTTGCAAATGTTTGTTGGAACGACAGATTTGGACCAAATCAACGAATTATCTTTGTAGCGTCACAACTTGTGACCTTAGTTTGCTAACAAGGGTTTTCGGAATCGCACCCCAGATAGGCTACACGCTAGAGAAGTGCTTTTGCAGACCAGTGCTGTGTTCTCATTTCACTACAGTTACTGCAAATTTAGCAATCTCCCCATGCTGCATCATTGGTAAAATAATTATCCCAAATGTGTTAAATGTGTGTTCGTAGTTGTGTAAAATGCGTGGTATCGACATCTAAAGTTATTTATTTTCTAAAGCAGTGTGGCTTTCGATTATCTCAGATTTAGACTAATTTATCTGGATGTGATTCAAATGTCGCGGGACAGATCATACAGTATAGACTCAAGCAACTTTGCCATGCTTAAAGCTTGCTACAATCGAACATAATTAAAGTTAGTCTCTGTGTGCGGGTACACAAACTCCACGGTCCATTTAAGATGATTTTGGCCAAGCGAAATTCTCTGCTGTCGCTCCTGCTCAGCAGGCAACACACCATTCAGTCATGTTTTGTGTTTTTGACGTAAAAAAATATATTAGTTTTGGCGAATGCTACGAGCCAAGTTGCTGTGCATAGAAACATATTTCCATAAACTGAGAATGAACTGAGAACATGCGGCTAACAGCGCTTGCGGATATATTTATTTAATTTCATAACCGCCATTAATAGCAAAAGGGAACCTATTTTGAGTGCACGAGAGTGTTTTACATGCAGTGGCAGTTGGTCAAATATTTGTAACCTAGCCTAAAAAAAAACTGGAGACATACCCCTTCCCCCATCTCAAACCAAATGCTTGTCTGTCTGAGGTGTTAATGGCGCAAGGCCTATTGTGCTTTAACCAGAAAAAACAACAACCCGAAAACACTGAAATGAATTACAAGGTTGCTACAGAAAATAGCCTAACAGCAATAATAATATTATTAATAATACTACTACTACTACTACTACAAATAATATTTCCCAGTGACGGATTGCAGCTGGAAGGGCATCCACTTGGTAAAACATATGCTGGATAAGTTGGCGGTTCATTCCGCTGTGGCGACCACAAATTAATAAAGGGACTAAGCCAAAAAGAATTTGAATAAATGAATAATAATAGTAATATAAAAATAAAGTAATAATCTTTACACACAGATGCCGTGCAAGCGGCCTTTTTATTATTATTTTATATTTTAAGTGCTGCTGCTCAAATAGCGCACCTCCTTGGAATAAGCTAGTTGAGTACTTCCCACCAGAAGAGAGTAGGTGGTGTGGCGTAGCTCGTAAAATGCCTGGCAACATGTTTTGAGGCCATAGATCATGAACCCGGTTCGAATCCAGCGACTGATAAACACGTTCTTTTTTTTCCCCCACATAGCAGATTGGAAATACATTTGTTTTCAATAGAAAGGAAATGTTTTGTTTAAAAATTTTAATAAAGTATATAAAATATACGAAATGAGTCACAAGGAATTTAATAAGGATAATAAGAATAATAAAAATTTTATAGGGCCTAAACAGTTATTTTCCACCTGGTGTTAAATGTTAGCGACATCTTAATATAGCTAATTAATCTGCATTTACAATGTTAGTTGCCCTGCTTCACCCATATTCTCCGACCTCATGGAGAGAGACAGAAAAAGAATGTCAAATCATAATCAAACAGAAGCGCACCATTGCACCGTCATGAAACTATTAAAATGGTGACAACCAAAGCAAACAAATTACACATTAGCCTACTTGTTTAGCTACATTAAATGTGTATATGCATTAGCCAATGTATTTTCAATCATTACATTCATTTATTCAACCGACAGCAACAGAATTTCTCCGGTAATAACTCTGTAAAACGTATCTAATAACATCCTATTTCGGTTGAAAATGGATAATAATAATAATAATAATAATAATAATAATAATAATAATAATAATAATAATAACTTTAATAATAATATTTATAATATTATTGATGATGATTATTATTATTATTATTATGAAGATATTGATTATTTATTTTTTGAAAAGTATACTTTTACAATTTGACACATGCAAACCTGCAGAATTGTTCTAACCAACAGGCCCATGTCATGTACAGATACTTAATAAATAATCCATAAATTAAAAGCATTAAGTATGCTTTGTTTTTTTGTTTTCACAAGCTTTGAAGACGTGAGGTAAAGTCCGCTTTTAAATAATACCTAGGCCACCTACAGCTTTGTTCAAATATTTTTAATCATTCCAAGTTTAAATGTTAGAATGTTCTAAACATAATGAATAGGGCATAGGGGGGTAAGTGGGAATAAAACACAGCCAGGAACTCTGTTTTTACAGCTCTGGAGGTGTAGTTTGCGACGCAGTTTGGAAATGTTCGTTTTGGGAAACGTCAAATCAACAAACTGTTTGTAACGACGGAACTTGCGACCTTAGTTGGCTAACGATGGTTTTGGGAAACGCACCTCAGGTTGTGAATTATATTTTTCCCACAATATAGGCTAGCCTTTGCCGTGCAACAGGTAACAGTTTTGCTTTTGACCTAGATATCAAGTCAAAGCACCACGCATCCCGCCGTTATGGATATATTAGCTAAATATTATTGTTATTATTATAGATTAGTGGATATAATGCGCTTTTTTAAACCAGCAGATTTTTTTTCTTTCTCAGCATGCGTGTGAAAGAGAAATGAACAGAGAAAATGAACAGACGATAATATGCGGCTCACTTTGCGTGCGTATGCCCGTTTATTTAATTCATAACTGCCACTAGTTCTGAGTGCATGAGAGAGTTTTACATGTAATGGCAATTGGTCAAATATTTGTAAGCCTGTTATAAATAATAATCAGCCTACTGATAAGATATATTACAAGGTGAAGTGCTCCACCGGCACAATAATCTTAATATTATTTTGTAGTGTGTGCTGTGCCGCGGTTTTTAAATGTGCACATGTTTAAGATTTGAGGTAATAACATCGCCATTATGGTCAAAGAAATCGAAACATTGTTTTCACCCCAACGCAATTTAATAGGGCACTATAAAGGCTAAAGAACTAATTCTTATATTTGCTTTTTGCAGCCTAGGGCTATACATCTCACCATGTATCTTTTCTAAAACAGACAGTATAGTGTAAAAGCATGTTTATTACTAAGAAAACTAAAACAAAATTATATTTTAATTGAACACATCACATCACATAAGGTACACATACAGAACCGTCTATCTAGTATTGTGAAAAGGCAAAGCTGAAAATCTGTGGTTAAAGCGCCACCCAGCGGTCAAAAACTGCTGGCGCACGAAATACCGCCGCCCCAGCGGTATGAACGGCGGCAAAGGGACCAAATTGAAGTAGTAACATCTGTAGATCGGGCGCCGTTCCAGAGAAAACACCTTAGTATGAATGTCATTCATATAAATAATGCAGAGCGTCTTTGTAGAACACCGAGCCAAAAAAACAACTCCTCTGCAAACAATTATTTGTAAAGGACATATTTTACTGCATTGTTTTCCAGTCTGCCAGTCCATTACTCAGGGAATAAATGTACTGTACTCATGAACAGAATAACCCTTTGGCTTGGTCCCAACTCAATAAAATCACAGGAGATCTCAGTTTTGAGCTCCATGCGGTGTTAAGAGATGCACAGATATACTAGAAAGGCTCCACAGAGGAAATGATTCTGTGATATTAATAACTGTAAGGATACAATTCGCATCCTGTCCTTCTGGGAAAATAGGCTAGTTTTTGTGCTTTCTTGTATGCTTTTATGCCAACTTGCCTTGAAGGGATGTTGGTCACCCAAACCGCTGAATGAAGGATGAAATGTGTCTGCTTTCATGACTTTCATTGAATACAATATGACCGTTGTGCAATCAAACGCTCTGTCATTTCCTGCCATCTTAAAGATGCTGTTTGTACTATTTGTCAAAGTTGTAATGCTCATACAATGAAAGTCACTGGGGTCAACAGACCCCTTTGGACCCCAGCAATCTTCCAAATATCATCTTTTGTGTTGCATACAAAGACATATATTTGGCTTTTTGTAAACTCTCTCGTGCAGAACGTCAAAACACTCGACTGCTTTAAGATTTTAGTAGCTATAACTTTGAATTTTCATTCAGTTCTTGGTCTCATTAAATTTGTAACACTGTAAGCTATAACATTGTCTTGCTTTTTTTACTGCAAAGATGTCCTTTTCACGTGCAAGTAACATAATAAACAATATGTCTCCAGAAGAAATGGTGACAAACAAAAGAATAACCTTCCATAATTCAACACTATTGTGTCGTTGAACTAGATGTGCTCTATGGAGGACTCTTACCTTTCAAAATAAACCATGATGTACAGCAATGAATGCGTGCGTATCTTGTTATTACAATGATAAGTATGTACTCCATATCTAATAAGTGTGTTCTGTACAACTTACACAAATACATTCTTTATAAGCTTCCCATTGAAAACAACTAGCTACAATGGCTGCTTGAGGGTTGTAGCTTCATACTGATGTATAGTTTGTCAAGATTACTCCTGTTCTTTTTGATGTAATCCATTTGTAAACACTGACATGTTTAAAAACAGCACCCCATTGTGTCCACATCCTGATGCTGGCTAAGATGTTTTAAAGCATTTTTTTTGTTTAAAATAACAGTCTACACACTGAAAAAATGATTGAAAGATGATTCCTTGGATTTACTCAATTTATTTGAGTTAAGTGGATGTAAACAATTTATTTGGGCTGAATTTAATCAAACTAATTAAGTTGAACATTTCCCAACTTAATTGGTTTGTTTGAATTCAACCCATATAAATTGTTTGCAAGAACTTTGCAAACATAATTTTTCAGTGCACTACAAAAACATCATAAAACAATAACATCACAGAGAAACAATATTGTTAGATATAACTTTCAATGAAAATAACAACAGAAAAACATCAACAGCCAACTAGAATCCAGACATCCACACAAACAGTTAAGTGAAAAGGTGTAGACAGCCTATTCAATTAATCTGGGAGGGAAAATACAGCCATTTCCAAATACTCTGAAGTCCATCATTCCACAGAGAGGAAGTTTATTCACAAGTGGAAGACATTTAAAACACACACCAATATTCCAACATTGAAAGATCCAGCAAATTCATCCAAGATCAGACTGTGAAACACTCAAAACTAATAGCAGACAACCAAAAAACTTCACCGCAGACTTTACAGGGTTCAGTTGTTGTTACATGTAGCCTTGGACCAAGAAACCGGTCATGCATGTCTTTTTTTCTTATTTTGAGATTTATACATTACATGAAAGCTGAATGAATAAGCTTTCTATTGTATTGAAATGTATGGTTGATTAAGGATCATGTTTGGCTAAGATATTTAAAAAAATCTGGAATCAGATGGTTTAAAAAAAACTAAATGGTAAGAAAAAATATTTATTTTTTATTAATACTTATAAATTAGGTTTTTATATATACAGAGGAGGACATTTACTAAATATCTTCATGGGACTTGATATTTATATTCTAATGCTGTTTGGCATAAAATAATCTTTATTATGAAAAAATAAAACATACCTGAGTAACATAAGATTGTTCTTTTCATCCAGGGTCACAAATTATATGAAAGTACAATTAGAATAAGATAGAACATGTATGGTATGTTTTGAAGGATTGCAGTAGAAAGTCTCTAAAAAGTCTCTAGAAAGTCTCTGTTAAAAAAAAAAAGCATCAACAGTCATTGAGTCCACCATGAACTCCTCTGTATACCGAAGTCTTCAAGAGATAAATATGAGGCCATCAATCTGACAGCTACAGCTTGGCCAAAAGTGGGTCATTCAACAAGACAATGATCCAAAACACACCAGCAAATCTTAAATAGTACGGATGAAAAACAAAAGAATCAAGATCTTCAATAGTCCAGTCAAAGTCAAGAGCTCATACTGACTGAAATACAGAGGCGAGAGCTATGAAGAAACAAAGGCCCTCAGACATCAATAAAATGGAGCAACAGTGTACAGATAAGTGTGGACTAAAATTCTGACTGATAAAGACATAAAGAATACAAAGTAAATCGGAGTACTGAATAACAGGGTGTCCTACTGTAACTGTTTGTCAGCAATGGATTCCTTTTTTTTTTGCTTAAATACATAGTGGCAGAGTTTGTTCACGTTTATGTCATGTGATTTTTTTTTTTCAGATTTAATTTTTAAGGGTCATAATTTTTTTCACATTATATAAAGAACAAAAAGCTGCACAAAAATATACAGCCACAACATATTGTACTTATATAGTAATATTAAGAATAGTTACAGTATAATGATCAATAATACCATAAAAACAAGTCATACTATCATGTTATGAATAACACAAATATTACTGTTTTAAAAAAATGCTGTTTCATTGTAAAATCAAAATGGGGTAAAAACTAATAAATCCCAAATTTGCCTAAATATGCATTCAAATATACACTCACCGGCCACTTTATTAGGTACACCTGTTCAACTGCTGGTTAACGCAAATTTCTAATCAGCCAATCTTAATGGCAGCAACTCAATGCATTTAGGGATGTAGACATGGTCAAGACGATCTGCTGAAGTTCAAACCGAGCATCAGAATGGGGAAGAAAGGTGATTTAAGTGACTTTGAACTTGACATGGTTGTTGGTGCCAGACGGGCTGGTCTGGGTATTTCAGAAACTGCTGATCTACTGGGATTTTCATGCACAACCATCTCTAGGGTTTACAGAGAATGGTCTGAAAAAAAGAGAAAATATCCAGTGAGCGGCAGTTCTGTGGGCGCAAATGCCTTGTTGATGCCAGAGGTCAGAGGAGAATGGCCAGAAAGGCAACAGTAACTCAAATAACCACTTGTTACAACCGAAATATGCAGAAGAGCATCTCTGACAACACGTCCAACCTTGAGGTGGATGGGAAGAAGACAGCAGAAGACCACACCGGGAGTCACTCCTGTCAGCTAAGAACAGGAAACGGAAGCTACAATTCACACAGGCTCACCAAAATTGGACAATAGAAGATTGGAGAAATGTTGCCTGGTCTGATGAGTCTCCATTTCTGCTGCGACATTCGGATGGTAGGGTCAGAATTTGGCGTCAACAACATGGAAAGCATGGATCCATCCTGCCTTGTATAAACAGTTCAGGCTGGTGCTGGTGGTGTAATGGTATGGGGGATATTTTCTTGGCACACTTTGGGTCCATTAGTACCAATTGAGCATCATGTCAACGCCACAGCCTACCTGAGTATTGCTGCTGACCATGTCCACCCCTTGACCACAGTGTACCCATCTTCTGATGGCTACATCCAGCAGGATAATGCGCCATGTCATAAGGCGCTAATCGTCTCAGATTAGTCTCTTGAACATTGACAATGAGTTCACTGTACTCAAATGGCCTCCACAGTCACCAGATGTGGTGGAACAGGAGATTCACATCATGGATGTGCAGCTAACAAATCTGCAGCAACTGTAGGGCTTGACAGTGCGACCATTTCGCTCGCATTTGCGACTAAAAATAGACATGTGCTAACTGGAAAATTTATTTAGTCTCACATGTGCGATTTTTCTTTTTTAATAAGCTCAATTGATGAATTAATTCACTCGGCCACGGTAAAACAACATGCTCTTCACACTAACGTATGGTGTATTACGTTGGAAATCTATTGTGACTGTAGCACATGCTGACGCTATCAACTACAGCACATCTCTACAGGTTTATTTACTTCACGTCAAGCGGTCTTCACATTGTTTTGTATACGTTGCTAAGCAACACATGGCATCGAATTGCGGTGTGTCGCACAATGTGCGAGCCTAATAGAAAACGTCTACAATTCGGCAACGCATGGCATATCGTGGTACATCTAGTGTAAAACCCAATTCAACATCAACGCTTCCCACACAGACTTTACCTGGGCGGGCCCTTTCTGTGTTCGCGAGAAACTGAGAACACTGCCACAGACTCACATGCTCTGCATGCAGACCCACAGAGAGAGACGCACTGGATCGCGCTGGATATAGAACTTCTCTTCTGACTTTGGTAGCAGCTTTGAGAAGAACGCAAGGACACGCGGGAAAGAAAAGCATTTTACTAAATAGACTGATCCAGCTCATTTTTTGGGGTGACAATACATTCTCTTTTCCCCGGACATGTCATAGAATCTGCTTTCGCTTTCGATAATAATTGTATTAGTTTTTGCATTACTTTATGCGCAAACTTTGCGCAAATCTCAATCCCTGAGCAGCACCAACACTACAGCAGAGAGCATATTTGACCTGTCAGTGGTGCACACTGAAAAGAAACACAAACTTTAAAAAAAATTGTTTGTTAAATATGAATAAGAAATCAATAAGCAATCATTCTGTTGCTGAAGGTCATTAAAGTTGTATAGAAAATAGAAAAGATGGTGTTAATTTGGGGCAGAAGGAAACTTTAATTCATAAATGGATTCCCATATTCATATCTTCTTTAAAAAGCCCTGAATGATAAAGTGCTCTCTAAGCAGTGTCAGCTTTGCACATGCGTTTGCAGTTGTGTCTTTCTTTACATTGTCTTACTGTTCCCATGTGGGCAGTAGGGTGGAATCGGATGAATATGTTATGCAAATAAATAAATTTTGATAAAATTATTCTTAAAAGTCACATTTTTTATGTGCTGTAGAGAAAATGTGTGTTTAAATCTAGCTACTGCAAGTATATTTATATTAAATATATGTACAATATATTAATTCATTTTCTTGTCGGCTTAGTCCCTTTATTAATCTGGGGTCGCCACAGCAGAATGAACCGCCAACTTATCCAGCACATTTTTACGCAACGGATGCCCTTCCAGCCGCAACCCATCTCTGGGAAACATCCACACACATACACTACAGACAATTTAGCCTACCCAATTCACCTGTACCACATGTCTTTGGACTGTGGGGGAAACCGGAGCACCCGGAGGAAACCCACGCGAACACAGGGAGAACATGCAAACTCCACACAGAAACACCAACTGACTCAGCGACCTTCTTGCTGTGAGGCGACAGCACTACCTACTGCGCCACTGTGTCGTATGATACAAACACAGATTAAATTGCTCTGGTCATGTGAATGTTTGCACTTACTATACTGCACATTTTTATTAACTTAACAAAACTTTAATAATAACTCCCTATTTCTGCTGGCCAGTGTGAAAGATATTTTTCAGCTCGAAACTGGATCAAAAATTGAACAAGAAGCTGTCTAACATGTCCACAACTAAAGACTTGATTCAGGTCAGTTTAGAGAGGCCTTCATTAGAGCAATTTGATCCCAGTCCTGCTGTGGACCGCTAGCTAAACTCTATACAGCTTAAATTCATTCATTCATTCATTCATACATTCATTTATTTATTTTATTTTCGGCTTAGTCCCTTTATTAATCTGGAGTCCCCACAGAGGAATGAACCGATAACTTATCCAGCACATGTTTTACGCAGCGGATGCCCTTCCAGCCACTACCCATGACTGGAAAACATTCATACACACTCATACACTACGGCCAATTTAGTTAATCAATTCACCTATAGCCAGAGATGTATAAAGTACTAGAGACCCAGACTTAAGTAAAAGTACAAGTGCTCTTTCAAAAAAGTGACTTGAGTAGAAGTTGAAGAGCTCTTTAAGCACAATACTTAAGTGGAAGTACTAAAGTATTCAACGTTTTTTGTACTTAAGTATTGCAAGTAGTTTATTAAAAAATTTACTACTCAAGTACTGAAAGTAAAAGTACAAGTATTGCGTTATGTAGTTATTTTTAAAAAAGCAGTCAAAAGACATATTGTTTTGTTTATTTTAAATATCTTTTTTGGGGCACAGGATTAAGCAGAAAAAAAAGAACCATGGTTTACAATTTATGTTATAATATAATATAATATAATATAATATAATATAATATAATATAATATAATATAATATAATATAATATAATATAATATAATATAATATAATATAATATAATATAATATAATATTATATATATATATATATGATGGGTCAAAAACACCATTCAGCGTGACAGCCTTTATGATAGACAGTTTACATTATGTGAACATTGCAGCGTGATATGAACCGCGGGTAGCTAATGGTAGTTAACTTATCTAGCTCTTATGGATAGCTCAAACTGCTGTTTTGTGTATTATATTATCTTTAACTTGACATGTTTCTTCAAATTCGACGGTAGAGTATGCACTTCATTCTATATGAACTGTCTTACACTCCGACAAATGCAAACATTGGCTCTAAATAGTGTCATGGGTGGTCTTTTTCCTCATCGCCACGAACAGTTGAAAGTGAAGGAGTTGAAGGTGGAATTTCTGGGTTTTCCATGTCTAAAACAAACTAAAGTGCTCTCAATGCAGGCAGGCAGCACTGTCTTCTTTGATCGTCTGATCAATGAATGATTGATTCGTAACATTTTTTATAATTGTAACGAGTAACTATGCAACACATAAAAAATCTACTGAAGTAAAAGTATTAAGCTCGTCGAAAATTAGTACTGAAGTAAAAGTAGAAGTAGGAGAAAAAAACAATACTCCAGTAGAGTACAGATACAGCCTTTTAGTACTTAAGTATAGTAGTGAAGTAGTTCTACTTCGTTACTATACATCTCTGCCTATAGCGCATGTTTTGGATTGTGGGGGAAACCGGAGCACCCGGAGGAAACCCACGCCAACATGGGGAGAACATGCAAACTCCACACAGAAACGCCAACTGATCCAGCCGAGGCTGGAACCAGTGACCTTCTTGCTGTGAGGCGAACATGCTACCCACTGTGCCACCACATCACCAAACCTATTGTACTTACTGTATTCAAATGAATGAAACTGCTTTGCTTCTAAAGATCTCTTCATGTACATTTATTAGGCAAAAACACTATTTATTTTATATATTTTCACTGCGCTCCTAAAATTCTTTAATGTGCTCCTAAATTTTTCAACTTAGGAGCGCATGTGCTCCTTCTGAAAAAAGTAAGCGTCAAGCCCTGAACTGTGTGATGCCATCATGTCAATATGGACCAAAGTCTCTGAGGAATATTTCCAGTACCTTGTTGAGCCTATGCCACGAAGGATTAAAGCAGTACTGAAGGCAAAAGGGGGTCCAACCTAGTACTAGTAAGGTGTATATATTTCATTAAACATTCAGCTTTAAACCAAATCAAAAATGTAGTAATAGTCTGAACGGGCTGTTTTATGTTAACCTGCATTTGCAATTGTAGGTTTGCTTGCATGCTGAATTTAGCATCTACCGTAAACAAATGTAGAAATATGTAAATGTTATGTATGAGAGCACTAACAAATATCAATTGTAGACCAGACAATTAAATATGGTGACAAAGACAGCCTGATTAACATAGCGAGCGCATTCAATAGCTTTGGCAAAGACGACAGCGTGTAGAAAATGTTCTATTCATAACAAACTGTTTGAAACAAGTCTAATATGATCATACAATATGCCTTGACTTACTTTCTAGGCATTCTCACTTGTTTAACTGAGCATCCCTATCTGAAACGATTTTACACAGCCGGCATGTAACACACACACACACACACAAATTATTCACAAAGCCGAGGTGTTAGTTTCATCATTATTGCGGAAGGTGAAGGTCCCCCGTGCTATTGTGCCTCACAGTAGACAATTTCTCCACTGAATGAAAACCATCTGTTTGCTCTCCTGCCTCTAAGCTTAGCGTAAACCAACAGAGTTCTCTTCGACAACAGCAGGGGGCTAATGTAGGCTTTAGTAGTTTGATGTCATCCAGAGGTATCAAGACAGCGAAACTGTCAAGGTGTTGAAATATGTTCTTTTCACAAGGCTGCTGGTGACAAGCTAGCGATTTTGTCCCTAACAAAAGAAGCGGAGGAGTGAAAGAGAGAAGACGGCAGTGAAAGTCAAAGATCTGTCAAGTGAAAAAAAATATCTCTAACTACGGAAGCACAATATCTGCCAAGAAATATTGCGCATTGCAAAATATTGTATGACAAAATCTTTACAAACTCAAGGTAACCAGAACGGATATAGAATTTAAATCATTTGCAGTTGAGCAGAGATGAGTGAATAAACCAAAAGGGGAGCCCGTATTACTATTTATAAGTTTGAGAATTCAAATGAAAAGCTTTTTAACCTGACTTTTAGCTAACGGTAGCACTTTAATGTCTTTAGACATTGTGTTGATTAATAACCTTACAGCAGTATTTGTAGAATTTATAGGAAGACCAGGAGACCCTGGAGTATCTTCAAGCAGGCTTTTAACTGAGAATGTGCTGCTGGCAGTGCTGGACTCTCAAATTAACTTTGCATATCAAGAAACAGCAACTTTAGAATTCGACAGCTTTAGAATTCTACTAGAGAAAGAATTCTACAGCAATATCTGCTAAAACACTGACTGAAGTCACCCAATAAACTACTGACCACTAATTAGCAAGTGCATGTCAGCGTATTCTACTAAACTTAAAGGGATAGCTTACCCAAAAATGACAATTTACTCACTATTTACTCAGCGTCAAGTGGTCTTAAATTGTTATGGGTTTCTTTGTTCTGTTGAACACAACAGAAGATAGAAGAAATCCGAAAACCTGTAACTTTTCACTTAACAAAGTTAGAAAAACTAAACAAATACTATGGAAGTCATGTTCCCAGCTTTCTATAAAATATCTTCATTTGTGTTCAACAGAAGAAAGAAAGATTTGAAACAAGTAAAAAGTAAGTAAACAATAACACAATTTTCATTTTTGAGTGGCCTACAGTAAGTGAACCTAAGTTAAAATGATAGTTCACACAAAACTAAAAGTTGTCATGATTTACTCTTCCGTCACTTGTAACAAACATATTTAATTTTGTCTGTTGAGCAAAGTCATTTGTTTTAAAATGTTTTGGAAACCTCTAACTATTGACCTGCATAGTATTAGTTTTTCTTTTCTTACTATGGAAGTTAATGGTTACATGTTTCTTACAGTTGTCAAAATAACTTATTTTGTGTTCAATGGAAAATATAACCCATTCAGGTATGAAACCACTTGAGGGTGAGTAAATGGTGAATACGTGTAATTTTTTGGTTGAACTATTTATTTAATAGGCTATTAATACACTGACAAGTTTACACTAATTAGAGAGTTGGTACAGTACAGTTGCAACACACTGTTTAAAGGGGATCTCCCAAAAAAGTGCAACAACCAATTAACCAAGTAACAAAGTAAATAAATTAAAATACTAAATACATAGATCACACTTGATGTCTGGAGTATTAAATATCATTTTGTGCAATATATACATCTTATGTATACATTAAAAAATTTTTTTAATAACATTTAAAGCATTTATATTTAATAAACTTCACACTGCTAAGTGTAATCCAACCCATATCCAAAGCAGAAACAAAATCAGCATACTATCATCTCAAAAAAATTGCAAGAATTAGATACTTTGTTTCCAGTGAGAAACAAACTTGTTCATGCTTTTATCAGCAGCAGGGTGGATTACTGTAACGGCCTCCTCACTGGCCTTCCCAAAAAGACAGTCAGACAGTTGCAGCTCATCCAGAACGCTGCTGCCAGGATTCTGACCAGAAGAAGAAAATCAGAGTACATCACACCTGTCCTCAGGTCTTTACACTGGCTCTCAGTTACATTTAGAATATATTTTAAAGTATTCTTACTTGTCTATAGATCACAAAACGGCATAGGACCACAATACATTACAGATATGCTCACTGAATACAAACCTAACTGATCCCTCAGATCATTAGGATCAAGTAAATTGGAAATTCCAAGAGTTCAGTCAAAGCAGGGTGAATCGGCTTTCAACTACTGCACCCCCTGCTGCTGAAATCAGCTTCCAGAAATATTTAGATATGCTCCAACATTAGGCACATTCAAATCAAGACTTAAAACAAATCAGTTTAGCTGTGCCTTTAATCAATGAGCACTGTGCTACGACCTACAGATCGCACTATTGTTCTATCTAAAGGTGACTATTTATCACCTTTTTATCTGTTTTATGTTTTTAATTATTTTTATTCTTTGTTTTTATTTTCATGTACTTGTCTCTTTTAGTCCTGTTTAAGTAAATCACTTTGAATCATCATTGTGTATGAAATGTGCTATATAAATAAACTTGCCTTGCCCAACCATCAATTTTACAGTACTGTATACCAACCCTAATCTTTTCATTACTCCTAAAACCAACTATACATTCAACTAATTAGAAGCACATTTAAGAATTCAGAAAACAACATCTAGTTACACAGTATGTCACTTTTTCTGAAGTAGTGTAACAGTCTTGCAATAGAAAGATACAATAAGTGCTGACAAAACAAGAAAATCCTGGGCTGTTTCTTGAGAATCACAAAGACCCAACTGACAACACAGGCACTGATATCTTCTTCGCCAAATATACGTTTTTAGTACAACCTTGCATTTACATCGATACCACTAAGAGCGCTAAAAAGAGCTATTAAAATATCATGAAACATAAAACTAAAAATGTAAATATTCTGAAAAGTTCCGATTGACTGTCTTCTCTCTCTCCTCTACCACTCCAACACTCCCTTTTGCAATGTTTTAAAAATGCAAGTAGGTAAAATGTAAATCTATATTTTTGGAGTGTTACTGTTAGTAAGACTTTACATAATAGATAAATATACACTCACTGGCCATTGTATTAGGCACACCTGTTCAACTGCTCGTTAATTCAAATTTCTAATCAGCCAATCACATGGCAGAAACACAATGCATTTATGCATGTAGACATGATCAAGACGATCTGCTGAAGTTCAACCCGAGCATCAGAATGAGGAAGAAAGATGGTTTAAGTGACTTTGAATGTGGCATGGTTGTTGGTGCCAGTTGGGCTGGTCTGAGTATTTCAGAAACTGCTGATCTAATGGGATTTTCACACACAACCATCTCTAGTGTTTACAGAGAATGGTCTGAAAAATAAAAAACATCCATTGAGCGGCGGTTCTGTGGGTGCAAATGCCTTGTTGATGTCAGAGGAGAATGGCCAGTTTGAGCTGATTACATCCGATTACTCATTACATCCGAGGTATGCAGAAGAGCACGTCCAAACTTAGGGCGGATGAGCTACAGCAGCAGAAGACCACACTGGGTGCCAAATCTGTAAGTAGATTCATTAAATTAATGACCAATTGAAATTACAGTAATCTATCCATCCATCCATCTATCTATCTGGGTTGCGACCCAACACCATGCAAAGCGCATGTGAAAAATACATAAATCACAGTATAATTTCAAAATGTTGCTCAGAACATTAAAACAATTACAGCAATACACTACAGAGCACACACGACCCAGCTGTGACTTCATGAGCCAAAACACACACACACACTGGGCGAAACGTTCACATCTGACTACCTCTCAATTTGCAAAATAAAATCAAGTCCCAACCTTATTTAAGCTGCACCCAACTCTGCATGCTTCACGCACAGGCAGCGAAGAAAGCTTTCCCTTTGTTTGGTCTGTCTGTTTGTTTGCTGCCCTCAAGCAGATGGCATCATCCACAGGAAGTGAATCAGCTTGGCTCTCGCAGCACAGAGGCTCCCACTAAATTAAAAGGATCATCTCCAAAGCTCCCTGCTTACATGCCAAACCCCCCTGGATGTCTGGAGTTATGATATATATGCTATACACACTCAACATTTTTTATATATTTTGATGGCCACAATAAGGTGATGAAAATACATTTTACTCTTTAATCACGTTTAATCTGATTAAGCATTTGCCAATTCAACTATATTTAAGCCCTGGTAAGAAACACATCACTTTTTGGCTTCTGGATTTCCGCTCCCTGTGGGCAATTTGTCATGATTTTTAAGGAACGGATTTGGTTTTGAAACTGGAATTGGTGATTCAAAATTAGCCAAACTGCACAGATGCGAAAGTGCATATTAACACTAAAATATGGGTCGCTTTATGCAATATTGTAAGCTGATATAGCAATTTTGTCAAAGAGGAATTCACATTTTAAATCAAATAAATGAAATAAAAAATAAACCTGCTTTTCTGTTCCTTTCAAATTAATGTTAATGTATGAGACAACAGAAATAATAAGACAAATATTCATAACTTCGTCACATAAAAATCCAGCATTGGTTGTTAATTTACTTATTTACTTAGTTATGTGTTAATTACTCGCTCAGACCTTTGTGTTAATAATAATAATGGCATCATGTTGGCGCAGTGGGCAGCACGATCGCCTTACAGTTAGAAGGTCGCTGGTTCGAGCACCGTCTGGGTCAGTTGGCATTTCTGGGTGGAAATTTCTGTGCATTTCTGTGCTTTCCCCCACAGTCCAAAGACATGCGCTATAGGTGAATTGAATAAGCTACATTTGCCGTAGTGTATGTGTGTGAATGCAATAGTGTATGGGTGTTTCCCAGTGTTGGGTTGAAGCCGGAAGGGCATCCGCTGCATAAGTTGCCAGTTCATTCCACTGTGGTGACCCCTGATTAATAAAGGGACTAAGCCGAAAGGAAATGAATGAATAAATGAATGAATGAATACTACTACTACTACTACTACTACTACTACTAATAATAATAATAATAATAATAATAATAATGTTGATTGTGTCTGCAAGAAAATGAACGTATTCAAACGATTATGATTCAATCCAGTGGTACATTATATACAATATATGATGTGAGTATTTATATTATATTTTACATAACCAATTAAATATTCATTAGCTCAAAAATACAACCAATCAAATCAATCAATCAAGATAATGTGTAATGCCCATTAAGCATCCTCATTAACAAAAAACATATTGAGGATCTTTGTTTGTAGAAAACAACTGGCAGCTAGCTCTCTCAACTTTCACATGGTCACCCACTGAAGCTAAGCAGGGTTGTGCCTGGTCAGTACTTGGATGGGAGAAAGCTAGGTTGCTGGAAGTGCGCTCAACCTGCGGTCTGTGTGGGTCCTAATACCCCAGTATATCGATGGGGACTCTATCCTGCTCAGTGAGCTCCGTCTTTCAGATGAGACATTAGACCAAGGTTTGACTCTCTATGGATGAGAATGTCCTTCAAAAAAAGAGTAGGGGTTTAACCCTGGCATCCTGGTCAAATTTACCCACTGGCCTCTAGTATTTAGACTTATTTATGTATTTAGACTTACATAGTCACCATTTTCTCATCCTCCGGTTGTTCCGAACCGATTTGAATTTCATTCTTCTGTTCAACAAAAAGGAAAATACACAAAATAATATTGGAAATCATCCATTGACATCCGTAGTATGTTTTGTTTCTACTTTGGATGTCAATGGCTGCTGTTTCATCACTCTTCAGAATATCTTGTTTTGTGTTCAACAGAAGAAAGAAACTCATACTTTAGAACCAATTGAGGTTCCTAATTTGAGGACACTTGAGGACATTTTCATTTTTGGGTGAACTTCCTTGCTTAAAAATCCCTTTAAATACAAAATGTTTCTGAAACTCATGCATCAGACAGCAGACAAAGAGTTTAGAAATTTTCTGTTGCTACTACTCTCTTGCAGATGCTACTAATGGAAGTACATAGACTAACGTTTCAAAATAAAGACACATATTTGATTAGTCATTGATATTTACTCATTGAAGATTGATACATGGCATTGTGATTTGATCACTTAATCCATGTCAAATTCATAAAAAGTCAATCCTTTGACTGAGATTGCACATATGAATGTATTAGCACTTTTTACATCAATCCAGGATAAGCAAAAGTAACATTTTAATGAACAATACAATGTGCATACTACATCTGTATTGAAAGCAAACAGCAGACTCACAGTTCACCTATGAGTTTCCGCCCACATATACATTCTTATAATACAAGAAGTTCCAGACTGTCATGAACATGCTCAGGATCGTTTGCAAAGGCTGTGGATTAAAATAATAATGTTGTAAATAATTTCTAACACAGACAAATAGTTTCACTTCATACAGTAAGACTTCAATGTATTGTCGAGCACCACATGTAATAATTTTCTTGTGCATGTATATATTTTTTGGACTCTCAAAATGCTGGCAGCCATTTACTTGATTTTTTTAATACAGCAAAGACTATGGCTTCATCTAAAAACATTCTTTATTCAATTCAAGTTTATTTGTATAGCTCTTTTCACAATAATGTTCATTTACGAAAGGTGCACAATCTTGCATTACAATCAAATTTGGAAAAGTTACATTTATTTAACATAATTTTATTAGTTACTAATAATTTTAATTAACTAGTAACTAAGCTTTTAACAGTTAGAGGTATTATAAATGAACATAGTTAACCTGCAGTTATATAGCATATAAGTGATGTCTATGTGTACAGGTTTAATGAAACATATTTGTGTATTAAGTGTATGTGTTGTTCTAAGAAAAAAAACATTACTTGAATGACCAGAGGAGGAGTAATCAACAGCGTAATTAACCTTTTGGAGTGAACTGCCCCTTTAAACAGCATTTTGCTCATTTCTAGATGGCAAATTTGCCTCAAACAATTGCACACCACTCTCTGCTCAAATAAATCAAGCGCTAATCAATTGTTCTCATTTAGAAAGAGTATACTTCAATAAATCTATTGCGTAATGCAAAGCTTTCTGGTGCATTTTCTCTTCCGAAATGAACTGTATGTGCCCTCATAAAACGCAAAGCTCAAAAGATGTTAATCAAGTTAAATGTCACCTGATGATCTCATAAATGTCCCCCGCTCAGTCTATTTTACTAGCATTTCAGTCTGCGCTCAGAGGCGGCCGTTGAGGTAAATATTGCATAATGCTGAATGCCTGTCCCTCAGCTCAATAACAAGATGCTATGCTACATTACCTCTCAAACCTCCTTTCTGCAGGTGTCGGTTCTCCTGGGGAATAGGCACATTTACTTTCCATTTATTTCTGTATGAGAAGGCCATAGGAAACCGCCCTGAGAGTCTAGTGCTCATAAAATCCATATGCATTTCTATGCGTCTTAGATGGTAAGAGACCACAAGCTATTTTAGGCAAGACCACTCCTTAATTCTGTGCAGCCCCAGGGGGATTTTATATTACTGTGAGATATTTTCTTTAGCTCTGGGTCAAAATGTTCAAGACCCTCAGTGGATGGAAAGGAAAGGCTTGCACAAAACTTATATAAAATGTATCTAATTTGTCATAATGCTTTAAATGTGTGGGCATTCTGTTGTTATTTTACTGCAATTGTAAATATACTAAATTATCACTTATTCAAACTTGGCAAATTCTGAATTCAAGTTTTTGTTCAAATGTAAATGAAAACAGACTATGTATATATATATATATATATATATATATATATATATATATATATATATATATATATATATATATATATATATATATATATATATAATTTTTTTTTTTTTTTTACACAATGATGCCACTTGTACTTCATCTTGTTGTCTTTTGGGGAAAGCCTGTGTTAATTCCAGGCAAAAATGTTGGGCTTAACTATATTTACAGTATATGCACAAATACCAGCATTTTTATAATAATAACAACAACAACAACAACAACAACAACAACAACAACAACAACAACAACAACAATAATAATAATAATAATAATAATAATAATAATAATAATAATAATAATAATAATAATAATAATAATAATAATAACAACAACAACAACAACAACAACAATAATAATAATAATAATAATAATAATAATAATAATAATAATCAATCATTTTCTTTTTCGCCTTAGTCCCTCTATTAACCAGCAACTTATCCAACATGTTTTATGCAGGGAATGTTCTTCAAGCTGCAACCCAACACTGGGAAACACCCATACACACTCAATCACACACATACACTATGGCCACTTTAGCTTACCCAATTCACCTATAGCACATGTCTTTGGACTGTGGGGGAAACCGGAGAACCCGGAGGAAACCCACACGAACACGGGGAGAACATGCAAACTCCAAACAGAAATGCCAACTGACCCAGCCGGGGCTCGAAAAAGCAACCTTCTTGCTGTGAGGCAATTGTGCTACCCACTGCGCCACCGTGTTGCCCAATAATAATAATAATAGTAATAATAATAATTATTTAAAATTATATATTGCTTTTCTGGACACTCAAAGCACTTTACACATTGGGGGGAATCTCCTCATCCATCACCAGTGTGCAGCATCTACCTGAATGACGCGAGGGCATATGGCACCAGCCCGCACACCCCACAGCAGCTGATTGGTGGAGAGGGAACAGAGTCATAAAGCCATTTATGGTATAGGGATGTCCATTATGTTCAGTGGGAAAATACCAGCATTTTTATAATAACAACAACAACAACAACAACAACAACAACAACAACAACAATAATAATAATAATAATAATAATAATAATAATAATAATAATAATAATAATAATAACAACAACAACAACAACAACAACAACAACAACAACAACAACAACAACAACAATAATAATAATAATAATAATAATAATAATAATAATCAATCATTTTCTTTTTCGCCTTAGTCCCTCTATTAACCAGCAACTTATCCAACATGTTTTATGCAGGGAATGTTCTTCAAGCTGCAACCCAACACTGGGAAACACCCATACACACTCAATCACACACATACACTATGGCCACTTTAGCTTACCCAATTCACCTATAGCACATGTCTTTGGACTGTGGGGGAAACCGGAGAACCCGGAGGAAACCCACACGAACACGGGGAGAACATGCAAACTCCAAACAGAAATGCCAACTGACCCAGCCGGGGCTCGAAAAAGCGACCTTCTTGCTGTGAGGCAATTGTGCTACCCACTGCGCCACCGTGTTGCCCAATAATAATAATAATAATAGTAATAATAATAATTATTTAAAATTATATATTGCTTTTCTGGACACTCAAAGCACTTTACACATTGGGGGGAATCTCCTCATCCATCACCAGTGTGCAGCATCTACCTGAATGACGCGAGGGCATATGGCACCAGCCCGCACACCCCACAGCAGCTGATTGGTGGAGAGGGAACAGAGTCATAAAGCCATTTATGGTATAGGGATGTCCATTATGTTCAGTGGGAAAATTTGACCAGGATGCCAAGGTTAAACCCCTACTCTTTTTTGAAGGACATTCTGGGATTTTTAACAATCACAGAGAGTTGGGGCTTCGGTTCTCTACGTCTCACCTGAAAGACAGCGCTCACTGAGCGGTATAGAGTCCCCATCAATATACTGGGACGTCATGACCCACACAGACCGCAGGTTGGGCGCCCCCTGCTGGTCCCACTAACACCACTTCCAACAGCAACATACTGTAGCTTTCCCATGTGGTCTCCCATCCAAATACTGGACAAGTTACTTACAAGGTCTTAATTAATGTACATGGGACAATAAATATTTAGTTGAATGTTTACTTCTTTTTTTTTAATATACATATCTACTGCATTTTGTTTTTTGCATTTTGTTTTAAACATTGAACAGAGATTTAACAAATACTGAATGAAAAAAACAGCATAAAATAAAATGAATATGGGGGGGGGGATCACTTTTATCACGTCCTCAGTGAAAACAACTTCCCATACAACCCCTTGCTAAAGTTTAACCCAGGTACTATAAACTACAGCTGATCAAAGCAGGGTTTAAGGCCAAGTAATGTACAATTAACTTGACAGATGTCTAAAGCTAACAGCTGTCATGTCTTCAAAAACATGAACATCATGTGCCCGCCTCGTGGCTCGCCGCCTGCATCGCCTTCTGAGTGTTGTGAGTTAATGCTTCACCCAGAACAAAAATGAGAACAAAACAAAAATCAATCTCTCTCACTCTCTCTGCTCAATTCAAACTTCAAGGGGAGAAAAAACAGAGAGGGAGAGAGAGTAGAGCAATTTGTCACTAAAGCATGTCTTTGTGTTTCCTGATAAAGAACATTGCGCTCAAGACAAAAGGCAGGAGCGCAGAGAACAGCATGAAGAGCACTGAAATGACCCATATCACTGCATTCAAAAATCTAAAAACATCTTCCTAACTGAGTTTATAAAGAATCTGCTTGATACTTCTGTGATGCTATATGGAATTATAGAATTATACTGTTTCTAGGTCCAATCCTCTGCTTATTTAAATTGAGAAATAATCATTTATGATCACTGTTTAGTCATATCACACATACTGTAAAATTTAATCTTTTACAAAATGATGGTGTCCAGCACAGTCTCTGGAGTTGTCATATCCCAGACATCAATATTATAATGATTTATGAAAAGACGGCTCAACCCACAATCAAATTATAAATAACTAATTACAATATAAGGGGTTAGGGTATTCACATTTTGTATAATAAACACATATAACATAAGTCTCCCTGAAACACACAGACTGTCATGATCACCAGCAATCTAATCCTTGCAGATCACTGGAGAACAACAGATCTGTCACTGAACTGGACTACAAATAACACCATGCACCTCACGCACACCAGTTCTTGATTCCCTCTGATTACACACACACAGCTGGTAACTCATCATGGACTGATTATATGGACTTTATATTAACTTCTCTCTCTCTCTCTCACACACACACACACACACACACACACACACACACACACACACACACACACATTGCTGAGTCTTGTTTTACCCTGTGTAGTATTACAAAGCGTTTCCTGGTTTGTCTTGCCATGTTTTGACTAGTGGTGGGCAAAGCGAGGCTTCATGAAACACTGAAACAGTCAAAGCAAATTTTTCGAAAGCTTCGAAACCCGTCTCTACAGTGACACCTAGAGGTCGTTTTTTATGTATTGCTCTGGAACAGTTTCAGCAAAGAAACTGTTAAGCAAATTGAGGTATTAAACCCCACGTAGTAGAGTTGAGGTTTCAAGTGATTTACTGAAGTGGTGAGTGCCAGACTAGCATGCAGAGATAATAGGTTCGAATCCAGGGTGATGCAGCTATAGATGTTAGTTTGTAAATGCTCTTTTCTTGTAACGCGTTTTGTTTTAACATTGGTCTGACATCCGAATTAACATTTTCTGAATAAATGTCTTGTTTTGGTCATAAAAAAGTAACATTATTAAAATAAATCAAGTAACTTCAGAGTATTTGTACAAGTCGGGATTCAAACTAAGGCCAATTGCAGCACAGTTACTCTGTGCACACGCAAGGTCCACTAGGCTACATGAGGTTTTTTCCGACCCTGTCAGTCAAACGCAGATTCGCCAGATCTCAAAACGCTTCTGAAATGACCAACGCTTTGAATTGTTTTAGTCACATGACCTGGTGTTTCGAAACACTTTAAGGCTAATTTATACTTCTGTGTCAAGTGCACGCATATGTTACGGCGTAGCCTACGCATAGCCCTCGCCGTGGCCGTCGGCTCTCAAAAAGTGTAAATGCCACAACAACGCGTAGCGCAAACTCTGTGATTGGTCGGCATGGTAGCGCTGACAAGTGTGGTCGAAGATGAGAGCTGTGCGAGCCTGATGCAGTGAGTGTTTACAAGTGTGGAGTCGTGTGAAGGAGCTTTGGATGGAAACTGTTGTTTTGTGTTTACCTTATGATTAAGGTTGTTGCACGTCCGCTTATTCCAGCCTCAAAATGAGCGAGTTTGAGCCACTTGTACATTAAGGTAGCGTTCAGAAAAAACAAAACACCAGTGAAGAAACTCGATACAGAGGAACGTAAACACCTACTGCCAGCTAGCATTTCGAAAGTGTTATTGCAGAGCAACAGAAACAGATTGCAGAAGTAAAAATGCACGGCTCACGCATTGCATGCACCGTGGGTCACGCCGATCACTTGACGCAGAAGTATAAACCAGGTTTAAGTCACGTGATCTGGGTGTTTCAAATCACACTAGTCATGTAACCTGGGTGTTTCGGATCATGCTTCAGTGCAGTGTTTCAAAACACTTGTGTTTTGGGATAGGTGTCGAAACATCAGTTTCACGTCAGCCATCCTTAGTTTTGACCCTTTGCTTACTTTAATGCTTCTGTTGTCTCGCCGCCTGTCCTGACCATTTGCCTGTTTCTGACTACACTTTGGATTACCTAAATGCTCCTGTTTGTCCCTGTTCTTGACCATTGCCTGCACAAGAACTCATTGTCACCCCGACTTCCTTTGGTTATACAGACACACATACACACACCAGTGTTGCCATGGTTGTGGCTTTCCTGCACAATTGATCTATTTTGAAAATGCAGTTGGAGGAGGAAAAAAAAAAAACATGAATTTGCAGGATGTTTTTTAGGGGGATACATGTGTTGCAGCTGCCAAAACGATTATTTCTTGCAAATATAACATGAAAATGGAATAATTTCTTAATAGACATTGATTCTAGATTATATACCTGGCAACCTAAAGACTGTCTCAGACCATCTGAGAAAGTTACTTATCAGTGTTGTCTGGTGTATGGGTCAGAACTTGGTACTTTAACACCTACATAGTCACAGTTGTGGATGTGTGTAGAGCTGAAGATCTTTGCCCGAACCCGACAGGACCATGTGATGCATTTCGATTAGCGTGAGAAAGTAATCAAATCGTTTGTTACAACATTAAAATCTATCCCTGCAAAGAAGAAACAAATGATGATGGAGAAGTTAATAAGAGCGAATTTTGACTGCGGTGAGGCCAGCCGCCGGTTCAAAAAGAACAGTCATTCTAGCTGCCAAGGTATTTCAGCGGTTGCTCATACACTGCGTATTACGGTAGAGCGCTAATTAGCAATGTACAGCAAGCTGACAGGGAAGATGACAAGGTCACCCGCTACATTGAAACCGCTGTCATGGAAAATAAAATGGATGTTCTTGGCTGGTGGATGATGAACGAACAATCCTACCCAAAACATGCAAAATTAGCCAGAACAGTATGCATTCCGCCCAGTAGCAGCAGCAGTGAAAGGGTGTTCAGTGCTGCTCAGTGAGCGCAGAACTGCGCTAAAGCCATCTACAGTAGATTCAATAATGTTCCTCCACAAAAACACGTAGCCTAATCTTGGTGAGTAAAGGATTTTCAAATTATATCTAAATATTAATTAAACCATAAAGTCATAATGTAGACATAGTAGGCCTATATAGACTAATGTTGGCATTATTCTTTTAATATTCAGCTTCACCATCGCCTTAATGCCAGATTGTGTAGAGAAGTGGCGAAACAAATCCCACAGAGCCTTTATCTTAATTTTGTTATTGCCAAATACCCGTCATAATTTATTTTAATTTAATTTGTTAAGAAAGACTTATTTGTATTGGTGTGTTGCCCAATTTAAAGGCTAAGTGTATGTACCTAGGCCTATTTAGAGTGCTGAGATGTTACGATGTTACAGAGGACTTCTTTCATGTCTTTGCTCCAATTTTCAAGTGGCCAATACGTTTGTTATGAATAATTTATGTTAAAGCACGTATAAATGACTCTTTCATGAAAAAAGGCAAAAGAGCTGTGTGCATGTGCACATTTGAATAACATCGGGCTATAAACGGGTTCGGGCTTTTAAAAAGCTGTCAATCAAAATGTACTTGTTGGGCTCGGGCCGAATTCTGTCGGGCTCGGACCCTATCGGGCCTAACTTTTATGGCCCGATTACAGCTCTAGGTGTGTGTGCTCTTTCTGTGGTTGTCACTTTCTTATGTTTTGCTTACCTCCACGTGCATTTGTTGTTGCGTGTCTGTGTTGTGGTCACGTGGTTTCTGTGCTTAATGCCAATCAGCTGATCTGATCAGCTGCTTCAGCTGTGGTTAGTTTCTGCACCTATATCTGAGCGGCGTTTCTTTGCTTTGTTGTCAGTTTGTTATTGTTTGTTCATGCTGACTATGTGTCTCGTCAGGACTCTCATTGCCATTTTACTGGATTATCCTGAGCTGTTCTACCTAGTCTCAGCAGTCTTTGGGACTTATTTCAGCTCATGTTCAGCTACGGCATTGGGTCGCTTGTTATCTCTTTTTGGACTGTTTTTGCACCTTTTGACCTGGATACATCTTTGTTTGTTTACTTTTAGCACGACAGTACAGTATCACAAAGTATCGAACAAGATATGATAAACCTATCCAGCAATTAATTCAATCAGAAAAAAAATAAACAAATAACACAATGGGCTACTTTACATTCCTTTTGGGTAGGTTTGTCATTAGGCTGTAAAATATTCTTGGACCTGGCAACCATGACACACAATACACACAAACACCTGTTTACTGTACAAACAATTTTAATATTAGCATTTATATGCTCAAATAACAACCTCTTTCATGCAAATTATTTGATAAAACTTTCATTTAGATCACAATTTATACTAGTAGCTTATTATCTGTCTATTATTAAAATATTAACTGTATATTTGTAGCTATAAAGTATCATCTTATTATGCATCTCTAATCCTACACAATACCTTAACCCAACTACTACCTTTCTAACTATTTATTAACAGCTAATAAGTAGTTTATTAAGCTAGTAGTGTTAGTTAATGGTTTGTTAAACTAAAGTCTTACCCATTTTATGTTTGTTTATTGACATCATGTGGCATTAAAATGATCCCTTACTTAAGGCTAATAAACATACATCACAATTTAGGTCATTATTTAATAAAAAACAACATATGATCTCGATCAATAAACACACACCTTGTCCTCTGTTGTTAGCACCGATTGTTGTTTGATGCTGGCATCTGATACAACTGTGACATCAGCCTTAACAAGCCAAAAAAAATTCGCCTCATGCTCCACTGACCAATACAAGATGAAACATGATATGCTTGGAAAGCTTCAGGATTGTCAACACAACACGTTTTTCTTCATTAGAGGAAAGTGGGATGACTCCCAGCTCCCCCGATAACCCAAGACGTCGGCCTGGTCCCGCAGGGAGGCTGAACGGGCAGCAAATCCAGCCTCCGCTGGCCATGTGGCAGTGAAAATGTGCAGCTGCCCTTCCCTGGAGGCCCGGAGAATGTGGTGATTACATTTCTCTGTGGTGCCAACAGCAGAAACACTGTACACACACAGTCCAGAAAACGAGAACAGCAGAAGCAATAACTAGGATGAAAACTGAGGACTTAATATCAGGTAACAGCACAGGCTCAGATACCAAAAACACTCCAGGTGAATCTTATTATATAAAGCTAAGAGGATTATGAGTTGAGCATAATAATATGTCTGGAGACGTATCATAGACAGCCGTTTGAGTTGTTCTCAAACTAATTAAGGCACGAAACTGCAGGTGAATAGGGTAAAAAAGTAGGGTTTCACCATATTTATCCAGTAATGATTACACAAAGAAATGCAAACCTTTTTTATAAAATTTTCTAAAATGTATGCATTAATTTATTAAACAAACTAGCTAACATGCATAAATTTACATATAAACTTCTGTACACTGGATAAGATCCATTTCCATTTTTTTTTTTTTACATGTTAGACCAGACCTGGGCATTTTACGGCCTGCGGATCTTCTTGATCGGCCCCTGTGAAGTATTTATTCATTCACTATTTGCTAAAAATATACAGTTCATTCATTCATTCATTCATTCATTCATTCATTCATTCATTCATTCATTCATTCATTCATTCATTCATTCATTCATTCATTCATTCACTCATTCATTTTCTTTTCGCTTAGTCCCTTTATTAACCAGGCTTAATCCCTTTATAATCAGGGGTCACCACCTTATCCAGCATATGTTTTACATAGCGGATGCCCTTCCAGCCGGGAACAACACTGGGAAACACCCATACACTCTTGCATTCACACACATACAGTACGACCACTTTAGCTTATTCAATTCACCTATAGCGCAAGTCTTTGGACTGTGGGGAAACACCGGAGCACCCGGAAGAACCCCACGTGAACACGGGGAGAACATGCAAACTCCAGACAGAAATGCCAACTGACCCAGCCAGGGCTCGAACCAGCGACCTTCTTGCTGTGAGGCCTTGCAATGCGTAGGTCTGATATTGTGAACCAACAAAAGGGGGCTTTTGCATATAGTGTCTTTTTCCAAGCTCAGTTTCGTTATTTCAAATGGAGACATGGGTTTAGCACATAAATATGAAGGAAAGCACATGTGTTATCTCATGCTCACGTTTTCCAGGTGCCGTCAGTTGAAAAAAAATGTAAACAGTACCGCGAGCAAACCAAGAGCCATAGGGCAGGAACCAGCCAGGCAGCTTCACACTTTGTATGGAATTACAGTATACAGGTAATAAAAGTATACTAAGTAGCTCAGATTAACGATTTAACAAACCCAGATACAGATCCTCTCTCAGTGATGATCACATATCCACCTCACAGTTTAACCTGACTTCAGTGCACTTGTTCAGCCCAACACAGGCTAGAATTCTCTCACTAAACAAAAAATAAATAAATAAATGAATGAGTGAATATATATAAATTAAAAATAACTAAGGTGAAGCAATCAAACAAACAACCCTGTGGCATTTACAGTTGAAGTCAGAATTATTAGCCCCCCTGAATTATTAGCCTTGTTTTTTTTTCCCCAAAATTTCTGTTTAACGGAGAGATTTTTTCAACACATTTCTAAACATAATAGTTTTAATAACTCATTTCTAATAACCGATTTATTTTATCTTTGTCATGATGACAGTGAATAATAATTTACTAGATATTTTTTAAAGAAACTAGGTTAACTAGGCAGGTTAGGGTAATTAGGCAAGTTATTGTATAAAGATGGTTTGTTCTGTACACTATCAAAAAATAGCTTGAAGAGGCTAATAATTTTGACCTTAAAATGGCTTTTAAAAAAGTAAAAGCTGCTTTTATTCTAGTCGAAATAAAACAAATAAGACTTTCTCCAGAAGAAAAAAATATTATCAGACATACTGTGAAAATTTCCTTGATCTGTTAAACATCATTTGGGAAATATTTGAAAGAAAAAAGAAAAAAAAAAAAATCAAAGGGGGGCTAATAATTCTGACTTCAACTGTATATGAAGTTGATATTGTAAAATACTTTTGGTGTAAAACTGATTCTTTTTTAAACTTTATAATTTTTTTGAATGTTTATTGAATAATTTAAAAAAAAATATTTATTCGAAACAAATTAACAGTATTGGTCTGGCCCTCTAAAACCGCCGCAGTCTAATGAGGCCTCTTGGAAATATTAATTACACCCCTGCATTAGAGTGAACTTTTTCAGAGGGAATTCTGAGAACCTCTTTTTATCACTCTATAATTTAGAAAGTAAGAAAATAAATTTTTGCAGTTTTTGTAGACTAAAATGTTGTATCCAAAATGTTGCCTGCAAATTATAAATGAATACATCCATCTGGAAAAAACCTTCAGAATACAAGTGTGAATTGAACTGTGTAGTTTGCTGTAAGTGCTGCTGAATTACAGATTTATGACTGAGAGCAGGAGGAAAAAATAATCATTTGAAAGAAATCTGTCCTTCAAAAATATTTATTTGAAATTTACAGACACAAACTGATAAGGTGCAACAAAAGAAACACTTAAAAGTGTATTTTGGATGCTCTCTTTACATGTACACACAGGTAAACACACTTCACTAAAAGCCAACAATTTCCAAATTAAAGGGACAATTTCCTTAAAGGGACAGTTCACCCAAAAAAATTCAATTTACTCACTATTTACTCAAGTGATTCTAAATCTTTACAAGGTTCTTTCTTCTGTTGATCACAGAAATCATATATTTTATAGACAGCTGAAAATCTGTAACCACACATCTAAATTAGAAAAACAAGTCAATGGTTACAGGTTTCCAGATTTCTTCAAAGCATTTTCTTTTGTATCCAACATAAGTCAAAGGAGAGTATGAGTTTCACTTTTGAGTGACCTAACCCTTTAATACTGTATCATGTAACAGAATAGGCTCAGACACTAAAACACTAGAGATGAATCTAATTAGAAAACTAAGAGGATTAGGAGTTGATAATAATATCTAGCAACAGGTGATATGCATATGAATAGAAAGCATCTACAGACTGAATACTGTGTATCATTACATGAGAACAAGACAGCCGTTTGAGTTGCTCTCAAACTAATTAAAATTGAGAAATATAAGAAGCAACACAGAATAATACAATACAATACATTGCTTTGAAATGTGCTTGCCAATTAGAGCAATATAAGATGCTTCAGATTTTCAGTTAATTTGAAGACTGGTCTGAGTATTAATCAATGAAGAAGATCTACTGCATGTCAATGCATGACTTTTCTATGAAGAGTCAAACTTAATGAAGTGTCCTTGCCTAAAAAACGATGAGGATAAATTAAAGCAGTTATGACAGAGAGTGGGGTAAGCTGTACCACTTTTTTGGTGAAGTTAACCTCTGGTCAAGGAGAAAGAGAATTGAGAATAAATTAATGCATTATAAATCTGAATGTCGGCTATCAATTTTAATTAAAATAGAGCATCCGGGACATATGACCACATAAATATAGGACTTTAAAATATAATAATAATAATAATAATAATAATAATAATAATAATAATAATAATAATTATTATTATTATTATTTAAAATGCATACAATAATAATAAATTTAATTCATGACAATATTTATATCTATATATAAATATTCATATCTAATTTACACTTAAAAATTAAATAAAAATAAAGTAAAAAAGGTAATTAAATTAAATTAAAATTAAATTAAATTTAATTTAATTAAAATAAATGTAATTTAATTTAATTTAATTAACCCGTGCCCACATGCAAAGCTATGCCT
The DNA here is from genome assembly GCA_903798195.1 of Danio kyathit. Classification (NCBI taxonomy): domain Eukaryota; kingdom Metazoa; phylum Chordata; class Actinopteri; order Cypriniformes; family Danionidae; genus Danio; species Danio kyathit. The sequence continues at coordinate 44,422,016 of LR812527.1, read as the reverse complement.
ATATCTTTGCTAGCAATATTTTAAAATGTTCAATGTTTAGAAATTGGCAACCACTTGCACTAATCAATGTATTTTCAAAGTATTTATTTCATTTAGATGCAAAACTCCTTATAAATTCAGGGAAAATGATTTAGAACATCTTTAGTCAAACAAATGTATGCTTTTGGATGGTTTATATGACTGCCAATTTGAATTTGATAAAAAAAAAAATAAAGACAATTTATACTGACGTTAATTTTCTTTCTTCAACACACCCAGTCTATGCATCTTTCCATCTTTGTTAGATGTGCATGAGTGACCCTTTCTAAATACATAGATGACAAATAACAAAATAAATTTAAAAATTAAAAATTAAAAAAAAAAATCACTACATTAAAGAAGCAGCACAGTTTACTCTTACCCCACATAATCATAAGCAACACAGTAAGCTTAGTGTGTCCAATGTGCACAAACCTATGAATAAAATTACTCATGCCAATGTTGTTAATACACTCACATGATAGTAGTCAGTTTTGGCTTACAAACACAATCATTTCCTCTGTACATTTTGTAGCAAAAGCTGATTGAAATGCACTTCCTATCAATGCATAATCTATGGTAATGAGCTCCTCAAAATTCCCATGATAAATACTCTCAAAATCCATTCTAAGGCATTATAAATAAAACAGAGCGAACATGATTAATCTAAATGATAATAGAATACTGGTGGTGAGAATAGTTGACCCACTGTGCCTGGAATCTGTAATAAATTAAGCTCTTCTAGAAATGTCTTGCATCTACAGCAAGCAATTGAGCACGTAGTTTTATCATAAACCAATCAATCTTTTCACAAATATTATTACATATTAAAACCAGGACAGTTTTATCACCTTATAATGTCTGGGTACATGTGTGAAGTACAATCTGGGTTAAACAAGACAAGAAACAAAGTTATATGCAAGTTAATGCTGACTTTTAATTTCTTTTATATAGCAAATTGACTCAAAAAATTTTCAAATTACTTATTTAAAAGGAGCTGAATCAACACAATTATTGAGGTTTTTGGCGACAATTTAATTGTTTTATGTTCAGTCCACCTAAATATTTTAAAACAGTTCAATTAACTTAATCGATTTGCATTAGGAAGACATGAAGGGATTATGTGGAACCCAGCATTTTTTTTGTTTTACAGTGTTAGAAATGTCTAGTTTTAAATGTTTAAGCAATGATTAGTTTCATTTGAAGGCCAAACCCTAAGTCTTTCAGACAAAGCAAGAGAAGCTTGTCAATCCAAATCTTTGATCTTTGCATCTTGACAATGTCACTAACACTAACTAATAATTTATTATTACTGAGTCATTACTTAAACAGGCTGGTCATCCTTAAAGGACAAATGCACAAGAGGACAAGAATAATGTTATTCTGATTCCGATACTAGTATCATATGTCACTGATACCACAAAACAATTTATGTGTGTTCTAAGCCCCAGTCAGATCACATGATTTTTATTGTCGGTTACGAAAGTCACTATGTCAGATTATGCAATTTTGTTTTGATAAAATCTTGACTTGTCATGGGTAACAAATGTGCCAGACTACACGTTCCTTCACGATCAGTCATCCTGTGATGTCAACGACCAGCGCTGTATCACAAAGCAGTCACAAGTGCTGCTAACGATATCTCTTATCTCAATTAATTTTTTTTTTATCTTATTTCAATCTCAATAAACACTGACGCTTGCTGACAACTAGGCTACATTATTTAACAGGATTCATTTCGACATGGATAGAATCAAACTTTTGTTTCCTTTTTAATCAATCAGCACCAAGGAAAAATCTGATGCTCAAGACATAATCTTTAAAATAATGACATATAGGAAAAAAATTAGCAAATATAAGCCAGAGGTTTGTGATACAACAATTACAGTGAAGCATTAATTAAATCCTTTTCCACTGAGCGAAACAATTCATCCACCCGCGCAGTTGAAAAGTTGACGGTCACAAACAAAAATAAAATTCGTACATTTTTCTTGGAAAAAAAATATTTTTAAAATGAATTTCGTTTGGTATAATTTCTATCCTAATTTTAATGTATTTTTTTGTTGGTCAGTTATCTACTAGATAAACAAGAATAATGAATAACATTTGAGGTAAAGTGCTTCAAAACAAGTCCGCTTAATGCTTTAGCGCCAAAACACAAATTGCTGTGAGATGTGTAAAAAAATAATGTAGCCTAAATAAAATTAAAGTTTCATTCACAGAAACATTCACAGTTTCAGAGAAGCCTATACTAAATGAAAAACGTCATGAAAAACGGGAAAAAAAAATCAACATGCTAGACTTTCTGCGATGGTGTCATGAAGCGTCGCAGACATGGTATTGTTTGTCGTGAACTGCGCCACATTACATCAGAAGAAACCATTGAATCTTGTGTCACGACGTCCATTTGTCGTTTACGAATCCCCATGACACCCTACGTCAAGGAAACCGTGTCGAAACCGTGACATATTTGTGATGTGACTGATGCTTTAAACAGTATTACCAAGTACTTCAAGCCATAAACTAATGCGTTAACATGTTTTTTTTTGTTTTTTTTTTAAGTGATAAATATATAATACATAGATATGCCTGCTGGCTGCTAGCTTCACTTAAGAATGCAAACTGGAAATCTATTCTTTTGGAAGAAAAAAAAAATAAAAATGTGCAAGCAGTATGTCTGCTGTTTGGCACATTTTAAGACAAGACCAACCAGCCAGTAAAATGGTGACAAGTCTCATATGCCATGCTGCATTTTTGAGGGGTGGCACAAATATTAGCAACTGTAATATGAATAACTTAATAAAGCATTTGAAGACATGTAATCCTACCGAACACAATGGTTTCATTAAGGCTAGCTCACCGAATAATGAGCTAGTGTCAAAATCAGTTTGTAAGTTGGTAAGCTTCATTCTTATGGAGAGAAAAGTTTTTAAAAGATCGCCACTGAGAGATAAAGTGGGATACAATTATTGAGTTTATTGTTTTGGGTGAGGAGTATAATTTCCTGTTGCACTTTTTGGTACTTTTTTTGGTAAAACTGAAATGCCTTTGGGCAGCATGGTGGCTCATTCCGCTGTGGAGACCCCTTTCTAAATAAGGGACTAAGCTTAAGGAATGAATGAATAAATGAATAAATGAAATGTCTTTTATTTATGTAAAAAAAACTGCTTACTAGCCATACTTTTTTTTCATTGTTTACACTCCTAGATTTATTTGTTGCACTAGTTTTATACAACTATACTGTAAAACTAAATTAGACTTTTCAATTTACAATATTAGAATTGTGGCAGCATTTTAAGTTAAAATTTCAGTGGAGAACAGTAAATAGTATTTAAGTTTGGTAAAAACATCAGATAATAAAAGTACTCAAGTTCACTGAATGTATTTGTTTATAATTTAATAAGAGATAAGTTTGAGGCACACCATAAAATAAAATATTTCGACCAAATCATACAGGCTCAGTTGTTTATACGAATAAACACCCAGGCATCAGATCAGTACTCAAAATCTTCCAATACTCCAAGCCAAGGTATTGGAATTTGTATCAGGAAGGGAAAAGAAAAAATGGTAGCTGAGGAGATAATGACTATGTTTACATGGACATCAGTAATCAAATTATTTGCCTTAGTCTGAATAAGACAATACTATGATTAAAGTGTTTGCATGATGTTACTTTTATGATCCCGTTTTACATGTTATAGCACATAGATCGATTAACGTTGTTGCTTCAGCATGCTATCCACATGTCCTCCACAGTTTCATTTTTAGTTTGCCGACTTGAACTGCAGTTTGGCACTTTCACTTTCATTTAAGAACATTTTTTGAAAACTAAGGTATTGGATGCGAGTATGAATTGAGGACTGGTGGAAGAGTGTTGTTTTAATGGAATTTGATAACGCACGCCAAATGGGAGAAATAAAAACCTCCACATTTTGAGGTGTACGTATGTGTCTGTGGTCTTTTACTGACTAAGTAGGTGCAGAGAAAAGTGTCAAACAGCCATGTGATACGAAATATCCTGTCACAAAACGCGTCCTACATGATGGTAATAGTTTGATTAAGGTGTTTACATGTCTGTATTGCACTTAAATAATGTGACTAAAATCAGCATACTCCATGTCTTAATATAATTTCATTCTAGTTATGACCTTAAATTAATCAAAAATCACCGTTTACAGGGTAGACCTTTAATCAGAGTATTGTCCTAATCATATTAAAATTGGATCATTGGTGTCCATGTAAACATACTCAATGTGTAAAACCTTAATCAATTCAACAATGCAAACAATTGGGCACAGTTGACCAGGAAAAAAATCTGTCACACAATACATTGTCTGAAAATAATGTATTGGTAAAATATGAAGTGTTTGCATGGGGATATGGGAATGTAAATGCTTTACACAAAATGATCTGTTGTTAGTATTGTGGTTTGACGTAATGGTTACTTACATTTGTCCAGAACCTCATCAGAACCATCTGGACAGTCTGGTTCCCCATCACAGAGCCAGTTGTCGGACACACAGGTTAGCTGGTCACCACACAGAAACTCTCCCACGTCACACAAAATGGGCTCTAATGGGAGAGGAGGGTGGAGACAGAGATGGAGCATGGGATGAGGTGCAGTACAGGCATAACATGTTTCAATTGCATGACTGTCTGATAAATATCATGATTAGTAAGTGTATTTGAAATGCATGAAGTCATACAATGATTCATTGTAGTGACATGAATGCAATGATAATTATTTTTTACAGAACGGCCAGGCAGGAAGTAACACGCTGTAATCATTTACTCACATTCATGTCATTCCAAACCCATTCATTCATCATCAGAACACAAATTAACATGTGTATTTTTTAAGCAAATCTGAGTGACTTGATTGAAAGGCTAATCAGCCAAAACATTGATGCTCTTAATGTCGAGTTCAGACACGATCTTCAAAGTAGTCGTGTCATGTTTTCACACTGCATAACTATCTGGGGTAGCGTTCCGTCGCTGCTGTGTTTACACTGTAGGATGGATCGGCGACAGGGGGGTTCACACTGAGTCGACGACAACGTTGTGTCGGTCCACAAACTACATCTCACAACCAAATATATGTGAGAAATGACATGGAAACAACACAAGGTCACGTAGTATATATATATATATATATATATATATATATATATATATATATATATATATATATTGTTATTAACTACATAATGAGAAAGAAACCTTTAGTGGGGTAGAAAATTTACTTATTTTCCTCACCTGGCTTCTGAAGGTAACTAGCAATTTCTCTCAAACTTTTGACTTTTTCGACCCAGTTGTGATATTGCTTAGACGACATGTCAAAAAGACACGGATGCTGCTGCCAAATTTAGACTAGTTTTTTCTTCACTTCTTGGGTCCAAATAAACCAAAAATAAGCACTTTTAACTTCTCCTCCAACCTCCCGCTGGCCTGCAGACATTCATACTAGTGGATGCTGCTCTCTCATTGGCTGTAGATGATCGTCAATGTTATTTTCAATCAGATCACATTCACACGGCATGATTTTAAATCAGCGACAGCTCAGATATTTAGCATGCATCGGCAATTTTCTCAGATGGCGTCTGTGTGATAGTTCACAGTGTGTGATTGTTACTCACGTGAATGAGCATCGATTTGCCTGTGATTTCTGACATTTGTCAGCGATTTCTCAAAACCTGTTGGCGAGCTAAATTCGGGGCTAAAATCATGTAGTCTGAACTCGGCATAAGACGTTCATAAAACAGATACAAAATAAATCTATTTGAATTTTAATAAATTAATCCAAGTCTTATAAAGAGATACAAACTCTTTATCACACTGATTTAATTTAGGCTTTTGATCACATATTCAGCATTCGTTGAACAATGTGCATTCAGATTCATGCTTGATTGATTTCTTGAGTTCTCAAGTCACACATTGCATAAACCAATGGGGTTTGTGTTTGAATAAAACACGACTCAGTCCTTATAGGGTTTAAAAAGAACACACACATGCATTCTCGTATGCACACACATACATATACACCGTATACATATACAGACCAGTTTTCTCAAAACGTTTGGCATCATTTGCTTCAGTTCTTGTGTTTTGCTCTTAAAATACACACCAAATCTCTCTCTTTTTTATTAAAGAACTATTACACTTGCTAAATCCTGGAAGGACTGATTAAATAGATCATAAAAAGTGATACTTTCTCTTTGAAATACTTGAATTAAACTGCTTGATTTAATTATATATATTGTTTTGGATAAAGACAATATTGGAGTTTTGAATAAAGAAACATTCAATTTAGGGTCAGAAATCTTTCAGATTTAGAAAGAAAAAATCCCTTTGTGCTAAAGATGAACAAAGTCGTGTAGGTTTCAACAATTTGAGAGTAAGTAGATGATGTCAGAATGTTATTTTTGGGGCAATGTTACTTCCAGAAGCACAATTCATAACATAATTTTTCCATTTTCCAACACTGCTCACAAGAAGAAGAAAAAAGTGGCTTCATAAAAACCATCAAGCAGCTGTGAGAATCCTTCAGGAATCATCCAGATCTGGGCCACATATTTCAAGCAAACTATGTCATTTATAAACATATCAAAATGATTATGATCCAAAATGCTCCAATTCCAATTATGCTTCTGAAACGTTGAGGCAGTAATGCAAGCCATAATTCTCTGCACCGCTGCTCTCTGTCCTTGCTTTGCCCCACTCACACACGATCCCCGCCAAGCAAATTCACTATCAAGGGACAGAATTATAAATGTCAAATGGTTTCATCTTGCTCCCAGTCTCTCCCTCTCTGTCTTTCAAGCCGAAGGCCACAAAATTAGGCCATGACCTACTGTACAGTGGACAGATTTTTTCACATACTACAACACAAGTTCAGTGCCATGCAAAATGAAGAGAAATTCAGTTCAGCAGCAAGAGTTGTGCAACCTTGTGCTGGTTATTTTTCTTTGGTTGACTTTCACATTAAATTTCTATCATAATACTTATTTAAAATACAAAAAAAAAAAAAGAAAATGTACATGTACATGTAAAAAGCTTAAAATTGTCAAAACAATGTAATGAACACCCCACACAAACAAAAGTATGTTAGAAAGCAATGCATTTTCAAACACTTGTATTGAACATTACTGATAAAATCTGTGACTATGACATGAAAAAACAGAAGTACATGAAGATTCTTTCTATTTTATGGTCACATTTTGTGATATAATGTCTCGTGTTTGGTTTGTGTAGATGTCTTTGGTCCATGTTTTGGTCATATTTCAGTTAAACTGGGTAAGATTTTTTTCAGCAATCCTGTATTGCAGCGTTCACACTTTTTTACAGCAAATACCCAGCACAACAGATAAATTGCACCAACGTTTGTTTCAATGGAACCAAACCTGCCAAACATAAACCCTAATTTAACTTCATGTTGTTCCAAACCTCTATTACATATGACTATTTTATCACCAATATCCCTCTATGGCATGAATTTTTGTTTTAGGAGGAAAAAACTGCAGAGTTTATTACTTACCATGCTTCAACACACTTTCCTGTAGGTTTCAAACAAGCATAAAGAACTCAATTAGTTTAATAAGGTTTGTTTAATCAGGGTTAGAGATAAACTGTGCAGAACTGTGGCTTTTTGCAAGTTTAATTCGCTTCTTTGTATGGAAACATAGCTAATGTGACTCTTCAAGCTTGCTGTCAGAAGGAATGAGCCTAACTACTCAATCTTGTTCTTTACCTCCATAAAATGTTTCAACATCCATTTCCTGTGAGTAACAGTTTACAGTAAAACAAATATATATATATATATATATATATATATATATATATATATATATATATATATATATATATATATATATATATATATATATATATATATATATATATATATTATGGTGATAACTATACATTTCTGGACATTTCCATCCATGTTGATAAACAATGTTATTGTTTTTACAAAATTGCTGTAACTGCACATTGATGCCCTGTGGCAACAAAAGAAAAACTACCATTTTAGTATACAGATATTAACAAAAGTGTCTTTCCTCAATCAAATATGCTTCTTCAAATATCCATTCACATTTAATTTTAAATATGTTAAAGAGTGAAATCTATATGGTCCCAAAAATGTCTCTTTTGCCCCCAGAGGACAGGTCAAATCCACATCTACCTCAAATTTAATTGGTCACCAACTTATTAGTTAGTATTGTTTTTTGTGATATTTTATGTTAAAAAATTTTAAGGGGGTTTTGTGGGCCAGTTTTGTGGGCCACCATGCCATAGAGGGATATGACTTTTTTCTTACAATCAAAATCAAAGGGTTTCAATGTTTTTTGGGGGTCCAATGTAGTTCCACATATAAAGAAAGTAAGTCAAGCATCTCTGAAATATCTCAGAAAGAGTGAGTAAATAATGATATCATTTTATTTTTTTATATTATTAGGCTTTTGATCACATATTGCGCATTCATTGAACAATGTGCATTCAGCTTCATGGTTGCTTGATTTCTTGAGTTCTCAAGTCACACATTGCATAAATCAATGGGGTTTGTGTGTGAATAAAACACTACTCAGTCCCTCTAGGATTTAGCACACATACACACACAAGGTGGAAATTCTGCTTTTGGAGCATTTGGTAATTAGAACAAGATAATGAAATGATCATTTTTACTGGAAAATGTTGTTCATGTCTTTAACGTGTGATTTTAACACACATGAGAGTCATCTGCGTTTTATATAAGGAATAAAAAACCCTGGTTCACTTGGCAATCACACTGTCTATTTTAAGACCAGTCCTAAACATACAAGAAAAAAAAAAGAGATGACAAAGGGTTTTAAGACCCAAACCAATGTTGTGTGCTCAGCGAAACGTGCTTGTTACATACATGTGATGTTATTTTGATCATTTGGAAACTCAAGAAGAGCCTTGTATATTTATTCATTCATTTTCCTTTGGCTTAGTCCCTTTATTCATCAGGGGTCGCAACAGAAGAATGAACCACAACTTGTCCATCATATGTTTTACAAAGCGGATGCCCTTCCAGCTGCAACCCAGTACTGGGAAACACCTGTACTCACACACATACACTACGACCAATTTAGTTTATTCAACTCACCTATATCGCATGTCTTTAGACTGTGGGGGAAACCGGAGCAACCAGAGGAAACCCACACCAACACAGGGAGAACATGCAAACTCCACAGAGAAATGCCAACTGACCCGGTCGAGACTCGAACCAGCAAATTCTTGCCGTGAAGCGACAGTGCTTACCACTGAGCCAGTGTTGCGAGCATTGTATAATATAAGATAAATAACTGAACAAACAACAAGCACTGCTGTACTCTTTTAAATAGTGTTTTGTTATGTTAATGATGCAGCAACATGGGAATTCAGCACAAGACAACTGATTTCTCAAGTTCATCCCACATCATTTGAAAATCCGCAAAGTATTATTGCACATCTTACAATAAGGGCCACCGCTGCATTTTTCACTGGCGTGACCGAAGATTAGTTCTATGGGGAAGAATGGATCTGGCAAATTGTTCGAGGGCTGGGTTCTTCTACAATTGATTCACTTTCTTTAGAGCCGCGGCGGCTCTGAAACTCTGCTGGTAATCTGGCCTGATTCAATTCAATGGCAGCTGCACATCAGTCAAAAAGCAATTACAGGGAATATGATGATGGCTGCCCTCTGTCCTTCGTTCTTACTAACAAAAACAACAGCAATTCTGCTGCCCCGAATGAATAGTGACGCTGATTTGATTGTTGTAGTGGCTTTAAAAAGACGTGTCTATATTTTCGCATGAGTGGTTATTGAAACGAATTTTAAGCCAAACTTTTGTCTAGCACGACTGCCTTCATATTTTGAAAAGTTGACTGACAGTTAAAAAGAAAGTTCACCTGAATCAAATTCAACTGGAGGAAAAAAAAAGTCAAGGAAACATTTGGCTGCACGGTCAGGATTTCCAACAGATCTCCCGAGTCCAGTCTGAAGGTATCTTTATCTTTGCACCTGAATTGGTTACCATTAAAAAAAAAAACACTCCTTATACCTGAGGATAGTTTCTTTCGCAAGCAGCAGAAAGCCATGAAAGAGACAACTTCAGAAACCCCGGAGCGGCATCTGTCCACTGATGTGTACCTGCTTTCATGTCGGGATGCCCTTTAAAGCTCAGCCCAATTTGAATTATTGGAATGACCAGCAATGCCACTTTACCTTCCCTCTTACCTCAAGAGGACTTCACTTCTCGACTCGAGTGTTTGATGCTTCCCTGGCTTTCTGTTTCAATAGATTCTCTACAAACAGTTCAAAATGCGCCGAAAAAAGAAAATAGCTGCACAAAAAACACTTCAAGCCTGTCAAGGAATAAAATCTTGCATCATTTGTTTTCGAAGGCCAAAAACGGAATTTGCATCTGAAAGGATTGAATTGAAGTGAACCGATAAATGTTGCGGTCATTCGAAGATAATTTCAAACAGACACAAGGAGGGGAGATAAAAATAACAACGGCCTCAACTCTTTGATGAGGTAGCGGTAACCCATTACCATAACAGTAGGAAATGTTCAGTGGAGCCTGGACTGGCATGCTATTATGAGCTTCATTTTTGACACTGCCGAGCTGCCACCTCGGCGAGAAGAGAACTTTGGCTCATTAAAGCTCCTCAGCCTTTGTGATTCCGCCAGCTTTCGATACGTAAAACTGTGACAGTGAGCTGGTGAATAGAGGAGATGGCCTTCAGAACTCCGGATGGAGGCTCTGCCAATCTTGTTTGATGAATCTGTCAAGGAGAGCAGTTGTTTGATGCTGAAAGTCTACGGTACAGCGGAGGCTCAATTAATCCCCATGATATTGTTGTTCAAGGCGAACATCTAAGCATGTCTTTATCAGTATTCCATATATATTCCGTCTATCTATATACAACCCCAAATAAGAAAAAGTTGGGACAGTATGAAAAACGCTAATAAAAAAGGGCAGTAGTGATTTCTAAATTTCCTTTGACTTGTATTTTAGTGCTGACAATACAACAAACATTATTTAATGTTTTCCTCATTACTTTGTAATGTTGCCATTACTTTCACAACACCTATGATGAAAATCATCTTTTGGAAGCTGTTTGGACAGAACTGTGTGTAGGTATAGTGTGTCCACAGTCATATTGGGGTCATATAAAGACAACAAGTCTCTTTTTTTAAATTTCCTGATGTTAAAATAGGATCTAAATCCCTCCCATTTTGAGGCCCATCGCAACATGACGTAGGAGTGTGGTTTTCCCGCCCACCAAATTGATTGACAGTCTTGTATTAACATGTCTCCATAGTAATGCGTATAATGACATCAACAAGAAGACGTGTGGAAAGCAACTAGGATTAAAAGATCTGTTCATCACTCTGTGATCATCTATCATCCTCAAATGTGATCAAGAATGAATTTTACAAGTGTAAAACGTTGTTTAAAGTAAATTAAAGATGGTAAAATTGCTGTAATTCGTCACCACAGCCGCATGTTAGTACAATTATAAAAGAAGACGTTTCAATCCCAGTTTGTGGACGTTTAATCAGGTTTATATTGTACATTAACATAACGGATGTCCATGCAGCAGTGGATATTAACGTGTATTCTGTCACATTTGCCGTGCAAAGTTAAACACGCGTGCTCTGTGTGTGTATGTGTCCGCTGTGTATGTGTCTGTGTGAGCGAGAACTTTGTAATGACATTGCATGTGACTTCTCACTGCAGAAAGGCTTGAATTAACTCCACAACAAATACATTAAATAGCCAATGGGAAAGTTCTTACTGTTGTGTTTCTCACAAACGTCTCCCGAGATCTGCTTCCTTCATGTCTGTCACTGTGCTGTTTATCTGACGCAGCCGAGGCAGAGATTGAGGCACACTCTGACAGGGAGGACTAGTGGGGAGAACTAGCATTAAAGGCACAGGCAACAAAAAAGCTACATGGTGTTCAAAGCGGAAAATTCTAATATTCTGAAAGGTATGATAAATAATTTGATGGGTGTTTTGACCTGAAACTTTACAGACACATTCTGGAGACACAAAAGACTCATCTTAAATCTTGAAAAAGGGGTAAATAGGTGCCCTTTAAAAGACGTTTAGGGAATAAAAACATCAGTAATGAAGGGTTTGAGGTGTGATGTCCCATTTTTACTGCAAACAAGTCTTAAGGTGCGCAAGAGTATGGGGTCTTCACTGACACATTCTGTGCTTCAAAATGACCCATACATTCTCTTTTGGAGACAGGTTGGGACTGCAGGCCAAACTTCAAATTATGGGTCAAATAATGTTCCTTCATCTTTCAGCATACTATTATATTTTATGTAAAATTAAACAACATATTTATTCTGACCTTCACTTACAAGAGCAACATTTCTTAATATTTTATATGGTTTTAAATACATTTTTAAAACATTATATGCTTAATATGATTATTTTTCCAAATATGCCTGCCAAGACTTTTTGGTATATACAATATTGCTACATTAAACAGCATTTTAGTATTGTCTGTAAATGTTTGATACTCATATATTTGCAATCAATCAATCAATCAATCAATCAATCAATCAATCAGGCGTCACGGTGGCGCAGTGGGTAGCGCTGTCATCTCACAGCAAGAATGACACTAATGACACTTGGCTGGGTCAGTTGGCATTTCTGTGTGGAGTTTGCATGTTCTCCCCGTGTTTGCGTAGGTGTCCCCCACAGTCCAAAAACAGCAGGTCACTTATTGCGATCATATTGCACAATTGTCCTGTGCCTTTTATCTCTTCTCTTCAAATTATCCTGCAGCGTGATCTGACTCGTCTTCGGTTAGGTTGCCTGGGTAAACTCGCTGTATTGTGTCGGGTGTTTGTTTTTTAGGTGCCTTATCAGGTTTGTTGTGTTAAATGTAGCCTTTTCCTTTCCAACTCTTGCAATCCCAGGTTTACATATCTCACAGTTTGCTATGGCAATATTGTCATCAAGTTTATAATACCTCCAGACTATAGCTATATTTCCATTTCCAGCTACTTCCATGTTCCTCTTCGCCGGTATTTAATCGATAGCGTCTCTGCAGCAAAGTGATGTCATTCCGCATGCGTTGCTGTTTCTGTGTGAAGTCAAGAAAGATGTCTAACTCTGTGCCTCTGTGTGTGTGTGTGTGTATATATATATATATATATATATATATATATATATATATATATATATATATATATATATATATATATATATATATATAACTAAACATTTTCATATTATTTATAGGGTATACATAAATAAATACATTTACAGTATAAATAAATAAATAAGTACAGTATAGCAACATATAACACCAAAATAATTAGAATTCACTCATCCATTTTGAGCCCTATTAATGAGTCTGAATCAATGATTCTCCAGTATAGCCCTCAAAAATGAATCACCTCACATTTAATTCAAGCCTTAACCGGATGCTCAACAGCTGTTCAAGACGCTTCAGTCTCATTATCTTTCCAACTGTTCTCTGTCACGCAATGCACCCAAGATGGTTGCCTTACCTTGACAATCTTACCGTGCCATGCTTCCTGACTGCAGATATAATAAAAAATAGACAACCTCACAATTTCTATACTCAAGTGATCAGATCCACAGATATCATTACTGTTAATTAAATTCAAGCTGACAGTCAACAGAACAGAATGATCAACCTAATTTGCCCACAAAAAAACAAACCAAAGAAAAAAAAAATTTAGGTTGTGCAAGTAAAGTGGCATTTTTCAATGCTAGGTCAATGTACGTACTAATGTGACATTCTCTGCGTCGTCTCTGACAGGAAATCTTGTTCTAAGTCACTCTGAGGCTGTGAAAATCCTGTGAGATTATATATGATCCATATAATGCTTCTCTGACACTTGTGAATGGATAAAAAATTCAGCATGCTAAACCTCACATCTATCACAAACACATGCAACGGTCGTCTGCTCCTACTATACCACCAGCGAACTGTTTAATTCTCACCCTGACATATACTACATGGTATTTTGATCTAAATGTCAGCTGCCTCAGTTTTGATCAGAAAACCGTGATTAACATTAATATCACCTGACACCTATAACATAAATGTCTTGAGAATGTCATTCGGCAGTGAGATTCACCCATATAACACCAGTGAATGTCAGAGCGAGAGCCAAACTATTTGTTCTGCTTCACTTTTCATTCATATTGATCTGCATTCACAACGAAAAAAGCACATCAAATGAAGTTCATGGAAGCCATGCTTAGGGCACCAGTGAGTGCTTGGCTGACCAGCTGAATTGGAATGGGGAGGATTAATGATGCTCAAAGGTGCCGCACATTTACAAAGTCCACAAGGAAAGCATGCAGTAAAAACATCCTGTACCAAAAGACTACCAAATCCAAGAGTCGACATTAGTTTTTCAAATATGAAAATAAAATGTCAAAATAAAATGTCAAAATACGGAAGAAAACGTTCCACTGGCATTCAGTCCAATGATATATTCATGTAAAAATGAACCAAAATGTTTATTCTGATCTTCACGTTCACTCGCATAATAAAAGTGCCTTACACAAGCTGTCACCGTGTCTGTAACTTTTGAATGTTGACAGATTGTGAACTGATATTTTGGAGAGTGTATTATAAATATACCCATATAAAAGAATGAAGTATATTGCAAAAATGTCAATCATATTTACACAGCCTCCAAAACATTCTATTTCTTTCTATCTATCTATCTGTCTGTCTATCTATCTATCTATCTATCTATCTATCTATCTATCTATCTATCTATCTATCTATCTATCTATCTATCTATCTATCTATCTGTCTGTCTGTCTGTCTGTCTGTCTGTCTGTCTGTCTGTCTGTCTGTCTGTCTGTCTGTCTGTCTGTCTGTCTGTCTGTCTGTCTGTCTGTCTGTCTGTCTGTCTGTCTGTCTGTCTGTCTGTCTGTCTGTCTGTCTGTCTGTCTGTCTGTCTGTCTGTCTATCTATCTATCTATCTATCTATCTATCTATCTATCTATCTATCTATCTATCTATCTATCATACCAAAATTCAGACCCGGTTAGTTTTTTTTTGTTTTGTTTTTTGTTTGTTTTTTGAATACATAGTAAATGTTTTTGAGTTTTTGTTTTGTCAATTCAGTGTAATTCAAATTCAATTCAATGCAGGCATTTTGACAATGCCCCAGTAAAAGCAAAAGCCAAAATTTAGAATGTGGTCCCTGACAGTACAAAGTCCTTTATCACAAATTGCGTAATATAAAGACAGAAAGTGATGTAATATAATAAATCTATCTCTTCCATGGTCACCCGGACCCCTGCGAACAAAACCAGGACCCCTCTTCCCTTCCCTCCACCACACCACACAACACAACAACCTCAAAATATTATGCAATTCTGAGTGAGCCTTACACAGGTGAGTGGGCTTGACAAACCACCTGCAGAAAACACACTCTTTCATCTCTCTGACACTTTAACCGACACTTGCACCAGACACTTCTTACAATCACTTTATAGCTAAAAAAATAAAAATTAAATTAAATTTTGAATTCATGAAGAGTGACTTATATAGTGGGTGAGCTTGACAAACCACCTGTAAAAATACTCTGTATTAAAATAAAAAAAAAACACTTCTCCTTATTTACTCTAGGCCTTAACTTTCTTTGAGCACTAACAGTTCCTTTGTATAAATACACTTTGTGTGTGTATTGCCTGTTCTCGTTGAATCGCTGAATGCCTCCTCAATTGTAAGTCACTTTGGACAAAAGCATAAATGTAAATATAATATAAAGACACAATCAATGCCTTGCACGTATATTTCTCATGTCATTGTTTGGCAGTGTGAGCGTACAGTATGTAACCATTCTCTTTGACATACTGCCAGTCTTTGTTCAGGATTGTCTTTTACAGAAATGTGTTATGTGGCTGCAGTACCAAAAGCAAAGCATCAAAATGCCACTGAATTCCTGAAATAAAAGAATTTCTGGATAATCAGCTCTTTGATAAGGTGGTGAACTCTGCTTTCCTTCTATGCTATAAATCGGATGAACACGTTTCCTTTTTTGATGAATGTTTCCTTATTTTATTTTTTGTTTTGTGATTTTTATTTCGCATTGGATTCATTAAAACACATCAGACATAGTGTGCAAAGTTTCTGTGTTTAACAAAGTTTTAGGATAGAAATACAAAAAAATTCATACAAAAATTTTGAACTTCAGTGAGCAGAGAGCTTAAGGGATCATACTAAACTTTATTATATTTTTAGTGCTTAAAAATGTCTACCTGCCTCACTGGCAGTGCGCCAAATGTAGCACTATTGCTCTTGGGGTGTCCTGAGTTAGACTCCCAACTCGCAGACCTATCGCGATCCCATCCCTTTTCTTTTTCAAACTTTTTTTTCCAGTCCAACTGCTGTCCTATCACAATTAAGGGGACAAAAGCAAAAAATAAATCTTGAAAAAAAATAATGTATTGCTGACAAACAGGAAAACATGGTAGTTTAAACTGTAAACTATTGTGCCAAATAATAAAAAAAAGGCGTCACGGTGGCGCAGTGGGTTGCATGTTCACCCCACAGCAAGAAGGCTGCTGGTTCGAGCCCACGCTAGGTCAGTTGGCATTTTTGTGTGAAGTTTGCATGTTCTCCCCGTGTTGGCGTGGGTTTCCTCCAGGTGCTCTGGTTTCCCCCACAAGTCCAAAGACATGTGCTAGAGGTGAGTTGAATAAGCTAAATTGGCCGTAGTGTATGTGTGTGAAAGAGTGTGTGTGGGTGTTTCCCAGGGTCACGGCTGGAAGGGCATCCACTGCGTAAAACATGCTGGATAAGTTGGTGGTTCATTTCGCTGTGGCGACCCCTGATTAATAAAGGGATTAGGTCGAAAATAAAATGAATGAATGAATAAAAAATTGAAATGATAATTAATAAAATTCTAGCTCTGCCAAAGTTGCTCTAAGATTATTTCGTATATCATGGTAAAAATGCATGATAGTCATTATTTCTTGCAGCAGTGAATGTCGGAGCGAGAGCCAAATTATTTGTTCTGCTTCACTTTTCATTCATATTGATCTGCGTACACAAAGAAAAAGCACATCAAATGGGGTTAAGGGAGGCTCCAGTTAGAGCCCATGTGCGGCCAGCTGAATTGGAAAGGCAGAGGGATAATGATGCTCGAAGGTGCTGCACATTTACAAATTCCACAAGGCACTCCATCCAGGAAACACATCCTCTGCCAAAAGACCTTAACCATGGCAACTCGGAGCCAGTCGGACTGTGTGTGTAGCCAGGCTAGTGGAGAAATCAATGGGAAAGGACAACAGGGCCTTCATTAAGCTCTGCCTGACCTTCACTTTTCCAGTGAGGTCATTTTTATTTTCGAAACAACAGCGGGGGCATGTCAACAAATTATCAAAGGGAACGCAGTCAGATTTTCGAACAGCGTAGCTCACTGCTTGGTATAATCTACCTCGTAAACAATGAATTATGCATGAGTGTGAGCTTAAATGTACAGTTCTCAGAAGATATTCTTCCTTTTCGTGATGTTGCACGACAAATAAAGGCATAATCTGATTCTCTGTACACATCAGATGGATTTAAACTCAGCGTGCGTATATATATGCTATTTCAGAGTTATGCGTACCGAGCGGATACAAAAGCAGATGTGTTAAAAGCAAGCTTTTAAACATGTCTAAAGCATTTGGTGACTTGACGCTGCATGTGTTTAAGGGTATTATTAAGCTATAGACATCTAAGTGGGGGTGTTCTAAAGAAATCCAACACATTTTGTAAGTAGTTTTGGATTTGTGTTAAAAATAACTGCACAAACAGCAGCTGCAATTTAAGGGAATACAGGTTTGAAGAAAGCTTTCAAAACTTTAGGGCTAGTGAGATTTTTTTATTTTTTTTTCAAATGTATGCATGCATGTATTAGAGCTGCACAATATATAATATCAACATCAATATTGCAATGTGCAAATCCCCAATAGTCACATTGCAGAATCTCAGTTCAGTTTTAGTTTATTCATCCTTTAGCAAATTTAAGTGGGATTATAGATGACAAGGGACCACATTGTGAAGTTTAACCTTAATAGAGTGAGTTTTTCATTTGCTTGTTTGCTTTGATGTGACATTTCATGCGCATTAAAACCATTTGTGTATAACAAATTACCAGTGACGGAAATAACGGCGCTATTAAAAAACAGCGTTACTAACGGTGATACTTTTTTTTCAGTACAGGGAAACAGTAATTCAATTGATTACTTTTCCCTTGTTGAGGTGAAGGCAAGAATGTTTATGTATCGTGCAACTTATGCCCAGGGAAAAAAGAGTCTCTTTGTTTCGGTGACAAGTAATTCTCTAATCTAATGACGCAACTCACGTTAAGAATACAGGTGACAACGTGAGCTCTGCTACCAAAGGAGATGCTTAGGTGAAAGTTTAAGATATCGTAGTGTAGGGATGTCAAGATCTGATCACGTAATATCATATTCTCATTATTTTTAACACATCTATTTATGCGGTGGCACAGAGTTAGACCTCTTTCTTGACTTCACACAGAAACAGCAACGTGTGCGGCATGACATCACTTTGTAGCAGAGACGATATTGGTTAGATGGCGGCAAAGTAGAACACGGAAGCAGCTTGAAGCAGAAAGTACGAGTCTTGCCATAGCAAACTGTGAGATATGTAAACTTCGGATTGCAAGAGTTGGAAAGGAAAAAGCTACATTTAACACAACAAACCTGATAAGGCACCTCAAAAACAAACACCCAACACAACAGTTTACCCAGGCAACCTAGCCGAAGACGAGTCAGCTCATGCTGCAGGATAGTTTGAAGAGGAGAGAAAAAATTTCCCCATGACAACGCGAAAGCACAGGACATCACAGCCAAGATAGCACAAATGATCGCAATAAGTGATCTGCCATGGCCTTTGTAGAGAACCCTAGATTTATAATGCTTATGGAGCATATAGAACCTCGATTTGAACTTTTTTAATGTATTATAGAAATATCGGAACGGGTTTCGGTATCGGTAGAAACTCAAAATCAAATGACTCGGACTCACGGGCAAAAAAAACCTGATCAGGACATCCCTAACCACCCCTTTAAGTGATGATGTAGGTGCAGTCTATAATTTAAAAAAAATGAATGAATGGGTGAATTAATAAAAAAACAAACGAAAAAATGAACGAAACTGTATATACATACGTACTGTACGTGCATACATACATACATATATACATACATACATACATACATACATACATACATACATACATATTCTAAGAATCAAGGACTTATTTAAAAGAACTTTTGCATTATACTGTAGCTTTAGAAACTATACTTAAAGAAATAAAGCATAAAATAAGACTCAATTCATAAAGATCGCCCATGACCCTATTTGCATCTCATCTGACCTCTGCTAATACTGTATTTAGCAAACATCAGAATTACGTGAAATCTCTTTCCTCCACTCAAGGTCACTTTGACAGCTGACATTCTTAACAGCACTGAGACTCAGTTAGAGGTTTATATCCCTCCTCATGCCATGATTATCAATCAGGAAAGATAATGGGCACTGAAGCGGGCAGTATCTCATTCACTCCACGAGGTGAACCACCAGTCAAGGTTCCCTAAACAACACATCTTTCTGAAGCAGACGCGGAGGCTTCTCCATATCATTTTTTTTTTCATTACAGCAGAGAAAAATTGCTTCTGAAACACTGATAACAGAAAAAAGAGCTCTCGAACAATGCAGTTGGCTACAATGTGTCTTGTTTTAACACGCACAATTAAAAGAAGAATTCTTTGAAATCCAAATGAGCCATTTTTAAGAAACAGATAAGAGCCGTTTTCTCAAACGAGCACTTAACAAAGACATTTTTTTATCCACTTTGGACCGTTATTTCCAGTAGGAGTCTCCCGCTGTGTGGGAATCAGCAGAGGCGAGCTGTGATTAAGATGCCCAAACTCTTCTGATATCGCAGCTCTGCAGTTTATCTGCCGATGAAATCAGCGGGTTCACGCAGCAGGAAATCTCCTCCAGAAGATCTGATTAGTTTCATCCCAATAAAATCAAGCAAAGAATGTTTCAGAGCTAAATGTGAAAGTTAGCGCAACATTATCAAGTTGGAGCCTTCGGCTGCTATAACCATGCTGAATGTGAGGTCTAAAAAAAAAAATATATTAATGGGCCATAACTGATGTTTTGGCTGAAGATAATATGTATGTAATCATTAGCTTGCATGTGGGTGGCAATAAGTATGGCTGAATGAGCTAATCTTATAAAGTGTTACTCCACAAACTGAGATCATCTGAAATGCTAGAGTATAATGTGGGTGGTTGTGAATCGCTGAATTAAATTGCTGTTGGAGCTCTCAGGTGTACAACATAACAGGGGTTTATTCCCGGGGGCAGTTCATGAGGTTAAAACTCTTACAGTTGGGTTTGTCTATTTGCATCTTTTTTTATATTTATGTCATTATTTGGATTTGTAGTCCTAATGGAGGACAAAAAAGTCGCTTGGGTAATTTGCATAAACCCAGGATACCGCAATTATCAACAGACCCTGGCATTCTCCAGGGATTTTAAAGCTGTCCGCTCTTACCACCAAGACAATTAGCATAACCGCTTCATCTATTGGCAGGTATTTAAACTAAGGCTTGTCCCCACCTTTACAAATTCAGTCACTATTAAATCCATAGATGATTAGCTAAAATACAAAAAAAAGAGGCTTTTGAATCACGAAGGCCTTGATTTCAAAGCGAGGGTTTGAGCTGGTACAGTCATTGCCGCAGGTCTTGAGGCTCAATGAGATAAGGAAATGATGAACGAACTAAAGAATCATTACACGCGGCTGAGTGTGAGAAGTTTTCTTCCCATGGGCCTAAAGCTCTGCTTCTATTTGTAATTACCTAAAGTGCCTTTTAGGATCTCATTGACATGCTTTGAGCAAAAGAAAAGGACAACCTGAAAAGGAAGGTCTGTTCTGATGTCTAAAGAGGGGAAAAATCCATATAACCTCCAGAATGAAATACTTGAAAGTGGAAAAAACCTAAATTATTGTCATCAACTAATAGGTGCTAACATTTAAAACAATACTTTAATGCAATACACATTCATATAAATACAACGCCTTTAAAATATGGTGAGCATGTCATTTAGCCAGATATTCACATAGAAACACATATCAGCAAACATAAATACAAACCTCACTGCTTCTTGATCTTATGTTTACATATGATTTTGACCCCAAAAAAGCATGTCTATTGGATCCCTCAAGATTTCACAATGAGCTGTTAGTGAGAAAAATTAGATCTGTGGTAAACATACTTCTTATTAGAAATGTATATGCTTTATAAAAATTACACATCTTCAAAATTTGCATTTCAAATATAATGGCACAATAAATAATCAATGTAATATAATAATTTTTAATTACAATTTTGTTATGAGGAAAACCCAGTTTAGTTTAGTTTAGGCTCAGTTAAGTTAAGTTAAAAGTTCATTCATTTTCTTTTCGGCTTAGTCCCTTTATTAATCTGGGGTCGCCACAGCGAAATGAATCTTCAATTTATCCAGCATATGTTTTACGCAGCGGATGCCCTTCCAGCTGTAACCCATCACTGGGAAACATCCATACACACTCATTCACACACATACGGACAATTAAGCTTACCCAATTCACCTATAGCACATGTTTTCGGACTTGTGGGGGAAACTGGAGCTCCCGGAGGAAACCCACGCAAACACGGGGAGAACATGCAAACTCCACACAGAAACGTCAACTGACCCAGCAGAGGCTTGAACCAGCGTGCGTGCGCCACCGTGCAGCCTTAAGTTAAGTTAAGTTAAGTTAAGTTAAGTTAAGTTAAGTTAAGTTAAGTTAAGTTAAGTTAAGTTAAGTTAGGTCAAGTTATATACTCAATGCATAGCACTAAACCTGTCCCTAAACTTAACTTTATACTACCTAAATAGCCACAAAAATGATTTCCACTGGAACATGAACTTTATAAGTACACAATGCCTATTAATTACTCTAGTAGTGAAAGACAACTGAAACAAAGTGAGACACAATGGACTTCCAGTGTTCTTCAGCCTCCAACACCTAGACTGCAGCTCTGCACAGGAAGTTTGGCCAGAAGAGAAATTGTCATGCCCGACTGAGCCTGGTTTCTCTCAAGGTTTTTTCCTTCACTTTTGTCAACTAAGTTTGTTCCTCGCCACTGTTGCCACTGGTTTGCTTGGTTTGGGACTTGTGAAGCTGTGCATCGATGAATTTGCTCTTCAGTGTTTGGACCTCCAGCAGTGAAATGTAAATCACGCAAAACTGAACTAAACTGAACTAAACGGAACTTCAACTCTGAAAACTGGACTGACAGAGTTTCAATTTACTAGAACTTCTATGTTAAGCTGCTTTGACACAATCTACATTGTCAAAGCCCTATATAAATAAACATGAATTGAATTGAAACCACGCCAATTTTAAGAGCTCTAAAAGGTAGCCGTTTTGAGGTCATTTTCAAAAATTATGCTATCAAGATGTCCAAACTCTTCTGACAACTATTAATAGTGGCAACGAGACGATAAGTGCTTTTGGACAAAATCAATATCAGCTTGTTATACGAGTCTGAGGTAGACTCTAATAAATAGGTGGAAAAAGCAAAACGAGGCCTGAATGCATCATTTAAATCCATCATGCGAGTCGATCACTGCTTTTTAAAAGCCTTATAAATTGTGAGACCATAAGGAGGATAAAGCACATCTGAAGCCTCAAATGATTCAATCAATTAGCAATATCTGCTTCCGCAGGTAGAAAGTGGAGAACATAAAAGTATCTGCAGCCGAAGACCTCTGGAGAGCAGTAAAGTTTGACCTGGCCTCAGCTCCAGAGGAAATAAGGTGATGCTGGAGTGTGCATTAAGATAAGTCGGCCATATGCACAAGCATGATACGTCGAAGCGGTGCACCCATGGAGCATGTGAGGGTTAAGGGTCACACACGCTCTGTCATGCTGAATGGCAATTGGCCGAATTGATTTCGTACAATCTTGAACCTCAGGGCTCGGTATTGATCCCGCTAGATTTTGATTTTCACACACCATGAACACTCGCACAACAGCTCGCTTCAAATTATCCATCTTCAACAGCCTGAGGGAAGACAAAAACCACCTCAACTCAAATATCTCAGGGCGATTGAAGTTTTCCAAAGTTTTGAACACGTGCAAAAAGACCCTGTCAGTCAGATTAGAAAAGCATTGCACAAACAATAATGAGGAGAAAATTGGAAAATGGCTATTTGCAATAATAAGCAGAAATGGTATCTAATTACAGTGGTCAGACTCATTACTTGACATGTGACCTTATTCAGAGAGCGAGTTAACAATGTTGTTAGCAGCGCAGTGCATTTTTAAAATGAACTGAATACAAACAAGTCGGTTCATCATAATTATAGCATGGAATGGCGAGTAGCATCTAGTACAGCGTCAGCAGACACATGTGAAGAAATATTTCCATTGGTGGAGATTGAATGAAGGATGATTCATAGCTGACTGACATAAAGAGCTTAGAAATTTAATTAATTTATGATGTTG
Source organism: Danio kyathit (assembly GCA_903798195.1). Lineage (NCBI taxonomy): Eukaryota > Metazoa > Chordata > Actinopteri > Cypriniformes > Danionidae > Danio > Danio kyathit. The sequence continues at coordinate 44,398,401 of LR812527.1, read as the reverse complement.
GCAAATAAATCTGCTAATCATAATGCATTCACACCACGGAAGATGACAATAATGCTTGCAGAGCACAACACAGTCACAGACAAAGCAATGCCGTTTTTGAATTATGAGTAAATTATTAAATGCCATAAATCTGGAGATATAATTTAGAGCTGCACGATATATTGGCTGGCTGATATATGATTTGATATAACTGGGACAATGACGATCAATAGCAAAAGAGAAATATCAGCAGTTAAAATGTGACATTTTAACCAATAATTTGCTCTCAATAATATAAATCGGAGTTTGTGAGGGTTGAAATGATCTAATCAATGACTGTGATTTACTTTTTGTTTTTGCAATCAATGGTTCCATCTTTGTGTTTGCATCAAATTAAATGTACAAAAGCAATTATTTTATATACAACATATTATTATTCTGACATTTTTTATACAGGTATACACATAAAATGCATGAAATAATACACATGTATAAAGGATCATTCCAAATTTTATTATATTTTAATTGTACTGAAATTTTAACGTGTTTTAAATGTAAAAGCTTCTGACAAATAGTCAAAACCTAGTTGTTTGAAAGATAATGGCAAAATATAAAAATTTAAAATTGATATTGTATTAATATTTTAAAACTGCACCATGGTAGTGCCTTTTAATGTGTGATTATATGGTTCTTGTTCTATATAATGTGTGCCCAACAATATGTTTTTGTATATAAACTACTATTACCCTGAATTACAGTGGGTGTTTGCATAAAAAAGATTACAAAAGATCATTGAATGATTATTCATTATTATTACAAAAAATGAATGAATGAATGACTGAATGAATAAAAATTATTCGTATTAAAATAATTCAATACATATAAAGCTGCATTACATATAATAATACATATTTATATACATAATTTATTTTTACACTATAACTTTAGAGGTGTTTTGACAAGGGCTGCACAATATATCGTTTTAGATTCGGTATCGCAGTGTGTGAACGAGCAGATACTATCTATACTTTTTGAAATATAATTGTTTTGTCTTTTTTTTACTGTAATTTGCCATAAAAGCCATAAATAAACTTATTTAAAAAAAAATTAAAAATGTGTGAACGCACAATATTCTTTGTAAGGATCTGTAATGTGGAGTCAGGTTTATAGTCGAACTTAATCCATTTGAGTAAGCGAAGCAATTTGAGCACAGTAAAACCCAATAAATGAAGAGAACTCAAACCAACGGAGTACTGTAAAACTCAATAAATGAAGAGAACTTACACCAACTGAGTACTGTAAAACTCAATAAGTTAAGGCAACTCAAACCATTTGAGGAAACCAATTGCTACAAACCATTTGAGTTAAAAAACTAATCTATATGAGTACTGTGAACTTATTCCATTTCAAGAGAATTTACACTTAGCTGATGATTGATTATAAAGCTTATTTGGCATGCTGTTCCGGGAGAGAGCCCTGAGCTCGAAAGATCCTCGTGCCCAGGGCTCCCTCCCGTTGCAAGACGAGAGGGGAGTTTGAGCTCAGGTAGAACTCAAGAACTCCCCTACTGTAGAAGCTAATGAACATATAGATATTGCTCTTAAGAGATAGCTACCCCCTAAGTGCCTGTCTATGGTGCTAATTTGGAGCAATTAACTGAAGTTGCATGCTTTTGGACGGTGGGAGGAAACCGTGGGACCCGGGGGAAACCCACGCGAGCAAGGGGAGAACGTGCAAACTCCGCACAGAAACGTCTGCTGGTTTTGTTAATGGCCAGAACCAAGACGTTCTTGCTGTGAGGCAACATTGTTAATCACTGGGCTACCGTGCCACCCATCTAGAACACGAGGAGGAGTAGGGGTGGAAGGAGGGGATTCTTAAAAACAAAGATGTCTGTGGTATGAAACCTAGGGCTCTTATAGTGACCTAGGAATCGTCTGATTGGTGAATAATCAATTGGATAATGTGGGGCAGCTGCAAGCAATCATAAGCACGTGATCTTATAGAAATTAGTTTATAAATAAACTCCATTTAAGTTGAAGTAATGAGGTATTTATTACTAATTACCTTCAACACTGAGATCAAAACTCTTTTCAAATAAGTAGAATTAACTTTCAGTCAATTTTGAGTTAACTACACTCATTTGATTTGATAAAGTTGACTGTTGGGTTTTACAGTGCAGGTACAATTGTGGAGTCATTTCAATTTTACCATAAAATGTGAAAGTTTATTAGTTGTGTGTGTTTTAAGGCCTGTGTGTTTAAAGCATTTAGGCACAAGTAATTATTGCATAATTGTATTTATGAATATGCATATACTGTACAATTGCAATCAGAATTATTAAACCCCCTGAATTATTAGCCCCCATGTTTATTTTTTCCCCAATTTCTGTTTAACGGAGAGAAGATTTTTTCAACACAATTATAAATATAATAGTTTTAATAACTCATTTCTAATAACTGATTTATTTTATCTTTGTCATGATGACAGTAAATAATATTTTACTCTATATTTTTAAGACATTTCTATACAGCTTAAAGTGACATTTAAAGGCTTAACTAGGTTAATTAGGTTAACTAGGCAGGTTAGGGTAATTAGGCAAGTTATTGTATAATGATGGTTTGTTCTGTAGACTATCGAAAAAAAATATAGCATAAAGGGGCTAATAATTTTGACCTTAAATGTTTTTTAAAAAAATTAAATCTGCTTTTATTCTAGCCGAAATAAAACAAATAAGACTTTCTTGAGAAGAAAAAAATATTATCAGACATATTGTGAAAATTTCCTTGCTCTGTCAAACATCATTTGGGAAATATTTAAAAAAGAAAAAAACATCAAAGGGGATTTAATAATTCTGATTGCAACTGTATGCATGTATACAATGAAGACTATACAATTTTATAGTTTGTTTAATAATTTTATTTCTGTAATGCTGTTAGACTCCTTCATTTATACCATTGCTCTACTTGCATTTATCCATGATGGTAATTAGTCTGTTATATTTTATGCAGATGCAATCCTCTGAATAGCATCTAGATGCATATCCTATTTAAATGTAATAATTATTTTAAAATAGAACTATAAAAGTTTTTTGGTGAAATATTGCAATATAAATTGCAGAGAATAAAAATATTGCAATGTACATTTTTTTTCCAATATTGTGCAGCCCTAATTTAAATTATTTAATTGAACAACTGTATGTGTGTAGTTTTTCTAATATTGTTATTTCATTAAAAAGCCAGCTCAAGCATTTCCGGTGAACTGTCATTCCATTCCAAAACCACCAGGTTTAAGATCTGGTTTCTTTAAAAAGCAATGATCTTCACTCCCTGATTGAGATATGACATAAAGTGGGTCTCAGACCTGACAAGAAGCTCTGAATTAAATGTCGTTGTTCTACACCATGTCTTTAAAATATAGAAAGTTATTTTACCATAGTATTTTCAATAGTTTCTGTGCTCGCCTGCTGCTCCTGATGGCGCTTGCATTCAAACGCTCTTTCATCTCATTATATGCTTGCACAACTTAATAAATCCTTAAGTTTCTATTTAACTGATTATATTTTAATTAAATTACATTAGCAATGCTGTAAATTGTCACATTGACCTTTCACCGAAAGTTTATTGGTGGATGAAAACCATTTGCTGTGCATATAGCCAATTACCACAGCGGTCAAAATGACTGCATGCATTTCAGTGTTTGCTATTATTCCCTACGACTTTAAATATACATGCCTCTGTTGCCTCGCAACTTCCTGTTAACAAAAAATAATAATTTTCTGATAGCAAAATCATAACTTTGTCTTTCAAACTACATTTTTATTGGCGGGAAAAAAAAAACTTGCTTTCCTGCTTGTGAAAGTGAAACTTAAAGGTGCGCAGCTTCACATGCAGTCTAGTAACTCGTATAGGCTGTATTACCAAAAATATCATATTTTTTAGGATAATGACTTTAGAAAATATGATAACAGACATTAAAAGCTTAATTTTAATATCACAATAGAAGTTTTAATGTAAAAATGACGTGACAATATGATGCTACATGGTCAGAAGGACCACTATAGTAATTCTAATTGGTAAAGAATTCAGGTAGTTCCAGTGTTAATACTAACGTATGCCTTTCCTTATTACTATTATTATTCCAGTTTTATTAAATGTTCTTGATTACAAAACTAATAGGCCAATAACATACTGTTTAAATCCCAGTCAATGTTAGACAATACTGAAACACACTACCAGTTCATATTATTCAGTACCTGCTATATGTCTTTTTGTGGCTTCAAATGCATCTGTATTCAAACTGTGTGTGAAGTGGTGACAGGCCGGGTGCTACAGTGATGGTGTACTCATTAAAGGCCAAGGAAAGGGTTTTGAAATCTCCTGGGAGACCCTTAGATGTGTGTGGATAAAGCTGTACACAGGAAGGGAAATATACTTCCTTTTCAACTAGTGTCAGCAGCCAACTTGTCTTTTCATTCAGCACACATTTGCTGCACCAGTGTTTTCCATTTTGTTCCCATTGTGCCATTTTGCTCAATTCCCACCATTGGCATCTCATTCTGAGCATTTTGCTTTCGGAGTATACATTTATTATTTATGAATGGAACATTTGGGATCGATGCAAAACAACAGTTCATAATGCTTATGGCAAAATGCTGCAGGTGAATGGAGTCAAAAACTAATAGTTATTATTATCATGGTCAACTCACTGCTCTATGAATTTGGGCTGCACGATATTGGAATAATCTAACATTGCCATATTTTGTTAGTCTGCGATACATATTGCGATACTTTAATATCTCTATTTGAAAAGAGCTTATTATTTTAGATTGATTGGAATCTAAAATAGTCGAATAGTTCGGACTCCTGAGCGATCATTGGTACAACCCTCCCTAATCTCCAAGAACTGTACTTATCCAGAGCGAGCAGAAGGGCTGCCAAAATCACTCTGGACCGCTCACACCCAGCATATTGCCTCTTTGAACTTTTACCTTCTGGTCGACGCTACAGAGTACTGCGCACCAGAACAGCCCGACACAGAAACAGTTTCTTCCCTCAGGCAATCCATTTCATGAACACTTGATAATAATTGTGGAACCAACATCACTATTGCTATACACTCTTATACACATATACACTTATTTAACAACACACTTTACATGCCAAATTGCACATAACAGCTGCACATATTATGTTGTATATAGTAATAGCTGTACATACACTTGTCAATTTGTATATTTGCATTCACTACTTTTTAAAATATATTTATTATCTGTTTTTTAGTCCTGTCTCTGTAATTCTGTTGCACTGTAGAAGCTCTGTCACGAAAACAAATTCCTCGTTCGTGTGAACTTACCTGGCAATAAAGCTCTTTCTGATCCTGATTCTGAATAATTTTATTGCTATTTATTATTTTGTTATTTTCTTTTTATTTTTTTATTAATTTATTATGTATTTATGATTTTATTTAATTAATAAATTCTAATAAACAAATTAAAAGCATAGATAAATACAATAAATAAAAAGATACAAATGCAATAAACTGTTTTATCGTTTTCTGAGTCTAACATTATTCAGGTATACAGTAATTGAAAAATAAAAATATTTCAAAAAATAATAATCATTAGCAATGGTTCAATTCCCAATGCCAAATGCTTTTCAAATCCTCATACAGTCACAGGCCTCAAACACATGCAAATGATAAATTATAACGCAGACTCAACATTGCATATCCTGTGATGTGACTATTGCGAATGCTGACATTGTGAAAAAATGATATATTGAGCAGCCCCACTATGAATCACATTTTTTGCATTACACGTTTTCTAAAATGCTACATTTAAATATGCAAATGATGCATTATTTAATATAATATGCACTCATTTGCAAAAATGTCTAGCACAAAAATCGAAATATTGTAAGGTTAATAATAAGTAAGGTTTAGAATCATTGTGTCATTCTTTTCTTTTTTCTTTTTAAATAATAGAGTCAAAGATATCCACAGAGGGTATTTTGGGAATCTGTTTTTATCACTCCTAAATTACTGAGACTATCAATCAATCAATAATAAATAGTGAATAAAATTGGATAATGCTAAATTCCTTTGTTAAAACCTTTAAAACAGATTTAGGAATACATCTGTGAAGTTTGATCCATGTATGTGCTAAAGTGAGGTTGTATGGCTCAGTAAAATAAAAAGTCAAGTTGAGATAACAAACTATATAAAATATGTATTGTGATACAAATTGGTAAAGAAACATTTAAAGGTGTATTTTGAATATTTAAAATTGATATACTTTACATTAGGCTAAAATAAATAAATAAATAAATAAATTAATTAATTAATTAATTAATTAATTAATTAAAATAACAAATAAATAAATAATTTCCCAGAGATGGGTGGCAGCTGGAAGGGCATCCGCTGCGTAAAAAACGTGCTGGATAAGTTGGTGGATCATTCCGCTGTGGCGAACCCAGATTAACAAAGGGACTAAGCCGAAAAGAAAATGAATGAATAAATAAATAAATAAATAAATAAATAAATAAATAAATAAATAAATAAATAAATAAACAGTTATTGAAGTGCCAAATATCTCTGCAGTGTTTTGCAGTGTCTTTTTTGTAGTATCTGATTTAACATACAATACAGTCCATTTCCGACATTTCTTATTATTTCTTATGAAGCAAGAAAACTAAATATGCTGTCTTGGATTTTTGAAAAACAACAAATTTAAACGAAATTGCAAGGCTGTCTTGGTATTCATTTAAAAAAGATACAAATTTGTGTTATTTTAAGCAACACTTTCCTCAACTAATGCAATGTATAGCATAAAGCCAATCTTCAATAGACTAAGCATTTGACATGAACTGTATACTGTATATTTCTGAAAGATCTGATATGTGTTGCAAAATTAAAACGTAAAAAAAAAAAACATTTATTCTTGTTATAAAAATAAACATATTTGAATACTGTGATTTGCTGTTTCAAATGAACAATCCAGAGAAGCAGTGCAATCAATTGATTTGTGCTGATTTCATTCACTCCACACATTCATTACTGCATAATCATTTAAGAAACATATTTAAAACATTGTACTATCCCTATTACCCAGTGGTGTGACTGCATCTGTCAAATATATTCTCTATTTTTCCAATGACTTCGTTACTCTTTTTGAACCCATTATCCGTGCCTTTCCGAATACGGTATTCGATCAGCTTTGGGCACATCCCTAGATGCTGTGTAACCGCAGATGTTTCAGGAGTAAATTTAATAAAGCCATTTTCAAGCTCATTTCAGCCTATTCATTTTAGCCTTATTCATTTTACTTATAGTGGAATCAAATCATATTTTTTTTTACAGAAATGAACAAGACTCGATATAAAATATACTGCACGAATGCTTCTAGCTTCCAAAGTGGATCTAAAATAGCAGGCAAAAAGACCCGTGACGAAGCCTGTCACTGAAAAAGACTCATGTCACTTCAGCTATCCCAGACACAAATAATGCTGTTCACTTTTTTCCACCCTAAAAGGCTCAGAAAGCCTTCATTTTTTTCCCCCTCATGACAGGTAAAACCAGAATTATAGCCCCTCACCCTCTCTGGGAACGGCAAAAACAGACATTGAATGGCTCTGTGATATGAGGGTCTGTGTTTGAGTGGGTTTGTGTAGAGGGCAAGCTCAATAATGGCCACTCTTGCTGGAGAGAAAGCAAAGTCATGGGGTCAAAGCTGCGGCTAAAATGGTGGCCCAAGGAAAGTGTTCAAGAGAACAATGGTGGTTGATTGTCAGGCTGAGATATGTTCAAGAGCTAATGATGCTATTTAACTCTACCTCTGTCAGCAGTTTCTTTGTTGCATGCTACCATACTCCTAGTAAGTGTAGTTGGATTTACAGCAATTACTATGAATCAAAAATATTACCCATGCAGCTTTCATCAATTTTGACATAATTTGTGAAGTCATTTAAGTTACTATAATGGTTGCAAATATATCAGAAATGACATAAAGTCAAGATGGAACTCTGGTGATATGACAGAACCTAAAAAAACAACAACATTGCAGCTCTAATAACAAAAAATTGCCTTCCTAATGTTACAGGTTTGTGATTGGTTTGTTTTGGTTCCCGGGTTTGGCTTTCTTTTTCTTACTAGGTCATCAGGTCACGTAACACAAAGTAAAACATTAAATCTCAAATTTAATAAATAAAAAAAAATACTAAATAGCCTTTATGAGAAAAATAAAATCACCATCTCCACTGCACATACATATGCAATGGCTCAAACTTTGTGAATTATATTTACGCTAAAAACTGGAATATCACAAATACGACATGCGATTAAAGCAGCGTTTCCATTCAGCGAATCAAAGAGAACAAAATCGATGCTTCCTGATTAACTGGTGCCAAATATCAAAAGTAAAAACAGAATTTAATGCAGAGAAGCTCCGTCAATATTTTCTTGCTCGGAGCACAGACGCTCTTGACAGTTCTGGAGGTAATTAATAATATAATAATAGCACTAATACTGAAATGGTTAAGGTGTTTTAGAATGACCAAAACACTTTTTAGATGTTTTACAATGTGCTCAGCCGGCTGGTTTATCCATTTACACACATTTCCATCAATACATGATCTCTTATAACAAACCTTTTTCAATACACATACTGGAATTTGTTCGGTAAAAGTGTTTCCATTGTAGTTTATGCGCATCTTTTCTTATCGAATAAAAGGTTTTTCCTACTCAGATATGTGCATGTTTTTTATGCACATTTTCCATTTTTATGCACATCTTGGCGTTTCCATCAACCGTATTTTTATGTGAAACATTATTTAAGCCAGGTTCAAACATCACAGCTGACTTATCCTGATTTAACCAACACAGGCTCATTAAAAATGTGTTTCGGCTTGTATGTTTGTCAAACTGCGAAAATGTAGTTAAACACATGTTTGACTGCAGTTTCTAGGAAAAACGCTATAGGTTGGCATGGCTTTTGTTCTTTTCACACTAATGATATTTACAGGGACATATTATTGATGAATAAAGGATTGTAAAAAGAATGAAGGAAAGGGTTTAGGTCAGTGGTTCTTTAGGTGATCTGTACAATCTGAACTGGGATGTATTTTGCCTTGTATGGATGTGGATTAGCCTCATTAATAATTCACACAAAAGACACAAGGAACACATGAGCAGTCAAAAATTAACATTTATAAAGCCCACATAGTTTCCCAGTACTGGGTTGTGGCTGGAAGGGAATCTGTTTTATATAACATATGCTGGAATAGTTGGCGGTTCGTTCCGCTGTGGGAACCCCTGTTATATAATGAAACCCACATAAATTCACATGCATGGAAATACAATGGACAAAAGCATCATGTGCCCAACAACACCATGCACACAAAGCCTTTACAGAAGTACAACAGATGAGATTTCACACAAGTACATTTGTTATGTCTTTTTTGGTATAAATCATTATTGTGATTAATCCACCTCCATATTTTTAACAATCAGAAAATAAAAAAAAATATTTTGTACAGATTTTTTAACACAAAGTGTTTAAAGATCAATTCCCAGTTGCATTAAAGTCCTTAAGTAAGTTAACTTGAGGGTGGAAAAATCCCTGAGGTAAGGAATTTCATTAAGAACATTGCAACAAAACTTCTGTCACCATTACCTAAGTGCTTTTTTAAAGCGTTTCACTGTAGTTTCTGGCAACATACAGTATAGCAACAGGTGCCATGTTTGCTACAGTTACATAAGCAGATCATAACGAACCACGAATGCTTGTCTTGCAATAACTGCAATACACAATCATCTGTGCATCATGCGGTCTATATTAGTTTGTTAATTGAATAGTTTTATTAAATTATTTATCTATGTTTTTTTTTTACAACCCTGCAAGTCTCTTATGTAAAACATTATTATTTGGATGAGAATTCTTGCAGCATCAGCTGTTTTGGTCCCTTAAATTTGTTAAGGGTAAGTGGTTACTAAGGACTTATGGTTACAGGAGCATCTACAGTGTATATCATTAAAGGGAAATACTTAATGGCTGCCTTAAATTCCTTAAGGTGTCCCTTAGGTTTATGCTCTTGCAACCCAAGGTTTACTAAGGATACTCTTAACCTTCAAACTTAGGAATTTCTTAGCTTAGGGACTTTCATGCAACCAGGCCCAAATCTTAAATGTCCCAATCTACTCTCACACATTGGGGCTCCCCCGAATCACATCAAACATTTTATATATATATATATATATATATGTTTATTTTTTCCCCCAATTTCTGTCTAATGGAGAGAAGATTTTTTCAATAATAATTCATTTCTAATAACTGATTTATTTTATTTTTGCCATGATGACAGTAAATAATATTTTACTAGATATTTTTCAACACACTTCTATACAGCTTAAAGTGACTTTTAAAGGCTTAACTAGGTTAATTAGGTTAACTAGGCAGGTTAGGGTAATTAGGCAAGTCATTGTATAACGATGGTTTGTTCTGTAGACTATCAATTAGCTTAAAGGGGCTAATAATTTTGACCTTAAAATGGTTATAAAAAAATTTAAAACTGCTTTTATTCTAGCCAAAATAAAACAGATAAGACTTTCTTTAGAAGAAAAAAATATTATCAGACATACTGTGAAAATTGCCTTCCTCTGTTAGACATAATTTAGGAAATATTTAAAAAAGAAAAAAAAATTCAAAGGGTGGCTAATAATACTGACTTCAACTATATATATATATATATATATATATATATATATATATATATATATATATATATATATATATATATATATATATATATATATATATATGATTTTAAATAGAAAGGATCATGACTTCATAGTTCTGTCAGTTTGTCCACAACAGCCAACACAGGTCACTGAAACATTATATGAGTCCATTGGACAGTGGAGATGAACAAACTGCAGCTTGTAAAGTAAGATGCATCACACTTTTCAAATTATGTACAGTAGCATCTGTATGTTTGAGATTTGAGGGAAGAAAAGCTGTGACGGGGCTCCTGCAGTGTGAGCCCAACCTCAGTGTTATTTGAGAGTAGGAAACAATATCCTTTCATGTCAGATTTCATTGCTGATATGAAATATGCAACTGAAGTGTGAGCTTGACAAGTGCAGTTTTCGATATTTCAGTATTTTGACCAATCATTGTAAAGGAAGGAACTTGAATGCTAAAAAAAAACACCTGTCTCTGTGGATTCCCAAGACAGCAGTGGAAATGAACTGAATCACCTTGAAAGAAACTTGGACACTACAGTATATGGCATATATTCATTGTGCAAAAAAAAAAAAAAAAACATACTGTATATGGGACAATCTTGGTCTGGACAACAAATCCCACACCAACTCAAGGTTTTCAAAAGAAACCAGAATTATGCCTGCAATTCAAAAGTGCTTAAACTGCATTCTTTTTAGTTAAAAAAAAAAATCACAATAGCATTTTCCGGGGAAGGTGGCGGTTGGGTCAGTTATGTGGTTTTGACAGTGAAGTCTTTATACCCACTCTTTCCATGTCCATTTGATCAGCAATAAAACTGATGAGCTCAAACTTCGCCTTACAAAGAAACTGGATTCCGCCTTACTTATGCATTCTGTTTCACAGGAGCCTGGCAGAATGTCTCAATACCTGACACAGCAAACGGGCTGCTTCTTTTCCAGTTCACTTCAAGGCAGACGCTACACAGACATCATGCATCTCTACACACTCCTGTAGAGCAACAGAAACTGTTGGCTTGGCAACTGCGATACAGATATGGCAGACCTCTTGATAATGTAGACACAATTCTGTGTGACTCAGACTGTAACCATGAATCATCCACCTTATGCGTTTGAGAATTTATCTGGAAAACCTAAGGAAATGCAGTTATTGAGCACAATGTAAAGCTTCATTTGTAAAAGCGCTGCAGCACATCCACTTTTTTAAAGTAACTGGACTTGTAATACATGCTGTGTATGGATTTAGATTTTAATTGATATTACTAATTCAAACATTAAGCACATAATATAGTTTACATTCAAATCTGGGCCTTGTCTATTTGAATAAAGACTCTTCCAAACTATTGTTAAATTATGTTTAATAAAATCATGAGCAGTGAAACTGATAAACTGATAAACAGTAAAACTATATATATATATATATATATATATATATATATATATATATATATATATATATATATATATATATATATATATATATATATATATATATATATATACACACACAGACACACACACAGAGAGAGTAACATATTCAAACTAATTATTTATTTATTTATTCATTTGTGTATTTATTTATTTAATAATTTATCTATTTATTTATTTGTGCATTTATTTATTTATTTGTGTATTTATTTATTCATTTGTGTAATTATTTATTTATGCATTTATTCATTCATTTATCTATTTATTTATCTATTTGTGTATTTATTTATTTGTGTATTTATTTATTTATTTATTTATTTATTTTATTTAGCATGTGCATGTGCAAATACATTGTTATTTAATTTCATTTAAACTCATAATTATATATGTTTTCATATTAAATAATCAATATTAAATCTTAAACCCTAAAAAAATGATACTTTCATTTGTGCCGTTTCAGCTGATGCATGAATAACATTTTACTATACAGACCCCCTAGTTTCATGCAATTCCGCAAAAACTCAATGTGCAAATTTTTGCGATCCTGCAAAATTGTTAATTTAAACGCAAAATAATTGCAAAAAAATGTAAATAATCTCATAAAACATCCAGTTCCAAACCATATAATCAAATTATATTTATTTCAGTTTGCAATTAATTGTTTTTTATGACTTACAGGGGTTGCATACGCAGCACAAGTGACGTATTTTTTGAGTGTCTCTCAGAAAACAACGTCTCACTTGCGCCCTCACAATTCTAACACTACATGAGAGCGGGGGGAAATGTTTTACAGCCTGTGCAGTAAACCGAAGCTGATGAAGCGTGAGTTATTCACATGTGGTCAATGCAAAAATAGGATTAGACATCCTGTGGTGCAAACTGGGCATTTCGTGCGTATGACGCGATTCAGAGTGCAAAAGAAAGTGGGAGCAAACATCTAACAAATGGAGCAATGGAACAAAAAGAAAAGCAAGCAACTTACAATGATGGAGGTTGGTTCAAGGATGACGACCAATGGACGTGACCGAATTGAAAGAAATTATTTGTGCTTTACATATATGTCTGGTATTATGTTGTGTAAATGATTTCGTTTAACTCTTTTCCTGCAGTTAACAAGAGAAAAAGCTTTCCTGCAATTGGCGAGTTTTACAATCCGTGTTTTAGGTGTATTACAGTAGGGGAAACCCTAAAGCATGTTCTGAGTGAGGTACATGATGTCAGATGCTAGATCATGGATAAAAGTAAGAATTATACAACCTTCCTTTGGCTTAATCACTACCATTTTAGATCTGTTTTAAATCTTGTCTTGACAAGAGACTAAAATAAAGAAGCTTTATTTTTGTATAATTTGTGTCATTGTCATTGTGTCAGATTGCACACCTATTTTGTCTGCAAATTTCTGGGAATTACCACCACAAAATTATTTTTACCACAAAAAAAACACAAAAACATTGCGAAAAACTATGGGGTCTGACTATACATTAAGTAAAGGCTAAAATTATTTGAGCATTGAGCCTTTTGGCTGACATTATTGGGGTTATGTTACAAGATTACAAATATTGATTACAATTGAATTACTTTTAAATGTATAATTAATTACTTTACTTTCTAAATTTTTTGCTTAATGACTAAATATAGGCATAGAGTATACAACATACCTTTTTAATAAACAAAATATGATGTTAAGAGCTGCACTAATTGAAAATAAAGATAAAATGTTCATGAAAGAATGCATGTTTACGGTTAAAGAAAAGGAAAAAAATGAAAGAAAAGAAAAGAAAAGAAAAGAAAAGAAAAGAAAAAAGAAAAGAAAATCTAGTATTATTGTCAAAATCATGCTGAAAAATAAAAACACCTCAATCTTCTGGGTCAGGTTAGCCGAACACATGTTCTGCTCTTTTAGTCATAAAGTGGCTTGATTAAACCATCCAAATTTGGCTGTTTTTGTCCAGTGTTTTATAGTGTAGTGCAGCCCTGGTCCAGTAATCACAAAAAGCATTGTGTTTTGCTATTCTCAGTAATAAACAAAGTCAAAGCCAATTGAAACATCTTTCAAATTCTGTCCAATCGATCAGGAAACTAAAGAAATAAAATGATGTTTTGATGCTCTTTTAAATGTTGACATGTCCACAGCTAGAACTCTGGAGAAAAGCATTTCTGTAAATATTTGCACTATAGATTTATAGTATACATTTGCACTACAAACACAATTGTATCATTAGATTTAAGTATTAATGCAAATATTTACAGAAATGCTTATCTCTGGAGTTAGCTGTAGATGTGAAAATTCAAAGAACACTATACAGTGCAGTTTCCATAGGATGCTTTACAATACTATATATTTGGATATACTCATAGCCAGCACCCCGACGCGGACGTCCTGAGGCACTGTTTTTCCACATGTCAATGTTTATTAATAGATTACATCAAAATGGACATGAGTAATCTTGACAAATTGTACATCAGTTTAAAGCTACAACCTTCGAGCAGCCATTGCAGCTAGTTGTTTTTCAATAGGAAGCTTATAAAGAACGTATTTGCTATATTTTGTGTAAGTTGAACAGAAAACGCTTATTAGATATGGAGTACATATCATAATAATAACAACACAAACGCATTCATTGCTGTACATCACGGTTTATTTTGAAAGGTAAGAGTCCACAGAAAAACATCCCATCAAGCACATTTAGTCAACCGACACAATAGTGTTGAATTATAGATGGTTATTCATTTGTTTATGTCACCATTTCTGCCGGAGACCTGTTTTACCATGCTTTACCATGTTACTTACACGCGAAAACGGCGTCTTTGTAGTAAAAGGCAACTCGATGTCATAGCTTACAGTGTTACAGATAAAATGAGACTACAAACTGAATAAAAAGTCAAAGTTATAGTTACTAAAATCTAAACAAAGCCGAGTGTTTTGACTCTGCATAGGCTTCCATCCGATCAGTAACAGTACTTCCTACTTAGTACTTAGTTTGACTAATGGAGAATTTAGCCAATGGCTACATGATATATTCAATATATGAACATCTATTGGTGGTGGCTAATATATTGCAATCTTTTTGCTGTCACTGGCTCAGTGATCGGTCAATCATCACGCGACGCACCTGCCCCCTGCCGCACAGCTGCTAGCAGTTTGAGCTAACAGCAGAGCGGCTGGTAAACAAAGAAAATAGATAGTCAAAAGTTTTGTTCTCCTGAAGATAGTTTTGAGAGATTGTTTTAAAGCGAGGAGGAGAATATGTCTGAGGAGAACTGATACTTACATGACGTGGATGAAGAGTAACTTCTGGTATTTTCTAACGGTGAGTTTTATAATGTTTATGTCTGTATGTAATGTTTATGTCTGTATGTTTTTCTGTGAAGCCTGCTTGTGCCTATAAGTGTGAATGTCTCTCCGGTAGCAATAATCTTTCAGTAATGTTTTGCATTATCATATGCTTGCCATTTATCTGAATGGCTGCTATTAGCTAAGCTATCTGTATCATTCATATTGGCAGAGTAAATCGTGTTTGCTACTCAAGGGGGGAAAATACAACTGAAATACAATAGAATCCTAATTCTGTGTTTTTTTTTTTTTTTTTTTTTTTGTCATGTAGCTGAATTTCTGCTGTGGGGTGGATTTCAAGCAGCAGCCAGGAGCAAAGTGAGACAGCAAAACAACAACTCTTGTAATACTTTTTTTGTTGCATATGCACTGGACTAATTTCACACAATGTACTACTTGTGCTCAAATAAATCATTCATACTATACGCTTCTGTCTATTATTTTACAATTGAAAAATTAGTGTAATGTGAAAAGACTAAAACAGTTGTGTTAGTAACCCCAGTACATGTGTGGTCATCAGACTGCTTCTCCACAAACAAGGAGAGGGAGAAAGTTACAAGACATTGTCTCAGAAAAATAATTCCAGAAATTTCATTTTGCATGATATTGACATCAAATTCAAAACACATACTCAGGGGATGTGTAGCTTTTGACCTATTACTTTTCTGTGTTGCTCCAGGACAGATTTTATATATTTGTTTATGAAATAATAGAATGTTTAGTGCAGTGCAATTTTTTTTTTTTACATTACTTAAGCATCTCTAACTTTTTTTCATTTTGAGCATTATAAACTCTAGATGATGGATAATAAAGTCCAGAGTATCTCCTTTTCAACGATACATAAACTGTGAATGTAGACCAAATTATTCAGTAACTGTAAATGTTTTAGTTTGGGATTGTCATTTTTGAGAAAGTGCCTCTGACGGTGAGGGAAAGAAGGACACCGATATAGTCTCAGAAAACTTTTTACAGAAATCTCATTTTGCATGCTATCTTCATCAAATTTGAAATATAAACTAATGATACACTTGGCTTTCAAGTCATATTTTTTCTAGGACATTACATTAATGTTTTCCTGTGTTTGTATATGGAAAAACAAATATTGAACACAAAACAATTTTTTTTTTTTCTCATGACTTCATAATGTATAACTTTTTATTTTTTGTAACATGTAACTTCTTTCCAATGATACCCAGTTTGTGTTTGTAGCTTACTGGAGTCAGGAACTGGTACTATTTAAAGTTAAGTAGGTGTAAATCCCCAAAATTGAGTGATGGGTAACAGGTCAGTCAGAACTAAAGCCAAATCTGGAGCTAATCTGACAAAATAACTTACGATAACAATCCAAAAATGAGTAGTCCAAAGCTACAATTTGCACAGGCTCACCAAAATTGTACAATAGAAGATTGTAAAAATGTTGCCTGGTCTGATTTGTCTCGATTTCTGCTGTGACATTCGGATGGTAGGGTCAGAATTTGGCATACTTTGGGCCCATTAGTACCAATTGAGAATCATGTCAACGCCACAGCCTACCTGAGTATTGTTGCTGACCATATTGATCCCTTTATGACCACAGTGTACCAATCTTCTGATGGTTACTTCCAGCAGAATAATGTGCCATGTCATAAAGCGCAAATCAACTCGGACTGGCTTCTTGAACATGACATTATTTCACTGTACTTAAATGGTCTCCACAGTCACCAGATCTCAAGCCAATAGAGCACCTTTGAAATGGGGTGAAACAGGAGGTTCGCATCATGGATGTGCATGGAAGTCTATAGAGTAAGCAAACTCTTATGCTGCGTTCACACCAGATGCGGAAGAAGCGTCAAGCGCGAGTTATTTACATGTTAAGTCAATGCAAACACGGGAATAGGCATCCTGCGGTGCGATACACACGAATGGCGTGGCACGAATGGCGCGGCGTGGATGGCGTGATACGCGCGAGAGGCGTCGCACGAATTGATCGTTTTTCGCGTTTGACGCGCAAATCGCTCGAGTTCAAGAATCTGAACTTCTGCGGACATTCGCGCTGCGTTAACCAATCAGGAGCTTGTTCTTGTGGGGGCATGATTGTGACGTAGCACCTGTTGTTGGTGTCTGGGGGAAATCCTCCAGCCGACACCGACAACAGTTCATCAAACTGGGCTTAGCTCAGTCAGAAGCACCGCTGAAAGCCTCCGTCATCCAGGTTAAGTTTCTGGAGGAGTTGATGAGCTCACAGACCTGGGTGCACCTCTGAAAGTATGTAGTGGACTCAGACACTGCTCCAAACATATCGACGCTGTTGTATAGCCTTCATAAAGCACATAAACACAGTTATTTCATCAATAAAATCCATGTTAGCCATTTAGCAACAAAGCTACATTCACTGCGCAGACAGAAGCCAGGCCCATGACGCGAATCCGCATCTGTTCTGAAGTGAATTTGACAAGCAAATGAAGCGGAGTTTGACGTGCGAATGAAGCGGAGTCTGACGTGCGAATGAAGCGAGTAAACTCAAATGTTCACGCGTCTATTTACACGCGAATAGCGCGATTTAGCCGCGCGTTCCGCGTCTGGTGTGAACACAGCATTGAACAAACAGCAGCCAGAATGAACATTATAACTTCTTGTTTGCCTATGAGAGTAACCTTCTGATTTAATCACATTTTGCCATTTCAATCTTTTTTTTATCATTATATTAATATTTTACATGTTTAACAAAGCAAAACCGTATGCTCTGGAGGCCCCTGAGGTGCACACATACCCCTGGTTGCGAATCATTCACTCCAGAGGATTAAAACTGACACACAAGCACAGGAACTAGATGCAAAACATCCCAAATCACCCCAGCTTTGAAATCTGGATTATGCAATGGTCTTTCTAATCCTTTTAGTTATTTAAAATCACATTAGGGTTCAGCTAGAGACGAGTGTTCCGCGCGGTGAAGTTTCTTCCTCTCGTGTTGACACCGCAGGCGCTAGTGCAAGGACATTTATTTGTCAGATTTTACTCTTGATTTTTTTTCACTTCCACTTTTCTCACCCTTAAGCTGTGTAATGCTCATGAGAGGTATCTAAACATGTTAGCTCTCTCAGAAACAGATATAGCCCGAACTCGCTCAAATCCATTCAACATTAAAATCCATTTTACAGTCTTTCTTCCCACTGAAAGGGTCCATTCACTGAAATCCCCCTTAGCTATGTTTCTAATGAGTTTATTCAATTAGCTAATGACGACCAGCCTATCTGCTAGTATTAGTACATAAATTGCATCTGCGCCATCTAGACAGAACATTTCATGTCCTTGAATTTCAATGGTTTCACTATCTGACATACGTTTCAAAGTGAAGATGAATGTGGGCAGCTTTTAAGTGCTTGGATAAGTTGTAAAAATTTGTCTCAGAGAAAAGACCCATTACCATATATAATCGACGCGCATATAAAGGACCACATATAAAGGACCACTGCGGACCGGTCTTAAGTTGCATGGGTATACTTTTGACAATAGCCAAAATGCAAAGTATCAAAATAGTGTACATTGTATCAAAATTATATAATATTATTTAAGGCAAAAAATCTAATTTTAGGCAAAGATCATGTTCATGGCCAATATTTTGTTATAGGGATGTACTGATATGAAACTTTTGACAAATAACAATAACCAAATTTTTTTAGATTTGGAGGCCTACATATAGGCAATATTTAGAAATTTATAAATATATATATATATATATACACACAAATATATACATACATATATATATATATATATATATATATATATATATATATATATATATATATATATATATATATATATATATTAGGCCTGGGCGATTTTTTCGATTAATTCGAATTTACGTTTTAAGACGATCTTATTTTTTACAAAATCGAGGAATCGCGATTTTTTTAATAAAAATATTAAAGCCGCTTTTCCACTATCGTGCCAAACCGTTCTGAACTGTTAGACAATCGTGCTGAATTTTGCTGATTTTGTGTGTTGACGTCGTGGCTCTGTTGATGAGCTACAACAGCTGGTTTAGCGGAAGCGCGCCAGGGCGGACTGACCATTGGGAACACCGGGACATTTTCCCGCTAGAGCAACAACAGCCCCGCTACCAGGGCAACCGCAGTCAGCCAGCCAGCTTCGATAATGTTTCCACGCGTGTCGTGCTGTTGTTTGCGTCCCCGCAGCCATCTGTCTCTCCCGTGCGAGTTGCGAGACGGACGCGAGCTGCGAGACGGGCGCGCGCGCACGCGCGTGAGGAGAGGAGGCTAGACAGGCGGAGATGTGGGCAACCAACTTAACTTTCTAGATCGCTTTTAGTCACTTTGGCCCGCTCGCCCATCGCTCCACACACACACACACACACACACGAGGAAATAATTGGACCTAATTCAAAGCCCAGACGGCTGGTTTTGTATATTATACCCCGCGCACCACCTGAAGGACGGTTACGGCGTGTTGTAAATGTCGGTCACCGCAGAAAGTCAAATCTTTCTTTAATTTTGACTTTTGCTTGAATTACGGAGTGGCACAGTAGCTGTCCAAGGTACTGTATAAATTAAATCATAACCCATATATGCACCAATAAACAAGCAAAATGAATGAATGAATAAAATAAATATGGATTCTTAAATGTCGGTAGTTTGTACTCCAAAAAATATCAATACGTATTGAAAAATGTTTTATAAAAATAAATTGAGCAATTTTCAACATTTCAGCTATAGGCCATTATACGATTCAGTTAAATATAAGATAGACATTTAAATATAGATAGATACGGTAATCTTTAATATATACTGGGTGGTGTAGCTACGCACAAATATTTTCTAAAACATCAAGCAGATATTTGTCTATAGCTCGTTAGTTATTTATGAAGACAAAAATAATTAAAATAACAAAAATAAAGCTATAAAATTACAAAGATAAAAAGAGCAGCATTTTGCTAAATATAGTCCTTTATATCCTGATATGCTTTGTGTTGTTTCATTCGTTTTTTTATATTTAACTTGATGCATTCGTTATTTAATGTTTGAATACTGAAATTGTTTAAATGGTTATATTTTACCATCAAAATGTAGTATATTTTATATCATTACCAACTTTTGATATAAAACCGCTGTTATTTTATTGATTGTTATGAAATAATTAAAGTGCTATTATTTTTTATTAGTGAAAGTGCCCGCTCACTTTGACAAGGCCTGTCTAAATATATATTTCTGCCATGCCACTAATACAGATAAACTATTGTTGCATTATCATTGTTTATTTTTCTGTTGTGTACAGAGATTTGAAATATTTATTTCCCCTTCAATCCTTTTCAATCTTCACATTACATTTTGGTAATTTTCTCTCTAAACTGCACAACATATGACCTCTACATAAATACGGGTGCTGTGACTTCTATTGTAGCTATGTTTAGCATCCCTATATGAGAGAGTGCCATAACCGCGTTTAGTCACGGTTGCTTTTCTTTTACAAGTGAGCATGAAAAAAACTAGTTTCGGCATTTATTTAAATTTAAATGAACAAGGTAAGCTGGTAAGGTAGTTGCACAGTAAAAAAAAATAATAAAAAATAAATAAAAAAATCGAAATCGAGAATCGGTCAAACTTTATGAAAAAATGTAGATTTTTTTTTTTTGCCATATCGCCCAGCCCTAATATATATATATATATATATATATATATATATATATATATATATATATATATATATATATATATATATATATATATATATATATATATATATATATATATATATATATATATACACAAATGAAAATCGAGTTGACGTCAGAAGTTCAGGCTGACATCAATGTCACATCAAACCTAAAATCAACCGCATATCAACGTCTAACGATGTTACAGGTTGAAGTTGTTACCACTATGACATCTAACAGACGTTGGATTTTGGTTACCATACATGACAAATAAATGTCGATATTTGACGTCAATATGATGTTGGTTTAAGATGTTGGCTCGACATTGGATTTTGGTCACTTTCCAGCACAACATAAAATCAACCAAATATCAATGTTATTTGACATCGTTATTGGACGTCAAAATAACGTTGTTCGTAGACGTTGGCTAGAGATTGAATTTTAGTCATCTAACATCACGACCATACATCTTGTGACGTTGTGTGCCTGCTGGGAAAAGACACATTTTAGAACCTTTGAATTGATCTCTGAATTTCTAAAATCAACTATTATTATTATTTTCACCAACTTCTTTTATGTAAATAAATTCTACTGTCTGGCAAAAAATAAAGATAATAAATAAATAAATAAATAAATAAATAAATAAAACAATCAAGTAACTAAAGTTAACCAAAATACATGTGACGAGGATCAACCAGTGGAAATAATACAACATTTTTGGGCTAAAAGATATTGGCCTATTATTTTGTTATCAGACTCATAATAACTTTAAAAATGGCATTTATTGGCCAACATCAACATGGCCAGCGATATATTGTGCATCTATATATTTTGTACATTTCTTACTCTAAATATATAAAAACTTTTTTATTAGTATTATTTTATTATCTTATTTTATTTTTTTATTAGTGGTATTCTATGCTAAGAACTTCATTTGGACAACTTTAAACACATTTTCCTTTGTATTTAATCAGGCATTAATTTCATTTATCTTCAGCTTAGTCTCTGATTTATCAGAGGTTGCCACAGTGGAATGAACCGTCAACTATTCCAGCATATGTTTTATACCACGGATGCCCTTCCAACTGCAACCCAGTACTGGGAAACACCCATACACTCTCACATTATCACACACATAAACTACAACCAATTTAGTTCATCCAATTCACCTATAGCGCATGTCTTTGGACTGTGGGGGAAACCAGAGCACCGGGAGGAAACCAACACAAACACAGGGAGAACATGCAAACTCCACACAGAAGTGCCAACTGGCCCAGACAGGACTCGAACCAGCGACCTTCTTGCTGTTATGTGACAGTGTCAACCACTGAGCCACCAGGCTGCCTCCTCTGTATTTAGATAAATACATGATTTTTTGATCCCTCTGATTCCATATATTTGTATCCCGGCCAAACACTACCCTATGCTATCAAACATCAGATTTCCTATTTATTCATATTCATATTTATTCAAATCATATTTATTCAGCTTTCAAATATTGCATAAATCCCAAACTTTCCAAAAATGTACACTTATGAGTGGTTTTGTGCTCCAGGGTCACATAGTGTGCTTCAAAAACCAAAACCCTTTATAGTAAGATATTTTGAGTGCACTTTGCTGTTCCAAAAGGTACAATTATCTTAATTATATTGCTTCCTAAAAAAATCCAATACGGAACAGAGAGAGAAACGTTTTATCTAAGATAAATGCATTTTATTCACTAATGAAAACACTTGATAAGCCGTTGTTAGATATCTGAAAAACTGCTGATTCAAAAACATTCTGTTCCAAAATCAAAATCCTTTTCATTGTAAGCTAACAAAGATATTTTAAATGCAATTTTGAAGCAAACAGGTGTGTTTTTTTCTCCAAAAGGTACTTATCTTAATTATTTTGCTTCCTAAAAATGAGCGAGAGAAAATGTTTTATCAAAACATTCAATAATGAAAGCACCCAATAAACTGTTGGATATCTAAAAAAACGTCTGTTCCAAAAAACCTTCAGTTCCAAAACCCTTTTGATTGTAAGCATACAGAGATATTTAAACTGCAATTTTGATGCAAATGTTGTTCCAAAAGGTACTGTAGTAATCTTAATTATATTGCTTCCTAAAATGTATTGGGGAAAAAGTAAACACAAAAAAAAAAAGGATAAGCAAGAGATGTTCTATGAAAATAAACGTATCTTATTAAATAATAAATAAACTGTTAAACTGTTAGATATCTGAAAAACTTCAAGCACTGTTTACGCTTTGTTCTGTTGCTCGTAATCCATTTCTTTGTTCTGGGTTTTAAAACCGACTGTTTACTCCAAATTATTCTATGGTATTCTCGGTTGGGGAAGGCCAAAAAAAGGTTTGGAATCCTCAAAGCCTTTGTGTGGGACTGTCTGTAAAACTTCAGGGTAAGGAAATACATGACTACCATCACCTTTGAGCCCCTCCAAGCTTGGTCATCATCTTTTTCAAAGTAGTTCATAAAGCATTCTCGGTCCACTGAGACTAAAATCGTTATTTTAACACTTTTTCCACATCTACTAGTGATGTCCTTGCAGACAAATACACTTCTCAAAACCCTCTGATTCCATATTCTGGCTTCAAATGCACCGCTGCTTGCCATTTAATTTTTTGCTTTTATGATATTTATGTCTTATGCATAACAAGGCACAAACTGGATATGCACAAACCACTCATGAATGATCCAATTCTTCAAGTTCAAATTAAAATTCTCTTTCCAAGGCCGATGACAAAAAATAAAAAATAAAAGGAAGCAAAGGCTATTTGGTGAGCAAAGTAAAAGAGAAAGAGCTTTTCATTTGTACAAAGTATGTGGGTACTCAAAACACAGCAGGACCATGAGCTTTTGAATCCACGTTTAATGAAAGAAATATTGTCTATTGTAGGGTACGTTTTATTACAAACGATCCACTTTTTATCTCCTTCATGTTTTTTCAAAAAAGGTCATGTGGTGTGACAAATCTATTTTTAATTAATAATTACTGAACAAATTAATTAAAAACAAGAGTATAAAATCTTCACAATGCATTTTATGTAAGTAAACACACACACACACACACACACACACGTGAACAAACAAATAAATACATAAATGAACAAAACTGATTTTTTTCTGGCTACTTATAAACAAATCAAATTAGTCTAAAATGTATTAAAATGTTTTTTTTTTTAAAATGCTAATTTACTAGGTTACATACTATTTTATTGGATTATACAAAGCTATATATATATATATATAGATAAAAAAATTTTAATAACAAATTATGTTATGATAAAAATTGTTGTGATCAACAGCAGTGGACAAACCAGAAGGCCGATCACATTCTAAAACATCTGAAATGTTGTTATGGTCATTCTAAAGTGCAAAGTCTGTCATCAGTATTATTAATATTGTATTATTATTACCCTGAGGACTGTGTTGAGTGAGAGAGTCTTATGGCACCAAAAGCCACCACACGTTCATTGCGTGTCAGCATTGTCTTCTAAGGCACAAGTAATTTATTATATAAGAAAAATACTCACGCAGCTTCTCCTAAAACAGCGATTTCTGTTTTTCTTTTTGATATTTGGCCCAGTTTATCAAGAAATGTCGATTTTGTTAACTTTGACTCAATAGATGGAAACGCTGCTTTATTCACAATTTTTTTTCATGTAATATTCCAGTTTTGCGCATAAGTCTAATTTACATATTTTTATGGAAACAGCTTTTGAAAAGTTATAATTTTCTGACATTAATAGAAATAATACAGTAGATAAATATTATTATATTATATTATATTATATTATATTATATTATATCATATCATATCATATCATATCATATCATATATCATATTATATTATATCATATCATATCATATCATATTATATTATATTATATTATATTACATTATATTATATTATATTATATTATATTATATTATATTATATTATATTATATTATATTATAATATATTATATTATATTATATTATATTATATTATCCTACTCCAAGGCCAAGCCCCCAAAAATAGGAACTATCCCATTAGAGACCAGACCCACTATTTGAGGCTTAATTTTGAATGCAAGTCCTTTGGTTTCGTGTCTTTGTGTCAAAGCCAACTCCACGTCCCATCCACCATGCAGTTCCTCATACTAGAGAACCAAAGCACCAGGTCGGAATTTATCATCTCCAGCACACGACCACAGGCAGAAACATGCTTTAGTAATCTCACACCAAGCGTCTCGGCTGCTATGGCACTTTGTCAGTGCCGTGAGGCCAGTGAGATTTACTGAGGAGTGAATCCGGGCTCCTAGTGGCCAAAGCTGTCCCATTTTCCCCGGCCTGACTGCACTGACCTCATATGATGAATGTGCTCTTCGGGGCAAAGAAGAACAAAGCTCACCGTTATTGATGCTCTCAATTAATAATCTCAGACCTGCTGCTGGATTCATTGGTTGGAGCGTCCACCTGCTTCATGATGTAATATGGACCATACAGATAAGACACGGTGGACAATTAGAAGCCTAATTAAAAAGATCACTGACAGCGCGTCTGACATGCTCTGCTGAAATATTATGTGTAAGAAATGTTTGCAGGAACACTGGCGGAGGTGGAATATAGTAGTAATAGTAGTAGTGGAAGTAGTAGTAGTTATTGCAGGGGTGTAATTTCCACTGGGGACACTATCTAAAGTCCTGTTTTTTTTTTAAACACAAGTCAACATTGCCACAAAGGAAAGTGGCCGAAAAGAAACTGAGAGAGTCTGTGTATGTTGATGAGCGTGTCCCTTTTCAATAAAGTTGCATGCATGTTCTAAAAATAACTGTAAGTTTAATTGGTTCTATTGGTATTGTGGTTGAAACGATCATTTCAGTAGGTGATAAAACAGCTAGAAGCAACAGATGACTTTAATGTCAACATGGATAAAAAAAAAAAAACACACGAGTTGTTTGATTCAGTACGTCAGCTCAGGTCAGAATAATTATATTATCTGTTAGAATATGCCTGTTGATGCTAGTGTAATGTTTAGAAATTTGTGTTACATAAAATTTAGGAATGCAGCAGAATATTTTTTTCATTAACTAAAGGTGGTTGTTTATACAGATGGCCACTGAGAACGCATGTTTCTTCACGCGCAGTGTTGCAATTTGTTACGCGCAGTCACGTACTGTGCTGCAGCAGCAAAGACCGCCTTTTCATTAAAAAAAACAAAGACATTTTTGTGCTGTATGCAATATCCACCAATTGGCACATGGAACAACTGATTTTGCATTGTCGGGCCAGTGTGAGCGAACGCCCCCCAAATCAACAATCCGCCCAGGGGTGCGTTTCTGAAAACCAGCGTAAGCCAACTGGTCGCAAGTTCCATCGTTATAATAAATAAATAAATATAAGAGAAAGAAAAAACATAGCTAATGGTCAATTTAAGATGTTACAAAAACATCATATAGGCTAGGGGTCTTTTTTTTTGCTTAAGATCGCCCTTATGTTCTTATAATCTTTACACCACATTAAAGACACAGCAGCCAGTAACTTTCAGTTGTCGAGGGTTTTTGTTACATTTAAAAGGTGTGTTTGTGCATGAAACATGTGCGGGCGAAAGAGCACTCACTTCACAGTTCTGTCGATGCCGCAAGTGACTGGGTTTCTTTCTTTCTTTATTTAGTTTGGAGATATTGAAAACATATTTGTATTCAAATATGAATACAACAGAAAGACATAAAACTTAACAAATTACATGTCCCCTTTTGTAGAGTCAGTAGTGTCAGATAAAATAGCCTAAGCTATATTGAAATCATTTAAAGAATTACAAATATCGGAATAATAAAAAACATTAAATAAATAAACCAATATAAAACAAACAAAAGCTATTATAATTTAGGTATATACAGTATTATATAAATGAATTAAAGCGTTTAAGCCATTTTGAACTTTCATTTAACAAAACAAAAAAGATTTTAAATATTTTCTAAAAACAAAACAATGTTTTGAGTTTTGAAATATTATTTTGAATGTATTTAGATATGATTATATTTATCAAATCGTGCAAACAGCATTTTTGGGGGGGGTGAGCGAAACCATCAGAAACTGCCTTTCTCTTCTTTTCTGTCATCTAGTCCTGCACTGCGTACAAACAGATTGGGAAAAAACTGCACGTAAAAAGTGTTTTGCTTTGGGAGAATCAGTGGAGATATGCCATTCTTAAATATTTAACACTACTTTTATCAAACTACTATACAACTATGAAAGACATTTGTTAAAATAATGATTAAAAAAATCATATATTAGCCTACATGTGAATTTTGCTTGCTTATTTTATTTTATTTATTTATTTACATTTTTATTCAATTCAGTTAATCTGTATACTGTGTCAAGGCAGCCTAACATACATGAATATGGTATGATATTTGCCCCCATTTTTGCCCCATAAGTCCACAAGTCCCAAACTAAAAAAGTCCAAATAGATCCAGTTTTAGGTTAGTTTGAAACTTATTTACTCAACCAAAGTTACACCCCTGAGTAGCAATTTAATTTATTGCCCATATAATAGTAAAAACATAAAACTGTAACAACAATTAAATAAATAAATAAATAAATAAATAAATAAATAAAACAAATGCTCTTGTTAAATTGCATGTGAGTGTTTGTGATTGATGTGTATGGAGTAATGCAGTAGTGTAGCTCATAGTCTGGTTGAGTCATTGAGTCTTTCTCCTACAGGTCAAAAGCCTTCTGAGAAAAAGAAAAGAAATGACACTTCGCTTTTTTATATTTTAGATTTTTATACATAGTCAAGCATTTTTAATGACTATATTAACACTGTGTCAGTGAAATAGAGGTTGTTTCTGTGAAGGTGTAAGTGAACATAAGTTAATTTAATTACTAAACTTAAGTAATAACTAATATTGAAGTAAATTTAAATAAATGCACAGCAGAATCCTCTCACAACATCAACATTTTGCCAATGAAGAAAATACTAAACATGCTGACAGAATTTCACTGTTATTAAGTGGAATTTTAAATTTCAAAAGTACAGTGGCCGAGAGAGCTTAGCGTGCTGCAATTTAAGAAAACACATGCAAATTAAAAAAAAGCACACATGCTGCAAATTCTTACAACTAATACACATTAAAAAGGCGCACTGCAATTTCCCACAACGCAAAACAAATTGATAAAACATGTTACATTTTCTCACAACGAGAAATTTACGAAACGGAGCTGCATTTAATGTCACAAAACATCATGGTAGTTGTAGTTCATGTGGTGGCAGATGTTTAGCTCTCCAGCAATCTGCATATGTTAGATCGCTGGTGATCGTGACAATTGTTCATTAATTATCATTTTTTTTATGTAATCGCTCTCAAAGATATTTTTGGTAGTCTTTTTTTTATTTTTATTTTTTATTTTGTTCCTATTAAATTAAAACAGTGAAGAACAATTGTGTAATTGTACCTTTAAAAAATAATAATAAAATACAATAAAAAAAATAGTTCTCACATAGTAGTAGCAAGTGTGAGGAATAAACAAAACCACATCATTAATTACTGATGAAAAATCAGGCTGTATTTTTAAATAAGGTTTTTTATTTCGTTTTTTTATTTTAATATTTATAGACACTAGTTCTGCTTTTAATTTTTCCAATAAAAAATGTCCAAATACTGTGAAATGACATGATATACAGCTAATCCAATTATTATGACAGGATTCTGGGATTCCTTCCACATTTCCCACATCACAAAACATCATATGACCCTACCTCCATCACATATTTTTAAAAATCATTTACTTATAAGAACATAGATGTTGATTCTAATCCAATGTGTTGCTCATACAAGAACTGATTTGTGTTTCCTACAGTCAAAGTCACAGTCATGTTGATTTATAAAGCACTATTAAAAACAACATCCCTTGGCCAAATTGCTGTACAGAGATAAGCAAATGCCCAAAAAATATAGCACAAAACACACTATAGGAAATACACATACAGATGAAGTTTAAATTATTAGCCCTCCTGTGCAATGTGTATGATTTTTTTAATATGCATTTCCCAAGTGATGTTTAACAAACCAAGGGGATGTTCATGGTCTTTTCTATAATATCTATTTGTCTTCTGAGAAAAGTCTGAAATACTTCAGTTTTGCAGGAATAAAATCAGTTTTTAAGGTCAATATTATTAGGTATGATTCACCCAAAAAATAAAATTCTGTCATAATTTATTCACCAATTCAAATCAATTCAGTTTCTTTCTTCTGTTGAACACAAAAGAAGACATTTTGAAAAATGTTTTAAACACCTGTAACCACTGAGGTCCGTAGTACTTGTTTTTCCTACTATGTATGTCAATGGTTACAGGTTTTCAGCTTTTTCTATTTTCTGTTTAACAGAAGAAACGATCTCAAACAGGTTTGGAACCACTTGAGAAGGTGTAAATAGTACACATACATTTAAATATTTGGGGGAACTAGCCCTTTAAAATATATATGCATTTTTTATTTATTTTTTGTCTACAGAAGGACGTTTGGCCAGAGGAGAAATGGTCATGCCCAACTAAGTTTTTTTCCCTTACTTTCGTCAATTGGGGAAGTTTTGTTCCTCGCCACTGGTTTGCTTGGTTCAGGACTTGTGGAGCTGCGCATCTATGGATTTGCTCTTCAGTGTTTGGACTTTCAGCAGTGAAATTTACACCACACTGAACTGAACTAAACTGAACTTCAACTCTGAAAACTGGACTGGAACAGTTTCAATTTACTAGAACTTCTATGTTAAGCTGCTTTGACATTGTAAAAGCACTATATAAATAAACATGAATTGAATTGAAACAACAAACCACTGCTTGCTTATTTAACCTAACATTAGTTAACATAATTACCTAGTTAAGTATTTAAATTTCACTTTAGCCTAAATCCTAGTATTTTACAAAATAGTTAAAATATTATGCACTGTCACCATGGCAAAAACAAAAAAAAATGTTATTAGTAATTAGTTTTTAAAACTCATATGTATAAATCAATCTTTTCTACCTTAAACAGCACTTGGGGGATATTTTTAAAAGAACTAAAATTTCACAGGAGGGACAATACTTTTGACTTCAACTGTATAATCAGGCCCGTAGCCAGCCTGGTGAAAGAGGTGTTTTTTTTATTTGTTTTTTTTTTATTCAACAGTAGACCTTTTTGCAGTTATTCACTTTATTTTCTATTTAATTATGTGGTTTAAATACTGCATTTAGTGACATTTTAAGCATTATTTTTTTTGCTGGATTAGCTTGTCGGATGGTCATCATAACCACACGTTTTTCTACTAAAGCTATTTCCTAAAGATTTAGAATGAGAAAACATAAAGAAATAAGTACTTATTTATAAAATACAAATTTATGACATATATCATTGAGATCTATTAAATCTGTTAAAGTTTTAAATTAAAAACTGTAGCCGATTGTGTCATTTATTAGGGTAATAACAAACTGAGCAGCACATTCAACAGTCAGCACATTCTCAGTCAGAATTTAGCCATTCGAATATTGAACAATTAAAACATAATAATAATAATAATAATAATAATAATAATAATAATAATGTAGAGCTTGATGATTTTTCTAGCCTCTCTTTTAAAAATAGTACATTTAAAAAATGTATGCATAACAACAATAGCCAAATTAATATTAAATTAACTTTAATATGGTCCACTTTTGGTGCTTCATGCTTTTTTATTTGAGATTTATTTCTTTCAGGAATAAGGTCCAAGATTTAGAATAAAAGTTTCTTGTAAAATGTTTTCTCTATTTACCAACAATACAGTAGGTCAGTAGTGAAAGATGACGTAATTTACATCAGATTCCACTTGGTCTTAAAGCCTTTTATTTTGAAAATGTATGATGGCTTAGCAGTCAAAATAAGACAAATGAGCTCATGTATGGGACAAATTCTGGACCTTTGTCAGTGTGGGGTGGGTCTTTTGAACCACCCGAACACCCCCTTGGCTACAGATCTGATACCTTGGTTAAAAAAAAGAAAAATCTCACGTTTCACACGTCTTTAGCTCAGTTATGCAGGTCAGGTATTCCTCTCACATCCACTCTGAATGCCGACTAATGGAAGAAGTGAGCCCTGAAACACCTTCAGAGGAGAAACACACCTCACGGCGCCAAATGGCTTTCGGCGTTCTCTCAGGGGCCGGTTTGAGGGATGCGGGTTTACGCCCTTTTTCCCCATAATAGAAGCTGTGCATTATTTTCCTCCACAAAAACGTCCCATCATTATACACCAAAATTGCAGACACATACTTTAAGGACATAGGGCGCTGGAAAAGTTGGCCGTTGAATTGATCTGACAAGCATTGGGTAAAGAGCCACTTCTGTGATAGATGTGACTCAGCAGACGAATCGCTGGTACATAAGCAAGGAGTTTTTTGGGGTAAAGCGGAGGTTTGAAGACGAGAACTGAAGCTGAAATGGAGCATTAAGAAAATGACACAGTCCATTTCAGCTCCCCAAATCCTCCTCCGGTCGTCTCGCTGAGACATGATTAATGGGCGTAATCAAGTGATGTCCCTCCGTTTGCCTGTGCCCTTCATGCCCTCAGCTAATTACACTGCACACAACAAACAAGCTCAAATCGCAACGGATGCTTTATGAAGTGAGGGCAGTCATTCATGAGCTCCGCTGCGTGCCGAGCGTATGTCATGCTGAAGCCATAAAGAAATGGACCAGACATTAACTGAATTTCTAAAGACTGTCAATGTAGCTCACTGTATAGAGACGCACTGTAGAGCAGTCAGATAACTCACAGCGGTCAGAATTATGCTGCCCAAGAAACCGAATGCTCTTTTCTCTATGAGAAAAAAAGGGGTAATAACTGGCTGTCAAGTTCTTTCAGAGATAGTAATGAGCTGGTAATTTTTTTCTCTCTTTTTTTCCACTTCTTCTTCTTCTTCTTGTGAAGACATATACGGTACTACAGATAAGAATATATATTTTTTGTATTTTTATATATATATATATATATATATATATATATATATATATATATATATATATATATATATATATATATATATATATATATATATATATATATATATATATATATATATATATTCTTAATAAGGGGGGACAACATGATGGCTCAGTGGTTAGCACTGTCGCCTAACAGCAAGAACGTCGCTGGTTCGAATCCCGACTGGGCTAGTTGGCATTTCTGTGTGAAGTTTGCATGTTCTCCCAGTGTTTGCGTGGGTTCCCTTCGGGTGCTCTGGTTAACCCCACAGTCCAAAGACATGCGCTATTGAATAAACTAAATTGGCTGTTGTGTATGTGTGTGAATGAGTGTGTATGGATGTTTCTCAGTATTGGGTTGCAGCTGGGAGGGCATCCGCTGTGTAAAACATATGCTGGATAAGTTGGCAGTTCATTCTGCTGTGGCGACCCCTGATGAATAAAGGGACTAATGGCCCGTATCCAACGAGTGGTACGGTACGGCTCGGTATGATTTTATGGCCGTTTCCACTGTCAAAAGGCGTACCGAACCGAACCGTAACCTATCTTTTTTTGGCTACCTTTCGAAAGGGTACCAAACACCAAAAGGCAGAGCTAGATGTGCAGCTGAATGCTATTAGTTTACAGAGATGCGTCATTCGCTCACGCAACAAGCCAGAATGAAAACAAAGACACCGCCATGTTTTTAATACACAGCCGAGAGATTACGGCGTAATTACTAATTATATATATCAAACGAACCTTATCGTCATCTTGATGAACAGCCACAAAGCCAAAAAGAAGAGCAGATTTTACCCTGTGCCCCGTAGTTTTTTACGAGCCAGTCTGACACGTGAGCGGTTTTGCTTTCTTGCTTGCGCTCGCCGCGCGTCTATATTTGAATTAACAAACTTCTTGAGCTGATGATAATAACGTGCGATTGATTATTGACGTGCTTTTGAAATACGATCCTGTCAGAAACTTACAAACGCAAGAGTGACACACGAAAAAACAAAAGAGAAGCCGGAAAAAAGGAGCACATTATTTTTTCAGCAAACAGGAACAAACTGCCATGTTTAACTATTATTATCACCTTTTGGACTATTATGAACTCGGAATGACTGAATTATTTTTAACAAGAGGCTACACGTGCTGCTGAAGATTAAAGACACATTTAATCATGAGAGGTTTGCACTGATTGTGGGCTATATTTAGTGTTGTTTTGAACCTAAATAAGGGCTAAATGTATGCTGTGTGTAGTTTTCTGTAATTGGTAACATATCGGAGACTGTAAGGGGCTGTATGTGTTCATATATGTTGCATTTATTTATTTATTTTTTTATAATCACAGACGTTACAGTAGGCTATTTCGCACTGTCATTGATGTGCAGTTATAATCAACTCATGTTCATAGAAAAGTTAGTAATAAACGTTTATACAGAAGTACTTATGTGTATAAAGCATCTGTTTTGTGGGAAATGCTTCTCATATTATATGTGAGCAACCCAAACAGCTTTACTGTAGACATTTACTCCAGCGAAAATGACTAAAACTTTCTGTCTTACCCAAGCCCACCAAAAGAGTACCGTTGGTACCCTTTTAGCAGTGGAAATGCAAGCCTGATAAAGCTGACCTATACCGACTCGTACCGTACCGTTCTGTACCAGTCAGTGGAAACGAGCCATAAGCTAAAGGAAAATGAATGAATGAATAATCTTAAGTATTCTTAACCCTTTTATTATTATTATTATTATTATAATAAAATGACTCCAACATTATTAAAAATGAACCATTTTCTATTTTCAAATTTTCATAAAGGCTCTACACAGTTAAGGCAGTTTTATACTTCTGCGTCAAGTGCACGCGTATGCTCTGTCACAGCCTTCGTGCGGTCGCATTGCACTCACCGTGGCTGATGCCGACGCTCACCTCGCAAAAAATGTAACTACACATCTTAACGTCACATAGCGCAAGCTCTATGATTGGTCAACTTGGTAGCGCTGATGAGTGTGGGCAGGATCGAGAGCCGCACGAACCCGTTGGAGCGAGTGTTTACAAGTGTCGAGTCAAGCGAAGGAGGTCCAGATGAAAACTGTTGTTTTGAGTTTACCTTATGATTAAAGTTGCTGCATGTCCACTGGTTCCCACCTCAGAATAAGCACATTTTAGCTACTTGTAAATTAAGGTAGCATTTAGAAAAAGCAAAAAACAGTGAAGAATCTCGACATAGAGAAAAAAAACCTCACTGCCAGCTAGCATTTCGGAGGTGTTATAGCAGAGCAACAGAAACAGCATGCAGAAGTATAAATGGGTGGCAACACGCAAGGCATGCGGCGTGGGTCACACTGATCACTCGACGCAGAAGTATAAACCTGCCTTTAGGGTACAATGATTGTCTTACAAATTACACTACAAAAACTGCAGGCACAAACTGACACACACACATGTATACTCCAACACACAAAACCCTAAATTAAATTGTGCTGCTTTATTTTAGAAGTTTGATGAAGACGGATCACTTTTGGCTTATAGGACAAACGGAATATTCTTAATTCTGAGACCACACAAGGGTTAAATATTGCAGTGTAAAAGCAGAAATAATACTAGAATTTCCCTTGTAATACATTTTTAAATGTAATTTAATCCTGTTCTGGCAAACTATATTTTAAGCAGGTATACTCCAGTCTTCAGTTTCATATAATCTTTTCAGAAATCGATAGTTTCCTCAAGAAACATGGGAATTAATATGTTTTGATATTTACTTCCATTATATCTTTCTTTGAATAACGGTAAGTTCAGAGGAAAGGTATTTATCCGAATGAATCCAAAAGCCTTTACAACTACAACTTCTTAACCTATTACAGTTTTTCTCAGTCACTGGAGAAAGTTCTCAAAACTACCGTCAATCTTCACATCATTGTCACTTGTGCACATCAAAAAAAGCAGTTTCTCATTTGCACAAGTTGCAAATGGATTTGTAGATCCATGCAAATGATTATGTACAATTCTCTGCTGTTTCCTACATTATCAATTGCTTATGTCATGTTGATCAAAATGTATTATAATGATCTCTGTCTGAATAGTCTCACCTCCCACAACATTTTTATACAACAAGACTTTATATGCAAAATGCTTGAACACGTCATAATATTTTGTCATAATGCACTTTTCTATACTTTCCTTTAGACTTTTTTTTTCTAAATCTGTCCTGAATTGGTCAATTGCGCTCAGCCTGTCTTTTCCTTTCTGTATCATAATGACATGGTCTGTAGGCAAATTACAGTACAAACAGTAAAAGCATAAATGTGAATCTTGTCCAGTCTCTTGCAATAAAACTTTCACATACGCTAGGGTGAAGCCAAAAAATTATAATATCTTTTTAATCAAAACCGTAACCACAGATAACACCAGAGCATCCCTCCAGAGTTTACTGTTATATTGACAACATGACTAGGTTTTTGGCTGTTTTATCCAAACACAATGACACAAGGACTTGTGATTCTGACAGTATTGACACATTCATTGACAGAAATTTAGTTTTGAGATATGAACTAGAGATTTTGAGCAAGAGACTGGCTTTTGCAGATAGTCCATGGTGTTTTGCTATTTGTACATGTTGTTTTGAGAAATGCACTTACTGTTTTGCAAATTTCAATTCTGATCTGAGAAATGTAGTCACTGAGAAAAACTGTAATTGCATCTTTGCAAATAATAGTATTATGTATACTTTATAAAAGTGTCAAACTGCAACAGTTACCTGATTTAACCCAGGTAGACCCAGGTGATGTAAGTGCTTAAATTATAAATTAACATATTTACAGTAGATTTTATTATTTCTAGTGAACTCTATATAAAATAAAATGAAGCACTGAAAGATACAATCATCTATTTCAAATGCCAAGAGTGATTTCAGCATTTGATAAACATCCAATTCTAGACCAATAACAAAAAACTTAATACCTAATTGTACACTTATGTGCAGAGTGACTGTGGTTATTTGAGTGTTTGCTTGTTTTGGTTCATCTAGAGGAGAAAGTGGTGCCACTCCAGCCACTAATGATGGAAGAAAAATAAATAAACTACAACAAATGTGTTAGTTTTGCTCTCGTAAACCCATTACAAGACACTTTCTGTGAGTTCCATGTGGTGTTTTTAACAGCATTTAATTGAGGACTGCTCTAAAATTTTACCACATGGGTTACTGTGAGGGCAGTAAAAGAACTGTGATCTAATACTAAATTCCTACCTTGTCTATTAAATGCCTTTTTGGACGCAAGGATGATGCCATTCAATTTCACCTTGCTTTAATTTGCATATCTCAACAAATGCACCAAATTAACAAGCATAAAACGCTACAGTAGCTTTCAAGGGCTCTAAAAAAACAGGCCTTTGTCTTTAATATATGACATTCAGAAGAGCACTCAAACACATTTTCTGAACCATATCTGTCTGAAACATTTCACAAACAATATAGGCATACATTTTTATTATCAGTTTCATCCAAAACTGAATCTAGGATTTATTCAAAAACAAGATGTAGTTCAAAAACCCTTTAGAAACTATGTTGTTTCAAATTACAGTCATTTACCAAGAAGATCAGCCAAAACTCGTGTAAATATTGATGATATCTCATTTTATTGATCCAAGTTCAGATTTATAATCACAAAAAAAACTTCTTCTCCACATCCCCAGGCCACATATTTCTTTCCTGTGCCTGAAAATAAAGACCATATTAATCAATTTACCAAACTTCTAAAGGCAATTTCCTAGAAACACTGTAATATTAAACTCTCAGCCGTGGTGTGGTTGGGTTTGGTCACTTTTCCTTTCTTAGAAATATCACTGATGTTCACTCCTTTTAAACTCCACATCGTTCCCTCATGCTTCTTCTTCTAGGCAACTAATTACTGAGTTCAGTGATGGAAGGGCACATATTTAAACTGCAGTCCATTAATCAAACCTCGGCTGAAATATTAATAATACATGTTAATTTAGCAATTACGACTCCTAATTGCAAGGGCCCCTATGAAAGCCCAGTGATTCGCAACTGATTCGACGCCCAGTGCAAGTCGTGTAATATTCTGGTAAGTAAAACATCAATACAAATGTTAAAAATACTCTGGAGACTCGTATATGTTGAAATGGTATTACATTTTAAAGGTTAGGGTCTGTGGGACTCATTTCATAACCAGGTTTAATCAGTTATAAAATGAATGTTGGTTAAATGGAACCATAATCAGAGTAATGATCAATTTTAAAACATAAAATATTCACTGTAATAAAAATGCTGGGTTATTTCACCCAAATTTAAAATTAAAATATGGACAAATCCAATCATTGGGTTTAAGGTCGGGTTATAAATTAAAATGTTAAATTAAATGAAATTTTAAAATGTAACCCTGTTAGTCAAGAGACTTTTGCCTATGTCCATGTCCAAAGTCTTACATTTTGTTAACCCACTGATGTGTACAATCACAATAAAAAAAACTGTAATGAAGATATAATAAAATATCTAAAGAAATTTGAGTATGCATTTGCAGGAAACTTTTCCCAACCCTTTCACACACATCCTTGGCTGGTCCCCAAAGCGTACGATCACACCGGTGTGATTAGAACGTTCAGAGCGCACGTCATCAACTACAAAAATTCAAATCTGATGGCACACGCTGAGGCACAGCAAGAGGTGCACAGCGCTTGTCATAAATCACAATTTATCCATGCTTTCAAACAAATAACATTTATTTTAATGGTTTCAAACATTCAAATACACAAAACTACAAACAAAACTACCATTTAAGGTTTGTAAAATGCATGCGGATGTCTATGGAGACGGCAATAATAATTGTTTCAATATAACTGGATGATGTGCTTTGTTCACATAAGATACACACTGTTTATGTTACTAGAATATTTTCTCTATTCCTCTCCCAGATACACAGTTACTTACCATCATGTATTTTGGCCAGAAATTATAAATAAACATGAATTAAATCCAGCTGCTCGGATCTCTCCTGCATTTGATGCTAAAATTACAAGTAATGCGTAATGTAATAAATATTACAAATGCTTCTCGTAAACTTCTGATTGCAGCTGTAACCCTTCTAGCAACAATGGCGGCACCCATTACCCATCATATAACAAATAATATGATCATTATTAAGCTATTTAAAGACACAAAATATATATTCTGTCACATATTTGAGAATCGGAGTATCAAAAATGTAACAATGTAATTAGAACATTTGTCAATATTTACAGAAAAATGGCAAAAAGAAACAAAAATTATATATACATAGATCAATGGGGCTGGTGGGTCATGCGATAAACTTGACACATTGCCATGTGAACTTTAGAGAGCAATGTATTCTAAGTAACGGTCACAAAAAATAAAAATTAAAAAAACTCACACATGAGGGTCAGGTGGAGTATTTAAAACTCATGCGTGAAAGGGTTAAGCTTATTCCCTGCTTTATCATGGGTCGCCACAGCAGAATGGACCCCCAATTACTCTGGCATATGTTTTACCATCGAATGCCCTTCCTTCTTGCAGGAAATTGAAAGTTTTCTTTCAATTGCCAAACACAATACAATGCAAAGCTCAATTCAAAAAATCCTGTAAAACACCTGTGAAAAATCGATAAAAATATCCCTCATAATAACATGGTTCATTGTGCAGTATAACAGACTTTTCTTTGAGTAAAGTGAATTCTGAGTATTCTCTCTCCTTCACCTGCACTATTATAACACTGACCCATCCGTTCCCCACCACTTAAGTCCACCATCTGCTAAGCCCACCCCACTCTCACTCCATCTGGAGAAATGAAACTCCTTCTGCCAAGCTTGGACACAAACACTGAAATACTTTATTGGCCCTCAAGGGGATATTCAGCTGTAAAACAACATCAAAACAGAGAAAAAAAATATTGTACTTTATGTGCAAACAAGGTAAAAGTTTAAATTGTAACTAACAAGCACTAATAGATAGGTGAATGAAAGAATGATGGAAAGAAAAAAGAACAATGGATAGAAAAAACAATAGATAGAACTATAGATAGATAAAAAAATAGATGGAACAATAGATAACAGTAGATATAAACAATAAATATAACAATAGATAGATAGAACAACAGAATGATAGAAAAATAGATAGAATGACATGATAACGATACAATAGATAGAACGAGAGGATAATACAATAGAAAGAACAACAACGATATAATGATAAAATTGATAGAACAATAGAATGAGACAATTGATAGAATGACAGAACAATAGATAGAGTGATAGAATGATACATAATATAGAATAGGGGTGTCAAAATTAATCGTTTCTTCGGTGCTTACTATGGCGAGGGAGGCGAGCGGCGAGCACGAGTAGGTTATTTACAACGCTCTAACTACGAAAAACTCAGAAACTGTGCACAATTTCACTGCGTGTGTGTTTGCTGAACACTGTTTCACTGACACTTACAGCAAAAGCCCCTATTTCACGGCGATTAAGAGAATGAAAGTAAACTCCATTTCTCTCTCACTGTGGCCCATGAGTGCATCTGTGAAGAGCGCCAGTGTGCAAGAGCCAATCGCAGCCCTTTCTGTTGAGCGCGTGACCAATCAAAGGGGTGTAAGAAAGAACTTGGTAGTTGGTAGACAAGGCTCAGAAAGCGAGCGGGATATTTATATTTGTTTATTTGCTATAAATGCTCGTGTTGCTTAAAGGTACAGTTTATATATCTGAAGATAGAGGTAAAGTTGGTTTTATATTGGGATATTCATACATTCTCCTTAATAATATCATTTCAGAAAAGTATTATTTGCAAATTCTAAATAGGGAAATCATATTAGCAGCCAATGACTATCAAAGTACAACCTTGTTCACAGTCAATTAGATAGTGTTAATGTTGTTTGTTACTTGTATGCTAATTCCAAGCGAATATTCAAAGTAACATGATAAACAATATAGAGACTTCTAAATGAACAAATGTGTGAATATAAAACCAACTTTACCTTTATTCTGACTGTTGGTATTAAAGGACAAAATTGTTTTACAAATAGTATATAAATATATTTATTCATTTTAATACAAGAATTGCTGTGCTGTGAAAAAAATATAAAAATGTGTATGGAAAGCATCGTCAATGCACCGTGATGCACCGAGATATCGAATTGAACCGAATCGATGGCATGATAATCATAACCGAACCGTGAGACCAGTGTAGGTTCACACCTCTAATATAGAACGACATAACAATAGAACAATACAATAGATAGAATGACAGAACGACAGAACAAAAGGTGGAATGATAGATATAACGATCGATAGAGCGACAGAATGATAGAATGATACAATAGATATAGTGACATAATGATAGAACAATACAACAGATAGAACGACATAACGATAGAACAACAGATAGAACGTTCGATAGAACAACAGAATGACAGATATAATGATAAAATGATACGATAGATAGACTGACATAATACAATAGATAGAACGACATAACGATAGAACAATACAATAGATAGAACTTCGATAGAACGACAGAATGACAGATAGAATGATACAATAGATAGACTGAAATAATACAATAGATAGAATGACATAACGATAGAACAATACAATAAATAGAAAGATAGAACAATACAATAGATAGAACAATTTATTGATAGAACGATACAATACATAGAACAATAGAATGATACAATAGATAGAACGACAAAAAGATATATAGAAGGATAGAATAAAACAACGTAGAACAACATAATGATAGCACGCTACAATAGATAGAACAATAGAACGACAGATAGAATAATAGATAGAATGACAGAATGACAGATATAATGACATAAAAGATAGAATGAGATAACGATAGAACAATACAACAAATAGAATGATAGAACAATGGACAGACTGATAGATAGAACAATCGACAGATTGATAGAATGACCGGATGACAGATAGAATGACAGAACGATAGAACAATGGAAAAATGATAGATAGAACAATTGACAGATCAATTGAATGACAGAATGATAGAATGATACAATAGATAGAATAAATTAACAATAGAACAATACAATAGATAGAGTCACATAATGACAGAATAGATAGATCGATCAAATGACAGACAGAATGATACAAGACAGAAATGACATAACGTTAAAACAATACAATAGATAGAACGACAGAGCGATAGAACAATGGAAAAATGATAGATAGAACAATTGACAGATCGATACAACAACAGAATGACAGATAGAATGATACAATAGATAGAATAAATTAACAATTGAACAATACAATAGATAGAATAACCACAACAGAATAGATAGAACGATCAATAGAATGATCGATAAATCGACAGAATGACAAATAGAATGATACGATAGATAGACTGACATAACGATAGAACAATACAATAGATAGAACCACATAACAATAAAATAGAACAACAGAACGATACAATAGATCGAATGACATAACCACAGATAGAATAATAGAATGATACGAAAAGATAGAATGCCATAACGATAGAAAAATACAATAGATAGAATGACATAACGATAGATCATTAAATAGAATGATAGATAAAACGATTGACAGATCGATTGAACGACAGAATAGAATGATACAATAGATAGAATGACAATGATAGAACATTACAATGGATACAACGGTTAGAACAATTACAATAAATAGAACGATAGACAATGATAGAACAATAGAATGATAGATAAGAACGACAGACAGACAGACAGACAGACAGACAGACAGACAGACAGACAGACAGACAGACAGACAGACAGACAGACAGACAGACAGACAGACAGATAGACAGATAGATAGATAGATAGATAGATAGATAGATGATATGATTTTTTTTTTTTTATTCAATCTATCAGAGTAATTCTTTCTAATGCAACTCGCTGA
Source organism: Danio kyathit (assembly GCA_903798195.1). NCBI lineage: Eukaryota > Metazoa > Chordata > Actinopteri > Cypriniformes > Danionidae > Danio > Danio kyathit. Next base: position 44,356,369 of record LR812527.1, on the reverse strand, counting down.
TATTTGTCAGTTACTCAGCAGGCTATTACATTATTACACATCCTCTCAGAAATAGAGGAGGTCTTTGAAATTGGACATCATTGGTTTCATCTTCTGCACAGCACATCAAGCCATTTCCAGCCCTGGCAATAAAACAAGTTCTGTGGGAGAGCCTCTAAAAGAGTGACTACTGTATATGCCGCTGCTAGATATGAAAAGCTGAAGAACTGAGAGATTACACAAGCACTCGAAAGCTGCATTTGCAACTTCTAATGCGCGCACACACTTCAATGCACACGCAGGAACTTTAACATTTTGTCTCATTCAAAGTCAAACCAATTAGCGCATGCTGCTTAGATTTCCTTGAGGAAATTACTTTTGATTTGAATACGTCCTCTAAAAATATTTACATTGCTAATGGGCACCACAGACTGTGCGTACCCATTGTAAATAAGCGTGTCAGGCTTTGTTTCCTATTAGCTGTCCTACTGAAATCATCTACCCGTGAGCAATCGTTAACGTCTGTACCTTGACGTTCAGATTATATTTACCCAGGTGGAGGCGACAGTGTAATTAAACTATCGGAAGCTTGATTTTAACGAAGGTGACAAATGCAACTGAGAGTAACTTTACAGCGGCCGTCCAATGCAAACAGATGTGTTTGCATGAAGGCGACGCCTGCTAATGATAATGAAAACAACCTGCTAATGTGATCCTGTTTGCGCTCGTGTTGTCCCATTGATGTATAACAGCTAATTTCCTCCGCGAGCATCTGCAGATGATAGAATGTCCACGGGTTGCCACCGTTTTTCTACCTCAGGCTATCGGCACGGTGTAGCACAACAGGTGTGCACCATGTAGCAACCTTGCGCCGCCCAACCCAAACATCCCATCTTGCGCATCAGATTTATAGCTGTTGCCTCTTTTCTTTGGCATAAACAACTCATTTGGACAGGCAGCATGTTGTAAACAATGCAGGCCTCGAGGCAATATATCAGTGCAGTCCAGAGATTTATACGTGTGAAGTTGAGGCAGAAATCTCAGCAGACCAGTGTTCTTGGTCTCATTGGCATCCTCCTTGTTCACTAATCCCACCATTCCCATTGCTCTTATCACCGCTAAATCATGCGGCTGACCCCGACGTGTTTACTGAGGTCTGCCAGGCCTATTCCCAACATCCCTTGCAAATCCGTCATGAGCCAATAAAGAAAATGCCAATGCTGAGCTGGAGGCAGACGTTAGTTCCATGTAGAGGTGCGGAGGACACTAACAGTGGGTCTCCTTTCTTTTTCTCCTATCTCCTCCACACACTCCCAGTCCTTGCGGCCCAGTGCATAAGCCCCATATATATTTCACAAACACTCATGCGGCGTCCACAAATAGAGCTGCGGCTACATGGCTGTCATGAGAAGGATGTTCAAAGAACTGGTGAAAGACAGATAAAGAGAGACAGAGTGAGCCATGCCAGTCATAACTCTCGGAAGGTGGCAACATTACTTTAGAATTTTACACCACAACTAGATGGCGCCACTAACTCGGTTAGTTCTCTTGTGTCCAAAGAATATAATTTTCCCTGTAATTTAGTCAAATCTTTATTCCACGTGATAAATAAACTACTAGTCAGTCAACAATTCGAACTGTAAAAATATTAAGTCCAGTTGAATTGAGCAGCCTAATATGCTTTAACATTCCACCCTGAAAAATATATCATGCATTGCTAAAAAGAGTTTATCACTTTCACTCTCCTTTGGCGTAGTCACTGCTTTTTAATAGGTTTAATTAATTCTAAAATATATTTTTGGTATTATCATCTAAACAATTCATGACATTTCATGAATTACATTTCAGGTGCCAGACTGTAGCACTGAATAAATGAAGACAACAGATGACTTGCAGAGTATAATAACAAAAGTGCATCCTGGCTTTATTTATAATGTACATAGAGCGCATGTGGTCGTGATGTGCAAATGTGAGCATGGAAAAAGTGCACAGCCGCGCACGCATGCAAAGCAATTTCATAATCTTGCATATTGTCAGCGGCTTCATCATACACGCACATTATAGGACTACACAATATCATTGTACCTGAATGACATCCAGAATAAACCAGTTAATGCTCCTTGTGCAGAATGATGAACAATAAAGGTGCAAACCATCAATAAGGTCTTCTGCTTTGATGACGATGAACCACACTGAGACCCCCCACCCCCTCCTCAAAAACTTCGGATTTACGTAAATTACAAGGGTCGCCCCATTGAGTTCGGAAAATATAGAAAATACATATTTATACGGAAGGATCATATCCCTGCTGGGGTCTCCTGAGTCTCCTGTTTCTCCACATCCTGTTCCTCTACAACATGATCTATTGGATGGAGATTTGGATACAGTGGAGCCAATTTAAGTATGGCGAACTTACTGTCATGTGAAGGCAGTTTAAGAGTATTTTAGCTCTGTGGTATGGTGCTGAAAGTAGACTGCTGGGAGTAGCAATCACAAGATTGGTACACTGTGGTCATAAAGGGATGGACATGGTCAGCAACAACAATCAGGTAGGCTGTGGTGTTTCAGCAATGCTCAATTGGAAATAAGGGGTCTAAAGTGAGTCAAGAAAATATCCCCCACACTATTACATCACCAGCAGCAGTCCAAAATGTTTCTACAAGAAGGTTAATGTCAGGTTGACCTTATGTAATATACACCTATGTAATATAATTATTTACAAACAAATAAACGTAAATATACATATATGTTGAGTATAGTTTGCTCAACCAATAAACCAATCACAAGCATCAATAAATACAGTAGACCAAAGATACAAAAAAAAAAAAAACCTATTTTATAGATGTCTGAAAGTCTAGCAGTATTCAGGTAAACAGAAGTAAAACAACACTGTATAATCTTCATCTCCAATATATATATATATATATATATATATATATATATATATATATATATATATATATATATATATATATATATATATATATATATACATACATACATATATATATATATATATATACATACATACATATATATATATATATATAATTTTTTATTTATTTTATTTTATTTTTTTATTTTTTTTTTATATTTCCCAAATGATGTTTAAAAGAGCAAGGAAATTTCTGGAAAATATTTTTTTCTTCTGGAGAAAGTCTTATTGCTTTTATTTCGGCTAGAATAATTTTTTTATTTTTTTATTTTTTAAACACCATTTTAAGGATAAAATTGTTAGCCCCTTTAAGCTATTTTTTTTCGATAATCTACAGAACAAACCATCGTTATACAATAACTTGCTTAATTACCCTAACCTGCCTAATGAACCTAATTAACCTAGTTAAGCCTGTAAATGTCACTTTAAGCTGTATAGAAGTGTCTGGAAAAATATCTAATAAAATATTAATTACTGTCATCATGACAAAGATAAAATAAATCAGTTATTAGAAATGAGTTATTAAAACTATTATGTTTAGAAATGTGTTGAAAAAAAATATTCTCTCCGTTAAAAAGAAATTGGGGGAAAAAATAAATAGGGGGGCTAATAATTCAGGGGGGCTAATAATTCTGACTTCAACTGTATATATAGACACACATACAATTAATCTTTATTAAATTTACAAATATCTTAATTTCTTGTGCCTAAATGCTTTAAAGTGGCTTGAAATTATTACACAATAACATACCTTAAAACACATGCAAATCATAAACATTAAACGTTATCATAAACATGGTTAAACTTTGAAATTACTCCACAAATCACATTCCCGTGATCACCAGCAATCTAGGCTTTGGAGATCTCTGGAAAACATGCATTCGCACCTGGGATACAATTCTGCCACTATATGAACTACAACTCCCTTGAGGCACCACACACACCTGTTCTGGTTAACCTTTGATTACACACACACACACAGCTGGGAGCTGCTCAAGGACTGATCACTCCGACTATTCACCTTATTCTTCACGTATGAGCGGGCACAGCCATTTGAATCTTTTTGTCTCAAGACTTTTGGTCTCATTCACTTTTAGACGTTAAAAACAACTCGCTATGCTGCTTGATGTTGCAAACTTATATTTTTTATAATCTTATCATATTATAATCTAATCTTATTATATTGTTCTACTTGGTCTGTATAGTCATGCAAACACTTGTTTGTAGAGCAAGTAGTTTGACCTTTTTCTGACATTAATTATTGCCAGTCATTTCTTCCACAGGCGACTGAATCGGGAGTTCTAAAACAAAATCGCAAAACCGAGCGCACTTCCGCATTGAAGAATAAGGTCAATATAAACTGCTCAGTTTGACACTCACATTGCTGAGTCTTGTTGGTTTTCACCCTGTAACATCACAAAGTGTTTTTCCTTGTTTAGTCTCTCTGTGTCTGACCCTTGCCTTGTTCTTGTGTTTACGTTGTCTGCCGCCTGCATTGACCATTTGCCTGTGACCTGACTACGCTTCCGGATTCTCTTGTATGTACCCTTTGCTCCTGTGTATGACCATTGCCTGCCTGACTACTTCTAAATAAACTGCATGTAAATTCTCAACCTAATTGTCCAGCATTCTTGCGTTAAACATGTTTTATATCCTGTTATGTGACTATTGCAGATGTATAGACTTTCCAGAAGAAATGTACAAAAGAAAACGCTGTGAAATACATATTTTCTCTGTTAAACATGACTTGTTTAACAGATATTCATCAAACATGTCATAAAGGCTATTCATTTTGTCTTCAATTACATATGTGACAGACAAATGAAAAAAAGGCATAATGAAAAGGCATAATACTTTAAGCCAAATGCAAGACTAGAGTCTCGCTGTATTGCTGAACAGAGTTTTGTCCTCGGTCACAAAAGTCATCATGGTGTATCGATGCACTAACAAGAATCCTAATGGCAGTATAAAATTCCATGTAACAATCATCCACACATATTCAAAGCTTCCTGACACTCTTAATAGACCTCTTAATGTAAGTCTCTCAGTGGATGTCTTGTTTGGCGCCATCAGTGTGAGACGCAGACACCTACGTTTTATCTGATATGAGCTATCAGTGGTGGGGTAATCATAAAACAGAATGATTTTAAGATCGGCTTGCATGACTTTCAACTGGGAACAAATGGCTCAGCTGAATGTGAAAAGCTAATGGATGAAATTTGACTTGTTGGTAACGTAACACCACTCACTTTTCATAAATGCGACACCCCCAAAAATACCTTCTGAATAATGCAGAAGAGCAATTCTGAACATATTTTATGCAGTGATTTAAATCGTTTAAGCTTTATGATAGGACAAAAAAGCAGCATACAATAAATACACTGCAAAAATGCTTTTCTTAGATTTTCTGTCTTGTTTCCAGTCCAAATATCTAAAAATTCTAAAAATCAAGAAGCATTTTCTAGACAAGTAAAATACACTCATATTAGGTACACTTTATTAGGTACACCTGTCCAACCACTCGTTAACGCAAATTTCTAATCAGCCAATCACATGGCAGCAACTCAATGCATTTGGGCATGTAGGCACGGTCAAAATGATCTGCTGCAGTTCAAAACGAGCATCAGAATGGGGAAAAAAGGTGATTTAAGTGACGTGGCATGGTTGTTGGTGCCAAACGGGCTGGTCTGAGTAGCTGATCTACTAGGATTTTCACACACAACCATCTATAGGGTTTACAGAGAATGGTCTGAAAAAGAGAAAATATCCAGTGAGCGTAGTTCTGTGGGCACAAATGCCTTGTTAATGCCAGAGGTCAGAGGAGAATGGCCAGACTGGTTCCAGTTGATAGAAAGGCAACAGTAACTCAAATAACCACTCGTTACAAATGAGGCATGCAGAAGAGCATCTCTGAACACACAACACGTCCAACTTTGAGGCAGATGGGCTACAGCAGCAGAAGACCACACCAGATGCCACTTCTGTCAGCTAAGAACAAGAAACTGAGGCTACAAATCACACAAACTCATCAAAATTGGACAAGAGAAGATCAATGGTTCAAGGCTGGTGGTGGTGGTGTAAAGGTGTGGGGGATATTTTCTTGGCACACTTTAGGCCCATTTGTACCAATTGAGCATCGTGTCAACGCCACAGCCTACCTGAGTATTGTTGCTGACCATGTCCATTCCGTTATGACCATAGTGTACCCATCTTCTGATGGCTACTTCCAGCAGGATAACACACCATGTCATAAAGCACGAATCATCTCAGACTGGTTTCTTGAACATGACAATGTGTTCACTATACTCAAATGGCCTCCACAGTCACCATATCTCAATCCAATAAAGCACCTTTGGGATGTGGTGTAACGGGAGATTCGCATCAAGGATGTGCAGCCGACAAATCTGGAGCAACTGCGTGATGCTATCATGTTATTATGGACCAAAATCTCTGAGGAATATTTCCAGTACCTTGTTGAATCTATGCCACAAAAGATTAAGGCAGTTCTGAAGGCAAAAAGGGTCCAACCCGGTACTAGTAAGATAATAAAGTACCTAATAAAGTGGCCTGTAAGTGTATATTGTCTTGTTTTAAGATATAATGTATTAAAATTAAGTGAGTTTTTTTCTTAAAACAAGCAAAATAATCTGCCAGTGCATGGGGGAAGCAAAATAATCGTATGTCAAAAGGAAACACATATATTTTGCTTACCCCATTTGTCAGATTATTTTGCATGTTTTAAGGAAAACTCACTTAATTTTGGTATACAATTTCTTAAAATACTTTTTTGCTTGTTTAGAAAATGCTTCGTGATATATAATTTTTTAGATATTTGGACTGGAAAATCCAAAAAATCCAAGTAAGAAAAACATTTTTTTGCAGTGCATTAATAAGAAGCTGTAAAGACAACATTGAAAATTTGAGTAAAGGTCAACTAAATATAGATATACAGTACCTTATATTAAATCAAATTTGACCAGTGGCATTTATTCTTCACTTGAAATCAAATAAATGTATTAGATCTAATTATCATCCAATTATAATCCCATCAAATGATACAAAACAAATGATATGATATTAAAAAAGTCCTTGGTGTGACATTCAAAACGTAGTTAACCATTAAATTGTGATCAAAATGTCAAAATGTGTTATTTTTCAATCTTAAATATCAAATCAGAGAAGTACACGGCATCTATATGTATCATAACATTTGTAATAGAAGCATCAAAAGTTTCATATAAACATTATTTGCTATGTCAGTTCTGTGAAACATTAAATTGACAAAGGCAGCTGAAACAAACAGGTTTTTCCTGACAGAAATCCAGCCCTTCCTCTGATCTTATCAGTGTGCTGAAAAATAGAAGTAAAATGCTGCTGTTATGAATGATTCTCTCTCATTTCAATTATAGTACACAGAGCCCGACAGTGATGTGTTTACCAATCATAGATTAGACTTTTTCCTCTATTAACTTTAATGATGCCATTAATGTGTCATATTTTCCTCTCTTCCTCTGCTGCTTTAAAAAAAGGGTCTTTTGTGTTGAACAACAGCCTGGTACAGCTTAAAGCCGGCCTGTAACACAGTTTGCAACCCATTACACCAACATATAATGACAAATTTCAGAATGAAACATGATATTCAACTGGGAAAAAAAGAAATACATATAGGACAGCGTCTGATTGCATTCATCCAGTAATGACTGGCTCATGAAAATGTGATGTTTTATTTTAAATGGGAGGGGAAAAAATGACCTGAAAGTGGGTAAATGAAACAAAAGGACAAAAGATGATAGTAAAATGATAGTCGGACACTATGTTATAGAAAATGATACATGTAATGTATAGAATTATAAAATTAATAATCAACTGAAGGAAAAACAGATCAATGGTTTGATAGATAGAATGCTAAAATAACGGACAAGCAAAATCAACAATAGAAATAAAGGTGTGTTAAGGCGCATTATTGGCACGTTGCTATTTTGAGGAACTGAAATAGACCGCGCCATTGACCAACTAAAAGCTAGTCTAAAGTCCTATGCAGGTCCAAACGCTTACACATTGCTTAATACACACAGGATGTACAGCAATACACAAATATCTTTACATATGAAAAAAATTATTAGGATTAAAATGAATCACCATATGGAGCATAAAAATAAGACATGTGTTTGGATATAACAGTTTTTGACCACACTTTGTTCTTATTGGTCATTTATTCGTGGAAATTAAAACTGATTTTAGAAATGGTTTTGAAACAAATCTTTCCGCTTAACGAACTAAATTTAATATGTAGGCTAATGGACGTCTTTAGTGGAGTGCATACTAGGCATGGGACGATAACCGGTTTCAAGGTTTACCACGGTTTGGGAAAGTCAAGGATTTAAAACTGCTAAAAATTTTCTTTTATACCGTTCCTAAGGTACATGTAAGGTTTTTTTAAATGTTTTTTATGTGTTGTACATAAATCTGTGTTTTTAAAATCAATGAAGACAGCAAAAGTCAATGATTTATTTGAATTATTTAGCCTGACATGTTTACTGTTCCAAGATGTTATAAATGTTTCCTAAAATATAATTGTTGTTTTTTTTTTACACAGACATTTAAAAAGAACTTATTTCAGAGCAGTAATCACAATACTGTGATACCGTGAAACCATTGTATTTTTATCCAAGGTTATCATACTGTCCGAAACTTATACCGGCCCATGCCTTGTGTGTACAACACCGTTTCCTTATCCACAAAAGTAAAGGAGTAAAGTAAAGAGTAAAAGTAAAGAGTGCAAATATAGGAGGCTTCTTTGTTCTCACACAGATGGTTTGTTTAAACCATCTGTGTGATGGAACCACTTACAAAGTCCGCCATGTAAATGTGCCATGGTGCAACGCAACTGACTCTTAAAGGGAATTGGAGATGAGACTCTGATTGGTTTATTGCACATTATGCATAAAACACACCCATAACTCATTAGGGAATAAGCATAACCCTGTTAAACCATGCGCCAGGGCACAGAGCGTATTTTTCCATCCTTAAAATAGCAAAAGTGGATTCATACACACCCTTACTACTTTTGCGCCATGCGTTTTAGACTTTGTGCCTAGATCGTTAAAATAGAGCCCAATACTTTTAATAACAAATTTCTAATAACTGGCTTATTTTATCTTTGCCATGATGGCAGCACATATTATTTTACTAGACATTTTTTTAAGATACTAGTATTCAGCTTAAAGTGACATTTAAAGGCTTAACTAGGTTAATTGAGCAAGTTATGGTAATTAGGCAAGTCGTTGTATAACGATGGTTTGTTCTGTAGACGAAAAAATATATATTGCTTAATGGGTTGATAATATTGACATAATTTTTTATTTTTTTTAATTGCTTTTATTCTAGCTGAAACCAGGCTTTCTCCAGAAGAAAAAAAATATTACAGGAAATACTTTAAAAAGTTCCTTGCTCTGTTAAACATAATTTGGGAAATATTTAAAAATGAAAAGAAAAAAAAAAAGTTACAGGAGAGATAATACTTTTGACTTCAACTGTACATAATGCTAAAACAACAGATAGACAAAGAATAGAAAAAACAGGCACGCAATAATATAGATAAAATGATAGACAGAACACAAACAGAAAGACAGAAAAATAGTATAAATAGAACATTAAAAGTAAAGATAGACAAAAAGAATGATAGTCAAATAGACTGAAGGATAAAATGACAAACAAAAGATAAAACAAAATGATAAAATAACAGAGAACTTCTTAGATGACTTCTTAAAGAATAGAACACTATGTAGAAATCCACCAAAAAAACTAATAGACTGATAAGCTACGTTTTCATCCACCTATTTTTATGCGCATTTTGGATATGCGCATAAAAACTGGTTGATGGAAATGCCAAGATGCGCATCAATTCTGAAAATGCGCATAATAAATTGATGCGCATAACTGAGTAGAATAAACTTTTAATTCGATAAGAAAGAATGTGCTTAAACTAAGATGGAAACACTTTTAACGAACAAATTCCAGTATGTGCATTAAAAAAAAGTAATGTGATTTTGTTATAAGAGATCATGTGATGATAAAAATATATGTGAATGGACAAACCAGAAGGCTGACCGCATTGTAAAACATCTGAAATGTTGTTTGGTCATTATAAAACGCCTCAACCGTTTCAGTATTAGTGTTATTATATTAATCACCTCCAGAATCAAGAATGTCTGTGCTCCACGTCTCATGACTTCAAACGGTATTGCATGTCGGCAACTTCTTCTGAAGTAAAAGTCAATTATTAAATAAAGAAAAGATTCACACAGCAGCTTCTCCTACCGCAGAAAATTCCGTCTTTACTGTTGATATTTGGCACTAGATAATCAGGAAGTGACTATTTTGTTCTCTTTGACTCGTTGGATGGAAACTCTGCTTTATTTGCACATATTTTATGCAATATTCCAGTTTTGCGCATAAATTTAATTCACATTTTTAGATGGAAACTTAGCTAGACAGACTGATCGAACCCTGAGCAGAATGACAGTTGGACAGATCAATGGATAAAATGCTAAATGTTCCAGATAAAACCCAAATTCCTAAGAGAGAGAAAAAGAGAATAGATGGACAAGAAACAGAACAACAGAAGGCTAAAACAATAGATAGAAGGAATGATAAGTAGAACAACAGAGAGAATTCTAAAATGACAAAGAAAGAATTATATAAAACACTAATGTGAAGGATAAACAACAATTGATAGAACACTAAAGCAACAGATAAACAATAAATAATGGATAGACAAATAGACCAGTAAACTGATACAGAGAAAGAACAATAAAATGTCATACTAGAAAGACAGATGAATGATAAAATGATATGATACGATATACGGATGATGAAAACAATGCTAAAACAGATCAATGACAAATAAACAAATAATGACAGAACATAACATTTGATAGACAAATAATGAACAATAAAACACACAATTGATAGATATAATAAATTGAATGCTCAAAAAATGACAGACTGACAACAATAGAACATAAAAACCTACTGAGCCGTGAATCAAACAATAAATATAATGATAGACAGATTAAATAATAAATAAAAATAGAGAATGATAGAAATCTAGAGCGACAGATATACAGATTTTTGCAATGTAGATCAATTGAAAGTAACAGCAGAAATGCTAAGGATCTTCTGATTATATCCATCCATTCAAAGGTGGAAACTGAGCTGTCAGGAAAACACCCAAGTTGAGAGAGAGACACCGAAATTGATGTTTCTCCCCTGAGGCGTCTGTACAGGTCCAGATGGCTGTACACTATGAGGACAGTGTTGCGATGGCACACACACACACTATGGAGGGTTTAACTGGGTTTGAGAGGGGAGAGGGGCAGTGCCAGGCCTGTCAGATGGCAGCTCATTGTGCTTCGCCAGAGGCTGGCAATGGCTACAGGTGGGACGGCTACCACGCCAGCTTGCTGGCATCTAGTCTTGGCGTCCTGGTCTAGTATAGAAGGCAGAATGAACAAGGTTTCATTATGATAATCAAAGGTCGAGTTTTTAGTAAGGTCACGAGGACGTACTGTACAAATCAGCCACTCTGTCTAGGCATATGATGATATCAAATCTTATTGGTTACTTATATTATAAGGTTAATTTATTAGGTATTATTTTATTCTTTTAATCTACAATGTGGGGACAAGATTAATTGGAAAAGAATTAAAAAGGTAATACTTTATGATAAGGTCTAAATAGTAAACACGAGTTAATTTAATTGTAAATAACTTACAGGAACAATGAGAAGGAGCAACGTGTAAAGTAAGTTACGTTAATATTAGTTTAAGCTATACGTCATGAGTTATTAGTTCCAACAAACAAAACAGTTATGATTCATTTTAATGAGTTATTAAACACTAACTAGGAAATTACCATAACCTAAGATTAATAAATGTAGTGTTCATCATTTGGCTTATAGCCTGATTTTTAAATTATAGCCTGTTTTGGTGGCAGAGTCCAGACACTAGTGCTGTCTTGTCTAGTATGTTGTGTTCGGCTGCAGTATTCTTGGGTCGAGCACTCATTTTCTGTCATTGCATTCGTCTTTTTACGAGCACCGTTTTGGTCGTGCTCAGGCCAGGCGTGCTCGGAATGCGTGCTCTCGTCCTGGTGTTTGTGTTTGTTCCATTTATCTGCAGTGTGCTGTTTTATTCTCAGCGTCTCTGTCTAATTGGTTTCGGTTGGCGCTGGGATGGAATATGCATGTTGCATGTGTGAGTACATGATAAGTGTTTTCATTTATGGTGTGCTTGTGTCTTGCGTTCTGTTTGTGTTGTGTTTAGCATGTGGTTCATGTTTATATGTTGTGTTTCATGTGAACACATGGTTCCCTCATTGCGTGTTCTAGTTCTGTTTTACGTGAGCACATGGCTTGTGTTGTGTCTTTGTACCATGTGCTCTCTCTTCTATTGTCTTGTCACACCTACCATGTTAACCTATTATTTATCATTATGTTCACCGGCCCGCTTGTCAGTTTATTGGTTTGCTTTCCCTATTTATTCTCCCAGTTTGCTCTGTCCTGTGCTGGTCCGTCGTCGCTGTTCCTGTGTCGTCTTTGGTCTCCTTCATGTCTGTCATGCCAAGCCCATCCAAGTCAAGTCCAGTCAGTTTGTCTGTTTAGGTTGTTGTTTAAGTTGTTTGCTTGCCTTTTATTTAATAAATTCCTTAAGATACAGCATTTGGCTCCTCGCCTCCTCTCCTTCACCGCAAACCCTGACAGAAACCTTTTCAGCCAATATCTCTGCCATACATTGCAAAAATCGATTAGTCGACTTTAAAAATGAGTAAACCTGTTACCTTAAAATTGTTAAGTAAATTAAATGTGTGCATAATTATAATTATTATTATAAAACAAACTTAACAGTGGCAACCCAGTGGCGCAGTAGGTAGTGCTGTTGCCTCACAGCAAGAACGTCACTGAGTCGCAGGTTCGAACCTCGGCTGGGCTGGGTCAGTTGGCGTTTCTGTGTGGAGTTTGCATGTTCTCCCTGGGTTCGCGTGGGTTTCCTCCGGGTGCTCCGGTTTCCCCCACATTCCAAAGACATGCAGTACAGGTGAATTGGGTAGGCTAAATTGTCCATAGTGTATGAGTGTGAATGTGTGTGTGGAAGTTCCCAGAGATGGGTTGCGGCTGGAAGGGCATCCGCTGCGTAAAATCGTGCTGGATAAGTTGGCGGTTCATTCCGCTGTGGCGACCCCGCAAGGGACAAAGCCGACAAGAAAATGAATGAATGAATGAAACTTAACAGTTCCAAGTTACAATAGTTTTACAATTTATTTTATTAAAGTAGGGCTGGGTGATTTTGCCCAAAATCAAAATCTCGATTAATTGACCATTTTAACTCAATTACGATTAATGAACGGTTATTTTATTTTTTATTAAATTGTTTTGCCCTCATAGTGCACTGACAGGTTTTGTACAGTAAATATGCTCACATATTACAAGTGAGAGATTTTTGAATGAAGGATGCATTACTTGATTTTAAAATAATTGAAAAAAAAACACACACTATCTACTATCTATGACTATTTATTGAACATTATTTGTTACTTATTTATCATTTGACATATTCATTAAACAACTGAAATTAAAGCACACATTGCCTAATACCAACAGTCACGTTTTTCTTATAAAAAAAAGTGAAAACAAATAACTTGCAATTTTGAAAACAAAATTAATTATTTTCAATGTATTTCAAATTAAAAGTAGAAAATAAGTAGTATATTTTCTAAATAAAATAACTGTTACCTGTAAATAATATTTTAAACAGTGCATTTTTTTAATCTTCTGTAAACAAAGATTCTAATGTCAATAATAATTTCATTGTAATGGAAAATATGTCACCTCTGGCGCAGCTTCCAATCATAGTCAATGTAAAATGTACGTGCAAACGTTCGAGGTGTAGTTACATTTTTTGAGAGGTGCACATGACTGCATTCGACGTAGAAGTACAAAGTAGCCTTAACAGAGCGGGGTCACATGACTCCACACATGGTAGGGAAAGCAATTGAAAAAAATTAACCTGGAAAAATTAGATCCATTATAGGTTCTGAATGTCGTTTCGAATTTCGATTACTTTTCGATAAATTGGCAGCCGTATTTTAAAGTAAATTACTTTTTACAGTATTGTAGGCCGGATTAATATTTCAAAATGTGTATGTTTGAAATGAATCTTTTGGAGCTGTAATAAGCACTGCAAACACAATCTGAATATCTAAGTTTAAAGAATAAATAATTATTCTGTACATTGCGCTCATGGTAACATTATCATGAATGTCCATTATCGCATGATATTGCATTATTGAATGACGCCAAACAAAGGTTAGGCAAATATTGCATTTTTCTAAAAGTCACTGACAGCATTTAGATGGCGAATAATTTCATGTTTTTAGTAATTATTCATATACAATGTCATTCAAAATGAAAACAAAAAGGTCTGATAATAAAATGCAGCAAATGCAAATTTATATTAATATAGATAATTGACAAACGTTGGTCAGTAGCCAGTGTTGGTGGGTCAAATAGAAGCTTCTGATATAAATGAGAAATAAAATGAAATCCATGTAAACCGCAGCACTCTCATTAATGGCATTTTAACAGGTTGAGGACATACAACAATTGTTCTTATTATGAAACATTTGCAGTCGCTTTATCTGTGTAACATCAAATATCCTGTCCCTCTTCACATTCTGCAAGCGCATAAATCGTGAACCTTTCACAATTTATGCATCCAGGAATGTTAATGATGCATTAGCGAGAGGCTAGGTCATTTTTCGTATGGATAGTAAGTGCTAGGCGATGCAGTTGGCATTAGCAAGGCACTCTGTGCACTGAAAAAGCACACCGAGGGCTTTATGGACCCTGGGTGAAGTGATTTACTACACAACCAGGCTACTGGTTTTAATCCTGTGGGTTTAGAAGGAGGTTGTAATCACTTCTGTCACCAAGGTCAATGGGGGCTAAGGACACGGGGTGCAGTACAGTTTGGAGGAATGTGATAAAACATAGGGTACACTTTTACCCTGAGAGTATCATCTAAAAAAAAGTGAGCTTAACATTTCTATTTCCTATATCTGCATGGGAAAATAGTGAGCACTTGCTGGAATATTTTAACATGCAAACAGTGATTTTACATATTTACACACATCCCAGAGCTCACTTTTAAAATATGGTATGGCAAAGTATTCAAGTCAGTCTAACAGTCTCAATGAAAAAAAAAACTACTAATGGGATCTCATTAAGAACTGAATGTAATGTGCTGTGATATCCCTTTAAGATCTGTTTGTATCTGACACTCTTAAAGACTTCGGTTTTTCAGTATAAGGGGTTAAGGTGGTGTATTTCCAATTGAAACAGAAATACAGGACATAGTTGTATTTTAGCAATCTTCCTCAACCTCTCTCCACCCTAGCAACCTATTTTATTTCTCTTACATAAATACATTACCTTAAAAATATAGTAGATAATATATAAACATAAATATACTTGGCAGTCAGTTACTAAAGTGATTGGAAATTACATGACATACGTTTTGATAACATAATCAGACTTTTATTTAAATATAGATGACTTTATACCCAACTTATTTGCTACATTGATTTGAATAAGATAACTGTGTGTCGGGTTGATATTACACTTTTAAAGAGAGAAAATAAACATTATAAGGTTCTATCTGACATTTTTGTCAAAATTGAGTTATTGACATTCTTATTAAATGACTTTACACTATGGGATGTGTTTTTATAAGTTGTTTACATTTTAAGACTTTTATTTAAAAAACAAATGTTACACACATATTGTTTGCTACATGGAATGCACAAACTTTGAAGCTCAATATTTCAAAATCATTCAGAATACAGATAGAACCTTATAATTCCAAGGTGACGATTTGTTATACAACACAAGCTATCGTACCACCTGCCAAGGTAGAATTCAGCAGTGGCTTGCTACAAAATCACTCATTTGTCCAAATGGAATAGAAATCCACTTGCCTAAATTTTACACAACAGTCAACTATAATTCATCACATTTCATTGGACATAATCGCATCAGCTTAAAATTTTGCAAAAAAGTTAAAATACCTTGCTCCAGGTACGTTTGGCTGTATGTTTCAGCTGACAAAATCACTAGAGTGCTGTCTACATTTCTGCTAATCTAAAATGTGTTACTTGTGGTACGTTTCGTTTAGTTGTACAGTACATTTCAGATACACATCCTTCTTGAACACCTTCACATACATAATGTTCCTGTAACTATCATTAGTGCAAAAAGGAACAAAAGTCGTTGCCGTCATGCTGCTTCGCAGCCTTCATTTTATCTAAAAACTGCTTTCGCCTGAAATGTTATCTATGCAACCTCAAAATATATTTGGGAGCATTTGTGTGAGTGCATAAAATTGTTGCTTGCGACTGGTTTTCACTGCAAAATGTTCACCGCATGCGCAAATTTAGGACACGTTCACACAGAATGAATCTTTGCACTTGAAACGCAGCACTCAGGAATAGTTTAAAACTGTTGTCATCTCAACTTGCTGCAGTAAACAAAGCCTGCAATGCTTGCCCCACCTTCGCGCTCTTCTTACTGGCCCACTGCTCTAGAACTGACCACGAATAGATTGGTTAAAATCAGCTGTCAATCACTCAGTCAATGCCTTCTGCCTTCAGATGCCAGGGAGAGCTACAACTGCGAAAGTGCTGAAGATGAGAATGAAAACAACACTGAAAGATTTTGTTTTAGAAACCACCTAAAGCTACAATTAATGACACATCTGATTACAGATCATGTGGTGAATGTTAATCCACCATCTACACTTTTCGAAGAGTGGATAAAAGACTTCTATTGGAGTCCGCTATGAAAATAACTAAAGCATTCACTGTAAAGTCTGTGGGACGGAATTTTCAGGTAACTGTTTGCCACATCTACACATTTTAAGCAAGAGAGGTTGTGTTCAATCCTTCATTTAATCGCAAGATGCTGTCAGCCATGCAAGTGGCAGCTATATATAAAATTTACACTACGTAGGCCATCGCAAAAGGGCTTGCACTGACAAAGATTCAACTAATATTGCAGCTCGTGAAAAGACCGGTATTGCTATTAAGATGACGTATGCAAATAATAAGGTATATGTCAAAAGCATCTTTGCAATATCAGACACCACCCGTGAGAACACAGCACAGTTATCGTTAACAGATTCATTCATGCCAAGCAGTGCGTGCATGGCCGCTAAGCAGTCCGTGTAGAGTTTAGTCACTCAATTATGCTATAAAAATGTATTTCCTTGTGATAACAGGATTTGTTTCCTCACGCATGCATATATATATATTTTTGCTTGTTAATTTTGATTAGAGTTGATTTTAAATGCAATAAATCTGTTTATATAAAACTTGTAGTAACAGTGCTCATAATTGGTGGGTCCGACTAAATTTTGGCTGGTGCGCCTAAATTTTTAAAGATAGGAGCACCAGTGCTACAAGCAAAAAGGTTAATTTCGAGCCCTGCTAAAGCACATATTTTGAAACTGTGAAAAAAAACTCAAGCGTCATTATATTACCAGCATTTCTTAAACTGAGTTTAGTAAAAATATAGCAATGAATTAGTAATGAAGGTCACAAAATGTAATATCAATAAATAAACGCTTTTTTTCGTTTACAGATTTTGTTATAAATATTTGATTTGTTTACCTGCATGTTTTACAACTATAAACTTACATCAAAGAATCAAACATATATCTGTATTTAAGAAGGGAGGGAATTCTAAGCATAGCCTTAAACACTGAAATGATAAAGTAACTGAATAAATAAACAAACAAATCGATATAAACAGCAGGTATCAGATTTTTTTAAAAAAAGTTAAACACCGCCACCTTTAGGTGTAGATTTAACCTTCACCAGTGTGTGTGTGGGTGTGTGTGCATGTGTGTGTGGTAAAGCTGTTCGGCACTTTTTAATTTACCTTCAATATAACATCTGCACAGCGAGTCTATGTCCACTGCAAGCCCAACAAATTAAAAAGTAATGCATAATTTAAAAAGTAATTTGGCAGTGGAATCAAATGCAGTGTGATCCGCACTCAGGTGTGGGTATTTTCATCTTGCAGGCGGCTCTTTTTTTTTTTCTTCTGGATTCTCACATTTCCTGTTCATACATCATCCTTCATTTCCTTCATTATTGCTTAGAATATAAGAGGAGATCTATCGCACAATAAGGTCGACTGGGATGATATTACGTTTAAAGTAATGTTAAATTCAAAACCTGCCACTTATCTGGGGATTGAGCCAATTAAAAATCCCACAATTAATGGCAGGGTCTTGCAAATCCTTACATCCCAGTGGTGGTGCGGCATAAAGACAAGATATGGCTTTGCAAATGAATGCAACCTCGCTAGAAAACCTACCCCTGACTATTAAAATATGTGGCCGGGGGTAATATTACATTACCGAGCACCGGGAGATTCTCTTTCATTCTGTTTCTATTCTCGGCGTGCTAAAGGCAGGTGAAACATCTATTCTCCTCATCCCTTATGAAATGACTCTCGGTTCCTCCAATTAAAAGACACGGCTGAAGGTTCGCTGACCGCACAGGAACACTGCTATCATGTCATACTGGCTTGAGGTTTAGAATGTGCTCGGAATGGAAAGAATCAAATGGAGAATTATATATCCAATATAAGGATTTAGCTGCTGTGCATATAGAAGTGTTTCTGTGAGCTTGTCTATTTTCTTGTTTTTGTACTATCGTATGTTTATTTGCATTATATTATTTATTGAAAACAATTTAAAATCAAGCCTTCCTTTATTGCGCTTAGATGCTATTGTTTTACATTTGTCCCATATTAAGCTTCTAGTTATTCTTTAGTGACAATCTATTGTTTGTTTTCAGCAAACAATGAATAACATCATTTAAAAATGTCTGGTATGGAAGTAATAATTACCAAATATTTAATAAATGTAAAAAAGTATAATGTAAGGCCCATGTTTTTTTGTTGAAAACTGCACAAAATATTCATGTATATATATACATACACAACCCAGGCTCATTCTGATTATGTAGCCTTATATACATTTCTGGAGTGCACCAAATACGTCCCAGGAGCTAAGTTTTTTGCTGTTTTTGTTTTCGCAAATGAACCAGAGGACGCTTTTTCAGATCTCAAATTTCTCTCGCAAGTGCCATTCAGGCCCGCTCTTCTCACGTAAATCCACCAGAGGCCGCTGTTGACTAAATCACTGACTGACTGACCAACCGACTGATTACCCCACCCTGCCCCTTCCCTAAACCCAACCAATAGTATTTTGAAAAGCACCTATTGACCCGCCCACCCACTTCCCTAAACACAACCGCAGTGTTTTGAAAAGCAATCCAGAAAAAGAAAAGCCCCCTGATTTTTACCACATTTTCAGATATTACCACATTCTCACCCTGTTATTTACTTATTTATTTTATTTTTTGGATTCTGTTTTTGTCTTACCCGCTTTCTGAAACGGTTCTACACCGGACTCAAACCCAGTCGTCGTGGTCAACTCCGCTCTGCATCTCAAGTCCGCCGACGTACATGTCGAGCTACCGGACAAACTGGTAACAGCAGAAAAGCCGTCCACATGCAGGTAAGCGGTCAGCTAGTTAGCGAGAAAAGGAACAGCGTCATACCGCCCTCTAGCGTTCGTTTTAAAGACGAAATGTAAAAGTAATTCACGATCTCAAGAAATGTATATAGGGCTACGTTTTCAGAATGAGCCTATGTTGGTTTTTCATGCTGTTTCATGAAACAATATATCTTTAAAGAAAATAATAATAATAATAATAATAATAATAATAATAATAATAATAATAATAATAATAATAATAAATGATTAAATAAAATATAATAACTATAAATACTTCTGCTATTGCCATAATGATAAAAATAACATGTATTATTATTTTTTATTTTTTTTATTTTTTTTTTTTATTGTTATTGCTGTATAGTTGTTATAGACCCTTTTCACATTTCCAGGTTTCAGTGCAGCGAACGAGAGAGTACAACAAATTATTATTTTTTTAAATCCTATTTGCTAAAATAGTAAAAGAAAAACTTCATTATGGTGTTAAAAAAGACTTTCAGAAAAAGAGAAAAAGGAAAAAATAGACTAATAACAACAGCCAGAGGAGAGAATAACGTCAACTTTACTGTCCTGCCGTATAGACGCTGCATTAGAAACATCTCGCATAAACGATAATTAGTTTTTTGTAATTTGACGCAAAGATTATATAATACATACATAAATGCATATAAATGTTGATTTATTTATTTTTTTTTTAAATAAAGACAATGATGATCGTGAAATGCGTCATAACCAGGGTTTGACATTAACAACCGCCAACCCGCCAAATGGAGATTTCAGCGTTGGAGGTTTAGACAGCCTTTCCTACTAGCCACTTTGGCTGGTTGAAAATTATTTTTAATTGTAGTTTTCTTAAAAGCAGGGTTTGACAGTAAGAATGGCCCAATATCCATGCAAATGTGATCTTAGAATAACAAAGCATTACGACTTACAAAAATAGTGTTCGAGCAAGCAAATGAAAGCAGGTGAATACTGAATGAGAGGATGATCACTCGCTGTTTAAAAAGCATGCACGCTCCCGTTTACTTGTGCGAAGCAGCCATGCCTGGAAACACAACTGCTGCAATCAGTTCTCTTTGAAATAGACTGGATAAAAAGCGATGCTCGTGCACCTACAGTCCAGCTGCTCTCCAGATGTTTTTAAAAATGTTATTTTGCAACCAACACCAGTTGCCACTTTCGCTTTAACCATTCTTTGAACAGATTATTATTGGCTTAACCATATGCACGCAATCATATGCTCCTTATCACACACTGTAGGCCGAGGTTTTTCACATTGCTTTCTTTTGCTTATAGTTATTTAAGTTAATGGTTTAATTATCATTTATTTTACAATAACATAGCTTTAATAGGAGATTAACTACTCATTTATGTGTAGTTAACTAATGATCTGAGAGACCTAGCCATTATTTTAGATGCATGCCAATACTTTTTTAAATGTCAATTTTTTAGTTTTTTTAAGAAAAAAAATTGTTGAATTAAAAAGTACATGCATACAGCTATATTTTGCTTGTTTTAACACATTTGCAAAAATTTTTGGCTAAGAAATAATTATTTATATTTGGTGTGGTCAGAGAAAATTGTAATATTTTTTGAGAAAACAAATCTTTAGTGTTGAGCCCTAAAAAGTCACGTGAAGTAAAACTGCAATGCGACACTATGAAACCACAACCCATTTGCTCATGCTCATTGAGTAAGCTCATACACAACACAAAAAAATAAATGACAGAGGAGGTATGTGGAAATAACATAAAATCTAAATCAAGTCATTTTA
Source organism: Danio kyathit (assembly GCA_903798195.1). NCBI lineage: Eukaryota > Metazoa > Chordata > Actinopteri > Cypriniformes > Danionidae > Danio > Danio kyathit. The sequence goes on along the minus strand of LR812527.1, from coordinate 44,335,038 downwards.
GTATGCCAAAGTCAAATTTTATGCATATAAAATATATTTTCCCAACAACAAAATTCGGGCTAGTGAAAATGGTGAGTGACTAGTAATGTTGGAAAACTACTAGCCACAGTAGCTGGTGATCAAAAAAGTTAATGTCAAGCTCTGGTCATAACAGTCTTGTGAAAAGGGTACATATAGGGATAACTTATTTTTTTATCTTCTCATTTTTAATTATGATAAAATAAATGATATTTAAAGTCCGAATAGAGTCTACATCAAATCTGCAGGCACATATAAAATCCAATAGTACAAAACCTAGTTGAAAATACAATTTAGTATCTAGTTGAAAATATAATTAAAAAAGGTCCTGTCAGTTTTATCATTTAGCCTCTCTATTAACTTAAATTGTGTGCATTCCAGGCAGCAGTTACACATTTGTAGAAACAGGGCACACTGCTTCAGTAGTACCCATCTTAAGATACCCCAGAGCTGCAGATTCCCTAACTTACATTGACAGGATATTTCATTAAGATCTAAAAATGGAGTTCTTTGTAACATCAGAAGAGTAAGTGGAACATCAGTCCATCGATACATTACGCTGCTCTCATTTAAAAGCTTGTCATAATAACTTTAGCTCTAATTACTGATGGAGGCACGTACTCTGGAAATCTAGATCACATGACCGCACGTCTGCGAGCAAAAGCAACCAACAGCATCGTATACTCGCTCCAGATCCAATCTACAAAAGATAGAGCCACCGATTCCTCTCCATCACTCTCAGGGACTCCAGATAGCCCTTTCTCTCATCTCTTCGACCACGATTAGTGAGATGAATTCCTAGCTAAGTGCTTGGAATTTGTCCTCTCCAGGATAGGATCTCTAGGGACAAAGCTCGTTGTACTGGGCAGTCACTCAGCCGCGGTCTCCCGTTTTGATAAGTCATCATTAACCGGCAGTGCTCTCCATCAAAAAGGCCTGCTTGTCCGCCCCTGTGCCTGGCTGCTGCACGCCTCATTCCACCTATCTCTGATGACCATCAACTCCCCTCCCTACCTCCTCCTCCAGTGCTACTGCCACAAAAGGGGAAGATGTCTCTATAATACAGGTTACAGCAAACATAATGTTAAGGAGAGGTCATGAAAGGCATCACATTAGGAAACAAACAGTTTATCTATTAGTGAGGCCAGTAAGCTTTACTCTCACCTTATACACTTGAGTAGCTCAATGTCTCATTGTGTTTATATAGTGTATGTGGATTTGTAAATCTACATTCTGCCTCTTACTTTGAAACAATCCCTGGGGTTACAGCTACTGTACAATACTGGACATGTTTTAAAACAGATTTTTTTTCTGCACACTAGGTCTTAAATCCACAGAGGGGGCGATTACACAGCGTTTTCAGCCAAAAATGGGAATCTTGTTACATATTTTTACTGTTCGTTTACACAGCATTGGTGTTTTTAGGACTGAAAACACATAAATCTGAAAACAGGTTACAAAGTATAGTAGTAGTAGTAGTAGTAGTAGTAGTAGTAGAATTTTTTGACAATGCCACCATTGTCGTGTTCGTGTAAACACTCCAAAAATGAGTCTATGAAAATCATGTTATACACGTACAGGACATTAACATGATGTCATATTGACGTTGTACCCCAACGTACCCCAACATCGTGGAAATCCGGTTGACATCAGAACACAACGTCAATGTCCAACGTAAAATCAACCAAATATCAACGTCTAATCATATTACACCTTGACGTTGTGTGGACGTTACCACCATGACATCTATCAGATGTTGAATTTTGGTCACTTTCCAACACAACCTAAAATCAACCAAATATAAACATAATTTGACGTCGTTATTGGACGCCAATATAACGTTGTCCTTAGATGCTGACTAGACATTGAATTTTGGTCAGCTGACGTCATGACCTAAATCTAACCTAATATCAACGTCTTTTGATGTTGTGTGCCTGCTGGGATGGTACGTTTTTTGTGTAGTGTAGACTAAAGGCAAACACAAACAAACATTCAACAATGGCAAAGTATGTGGTGGTAGTTTTTGTTGCTCAAGTGTTTGGTAACATTTCAGCAGTTCAATTACATAACATGCAGTAAGCTATACCAAAAGCAGATGATCTACATGCACACCAGCACAGAGCCACAAATCCAATATCCTTCTAAAAACCATTTTAAAATGCAAGGGATTTTTCCATTTTTGGCTACATCTTTTTCATGGAACGTAGACTGGGAGGGCTTTTTTTTTACATCAAAAATGGGGGTTTTAAAGACCAAATGTCCTCAGTGGATAAATTTTAAAACAATGTTAGAGTAAAAATAAAGTTTCTGAAAATGATGATGCATACGCACTTAAAAATAAAGGGTTTTTATTGATGGTTCTGTAAAGAAACTGCTTAAACTTTGAACTTCTGTGAACTCTCTACTTCACAAAAATGTTCTTTATGGTGCAATAAGATTCCATAAGTAAATGATTTTTAGTAGATTTCAGATATCATGTTTTATGTTGTATTTTGAAGAGCATAATTGCAAAAAAACAATCTATGGATCGTATTTAAACTGGAGCCTGTACTTTTAAAAACCATGTGTTCACATTGAGTATTGAATAGCTTATTCAATTTTTAAAACACAAAACTATTTCTGCAAAATTCTAAAAATGTTAATTATCTGTTTTTGCTAATTTAAATTTACAGTAAGAAACAAAAGTTTATTTTAAGAACTGTTCGCTAAAAGGTTCTTTGGGGAACCCAAAAGGATTCTAAGGCATTGCTGTGAAAACCCTCTTTTAGACCCTTTATTTTAGGGGTGTATTATATCAGTGTTTCTCAACCACGTTCCTAAAGGGCCACACACACTGCATGTTTTGGATGTCTCCTTTGTCTGTCACACCCATTACAGGTCTTTCAGTCTCTGCTAATGAGCTGATAATGTGAATCAGGTGTGTTTGGTTAAGGAGACATGGAAAATGTGCAGAGCTTGTGGTCCTCCAGGAACGTGGTTAAGAAACACTGTATTATACAGTATGTGGATGCACGGTTCTGTTCACCTTCACAATTTAAAGTAGCATATATGGCAAGGAATGCAGGTACACTAAAGACCAGAGACTCTAGTGAAGTGATTTACGTGAAGAGCTCTTAATAGCTGGTCTCTGTTATGCTCACCTTGTTAAACTTCACTCCAATCCGGCTCACGGGAGTAATGTAAATCCTGCAGTTCTCCTGCAAGATGTGGAAGGGAGGCAGTACGCTAAAAAGGATGCTAAATACCACAGACTCTAGCGTTTGTGAATAGACCATCTCTTCAGAGAGGTTTACCTTCACAGCTCTAACTTGCTGGCCTCTACTACCCAGCAAACACGCAACACCATAAGACATTAATATTAGGTTAGATTTAAGTCGCCAGGGTCTATGGATGTTATTTTGACACCCAAAAACAACGTGAAATAACATTGATATTTTGTTGATTTTGGGTTGTGCTGGAAAGTGACCAAAATCCAACATCAAACCAACATCTTAAACCAACATCACGTATGGCAACCAAAATCAAACGTCTGTTAGACGTCATATTGGTACCGTCCACACAACATCAAGCTGTAACATCATTAGACATTGATTTTTGGTTGATTTTAGGTTTCATTGGCAAGTAACCAAAATGCAACATCTGTCCGACATTGGACATTGATGTCAGACTAATGTTGGGTTCTGACATCAACCAGATATTCATTTCCAAACAAAACGCAACATCCTACGACGTTGGGGTACAACGTCAATCTGATGTCATGTTGATGTCCTGTGCATCAGGACCCTCATCAATCTAAGCCAACTCACAACTTTCCGGGTCAAGGCACCAATTTAACTTCAGCATTCAAGACTAAGGTAGTAAGATGCTATAGACCCCATCATGTAGTATCAGCTACCAATGCGCCTCTTGAGGCCAGGGGAGTGAGGTAGGGGGGATTCAGCCAAAAATTGGCAAACTTGACAATCCATGCATGTAAATTCACTGTTTACCATTGCTATCCCCATCTCCAACCTTGTCCGCAATGCAACATTTAGTGTGATTAATCGACTAGTCCTTCAGATATCTTTCCCAGCAAGTTGATTTAGAAATTTTGTCATTTTGCACATCCCTCACTGCCATCTCAGAGATTCATTTCCAGACATGCAAATGCATCTGCTGACATACATTTAACAAGGTCTAATTCTGTTTCATACTTGTGCATAAAAGACACGTCCTTCAAAAAGCATATTCATTCATTTAAAGAGCGCTCCGTCCTAGTTGATGAATTCAAGCAATTTAGATAGTATGAAAAAGGCTATTTCTTACCAAACAATGTCAAGAATTTCTCCATTCCGGTTCTTCCGATGACTGGCATTCATCGAGCACTTAATATTTAGTACCGCATTTCATCCACTTTTTTTTTCAAAACACACAGGTGCTTAAATCAAGGCTAAATATGAAAATACAGAACAATTCAGACTTTAACGATCAGTCTATCGTTTGCATTCGGCTCCGAGCCAAATGATACTCCGAGAGGGATCTAGCATTTTCCCACACAGTTCACTGTAGATTTAATGCCAAACAAGATCATAAGGAAGTGTAAACATGAACTTCTGCTCCACTCGCAAATCACTTCTTCGCATTCTATCTTTTGATTAACAAGCTCATTAGTGGAGAGAATTGAGCTTGTCCTGCGATGTCAAAGTGCGCAACTCTTTGCTCCAGTAAAGATTCTTATTTAGCTCACGAATTTAGTTTGTTTCCAAAGATCAGACCCTTCATGCACAGAAGTTTATGTGGCAATATAATGGAGAGCAATAGAATGGTGTGGGAGTTTCCATGAAGACTTCTTCTACCTCCAAGAGCGAGAAGACAATCACCCAGTGTGTAATTGAAGTGACCTGCTGACCATTTGCTATCTCTGGCCCCTACACACACACACACACACACACACGCTGTTTCCATTTCACAACAGGGGAGGGGGCAAAAATGGCTATTGTGTACTGGGGCTACAGCTTTTTCGAGTCTATGAGATGCGTATGTGAAGTGTGGAGGTGGAATAGCAGCGTGAAGCATCCGTACAAAGATTCATCAGGCTGGAGTGGCACATCTCTCAGGTCACACGGTTTTCAGAGGAGGTTATTTTTGATGTGGGCAGCTCTGAGAATTCATGTAGTATAGAGATATTATTTTTCACAGAGGATAGGGGGGGGTTGACTATTATACCGCTGAGACTATTTGACTGGAATGGGCTCAAAATTACTCTGACAAATAACATTGTAGCATCACACCCTGTCGGCAACATGCTCAATTTGTAGCTCCAGTAAGAAAAGGTCAGATCAGTAAGACAGGCTACGCTATTGAGTCAGACCGGTTATGGACATAATTAATGAACAAAAGGAAAAGTCGAGACTAAGTTGGTGTTGACCTTGTCATAGCAGTGACTGATGAAACTGTTTAACAAAGTTTTTTTTTCCATCAGTCATAATTACGGGATGTAAAATGTGCACAGTGATAATTAAACACTCTTTATTACATTTTTGGTAAAGAAAAATAACACTGCTAAATGATCTAATGATGCGCTTATATAAATATACAGTTGAAGTCAGAATTATTAGCCCCCCTGAATTATTAGCCCCCATGTTTATTTTTTCCCCCAATTTCTGTTTAACGGAGAGAAGATTTTTTTCAACACATTTCTAAACATAATAGTTTTAAGAACTCATTTCTAATAACTGATCTATTTTATCTTTGCCATGATGACAGTAAATAATATTTTACTAGATATTTTTTCAAGACACTTCTATACAGCTATACAGCTTAAAGTGACAATTAAAGGGTTAACTAGATTAATTAGGTTAACTAGGCAGGTTAGGGTAATTAGGCAAGTTATTGTATAATGATGGTTTGTTCTGTAGACAGTCGGAAAAAAAAATTAGCTTAAAGTGGCTAAAAATTTTGTCCTTAAAATGGTTCATAAAAAATTAAAAACTGCTTTTATTCTAGCCGAAATAATACAAATAAGACTTTCTCCAGAAGAAAAAAAATATTATCAGACATACTGTGAAAATTTCCTTGCTCGGTTAAACATAATTTGGGAAATATTTAAAAAAGAAAAAAATTCAAAGGAGGGCTAATAATTCTGACTTCAACTGTATATACAAAATGTGAATACATAATCATGTATGATTCATTTGGTTAACAGCCATAGCCAATTTAGATTCACCAACTTGACCTGAAGATGAAAAGTCAATGAACACTGGTAAACTAAAGGGTTTTGCTAGTAGTTTAGATGAGGCATCTTATATTTATTAGAATAAATCAGAAATATACACTGGAAAAAAAATAAATGAATAAATAAAATAAAACATGAAATACACTGAAACGGGGCAGTTAATATTGTAAACAGTTTTTAAAAACAACAGTAATCTGAAGGAGAACACAGATGTTTTTAAAAAGCAAAAAACTGAACTGAACCTTAGTTATCAGTGAACAAACCATCATAAAAACCATCAATAAAATGCATGATACTATTGATGAGACAATCATGAATGGCCTATTTAATTTACTTTGCGCTTCTCCATGTGTGCGCTGCTATATCAGTTCAATATGATCACTGGTCATTTCTTTCTTGTGTTAGACCATTCTGTGCAGTACCGCGCAACACTGCAGTGTGGTCACATTCATTCTCAGTGGCCACATCTGTACATGTAATATCACAACTTAAAATAATATATATGTCTACATATATCTTCACTATGAATAATTTGTGTGGTCACGTTCATTTACTTGCGAATTCTCAGTGTATTCTCTGTTCATGTAATATCACAACTGAAAATAATATACATGATCTTCACTATGAATAGTTATGCTTTTCTATGACGTGATGTCTAAAACAGAATTTCTGTTCTTATAAATCAGGTTTTTACTACAAGGTAAAAATCTGTAAAATGTTGATATGTTTAAATAATATTAATAAAGAAATGTTCTGATGTTTAATATAATCTACTTTTATTAAAAAAAAAAAGGTTCAAATACATTAAATGGCATGACAAGTGACAAGTATTGACCAAATTGAACAAATAACATTATTTTAAAAAATGTCTAAAACAAAAAGATAATAAAATAAAACTGGTTATAATTAGCTACACATTTTAAATTTAGTTTTGTTATTATAAACTAGAATCCATATACTATCATCATACTGCATTTATAGTATGCGCTAAAATAAAAATAAAATAATAATAATAAGGAAATTAAAGCATGAAATACACTGAAACTGGGCAGTTAATATTTTTTTTTTTTTAAACATAACTGTCACAATCACCAGCGATCCAGGCTTGTAGATCGCTGGAAATCATTTACTTTCACTCAGGACTACAAATGTGACCATTAGGACTACAAATCCTGTCATGCATCCCACACTCACACGTGTTCCAGTTTCCCACGGATTGCTAACACACACAGCTGAAGCTGTTCACAACTGATTACATGGACTTTAAAAGCAGCAAAGACACACACACAAGTTGCTGAGTCTTGTTTATCTGTGAGCATTACGATGCATTTTTTCTTGTTTAGCCTAGCCATGTTTTGACCCTTGCCTTGTGTTATTGTTTTGATTAATTGCTGCCTGTACTGACCATTCGCCTGTTATTTGACCACGACTTTGGATTGCCTGTACAGTATATATACCTGTTTGACCCTGTTGACCATTGCCTGCCTGACCATTCTTGTAATAAACTGCACGTGGATCCTCAACCCCATTGTCCAGCACCCTTCACATAACAATAACAGTAATTTGAAGGAGAGCACTGACGTCCTGAAAAAGCAAAAAACTGAACCGAACTTTAGTTTTTAGTGAAAAAACCATCATAAAAAACTCATGATACTATTGATGAGACAATCATGATTGGACTATTTAATTTACTTTGCGCTTCTCCGTGTGTGCACTGCTATATCAGTTAAGTACAGTATGTTGACTATGTTACATAACTGCCCCCTGCTGGTCATGTCTTTTGTTAGACCATTTTGTGCAGTACCGCGCAACACTGCAGCATTGCGTGTGGTGACGTTCATTCACTCGCGCATTCTCAGTGTATTCTCTGTTCAAGTAATATCACAACTGAAAATATTATATATGATATATATATAATATATATATTTTTATGACGTGATGTCTAAAACAGAATTTTTGTTCTTAAAAATCAGGTTTTTACTACAAGGTAAAAATCTGTAAAATGTTGATATGTTTAAATAATATTAATAAAGAAATGTTCTATTTGGTTTAATCTACTTTTATTAAAATGACTTTAAAATTGTAAAGGATAAACTACATTAAAATGACATGACAAGTGACAAGCATTGGCCAAACTTAAAATAACATCATTTTAAAAAATGTCTAAAACTTAAAAAGATAATAATATAAAAGTGATTCTAATTAGCTACACATTTTAAATCCAGCTTTGCTATTATGAACTAAAAATCATTATATTATCATCAGCATACTGAATTTATAGTATAAGCTAAAATTGCTAAAAGCTACTAAAAACATTAAAAAATAGATAATTCAAATCACGGATTAATAATGTAACAGCCTATAAATAACACTAAAATTCTGTGGGGGCCTTCATGAGCCAAGCCACTGCCATTGAGATGAATGTGAATGCTAATGGATGCTTTCTTCAGGTATTATGAGACTTCCTTGGTCAGGCCTCAGCTCTATGCTAGTGACCACCTTGAGACCGCAGACGTTCTCTGTGGTATTTAATTCCACATCCACCAGTCTCAGCTGGAGTCAAAGAACAAAGTGCTGAACAGGGCGGATAAATGATATTAAGGAAACCCACAGATGTTTGAAGCAGCTATCCAAGCTGCAACTCCCAAAATACTTTGTACATGTTTGAAGTTCAAGTTACCTTTGCTTTTGGAGCATAATGAACACCACAGATCTGACTTTACAGCATGTTCATGTTGACAATGTCCATGTTCATTTCACAACATCTTCCTGGATCAACGTCTTTGTTAAGCAACATTTTATTCATCAAGATTTGGGAGGCAAGTGTACAATTCATGTCAAGTTTAGGCTTACATTCAGGGTTAGATTCTTCTACTGTACATCCTTGTAATTCATTAAACTATTTTCCTCTGATACTCAGACTAACTGTCAGTGTTTTATTGTTTATTAGTAAGGGAAAAATGCTTCTGAAAGTGATTCTTACATATTGTTTCTCTACATCTTTATCAATAAAGTTCTGCTCTGAACTCTGCTGTTGTTTTATATTTAGGTCTTGTCCACTCCACAAAAAAAAAGGGTATTTTTAAATCCGGCAGATTTTTTTACATGGTTTGGCTGTTCGTCCACATGCAAATGCAATATCAGATCCCTGAAATCAAAACGTATTGAAAACTGTCCAAACTGCAAAAAAAGCTTGTCTTTTTTGTCTTATTTCTAGTCTAAATATCTAAAAATTCTTAAATCAAGAAGCATTTTCTAGACAAGCAAAATATATTGTCTTTGTTCTAGAAATAATATGCCAAAATGAAGTGAGTTTTTCCTAAAAAAAAACAAGCAAAATAATCTACCAATGGGGTATATAAATAATATTATGTCAAAAAGAAAAACAAGATTATTTTGCTTACCCCATTGGCAGATTATTTTGCTTGTTTTTTTAGGAAAAACTCACTTAATATTGGCATATTATTTCTAAAAACAAGACATGATGTTTTACTTGCCTAGAAAATGCTTCTTGATTTATACATGTATATATGTATATATATATATATATATATGTATATATATATATATATATATATATATGTATATATATATATATGTATATATATATATATATATATATATGTATATATATATATATATATATATATATATATATATATATATATATATATATATATATATATATATATATATGTATGTATGTATGTATGTATATATATATATATATATATATTGCTTCTTGATATTTGGACTAGAAACAAGACAAAAGTGCACCATGTTGACAACTGGAACTGATAATAACCCTTTTGAGGCTTCTGATTGGTTGCTTTGGCATGCTTTTGACAGCACTACATAGTCTGTTTATGCATTTTCATGTGAATGAAGATTATTTTTAAACCATGCATGTGGATTTCTTTTTTTCTTCCAAAACGAAAGAGAAAAAAAAACTGTTTAAAAAAATTCCACGTACGTGTGCAGTTTAGAACTCTGTCTTTAGCATTATTATTATCATTTTTGTGCTTGGTGTGAACAAGCCTTTAGGTTTAGAGTTAGGGACTACATTTTTTACATATAGGAAGGATGTTCAGGGATTAACAAATAATGTTGACCCAAGAACGTGTCTAACACTGAAAAAGAAAAGAAGAATAAAATCAGGACGTGCAAAGTCATCACTTATACTATATAAATACTTTTATCCCATGCATGCATAAAAAATGAGGCCACAAATGGAATCGTCTCCTCGGCTTGGAGAGCAAGGCAATTGAAACCCGTAATGAAACATACAACTCTCCGCCTCTACCTTCATCGAATCCGGGTAAAGATGTTTGACAGAATGACAAAACGTCATTGTGAAAGTTTGTCATATAGAAACAGTGGCGTGTATTGATCGACGTCTCTAAATGCTGTTTGACCGATGCATAATTTATCAGTTTGCACAGCAGCAAATGCAGAACAATCTCATTCCTTGATGCCGGCCTAGTAAAATTGGAGCTGCTCTCGGTGGAGATTACAGCTGTGAAACAAAGAGACGAAAAACAAGCCACTCTGAGGAACAGCGAGTGTTTCTCTGTTCACAAGTAAAGGAAAACGACACTGCAGGTGGACATGGGTTTAATTACCCTGAAAATCACACAGCACTGCCTGCACTGGAGCTTATGCCCTGTGACAATGACGCCAGAGCAAGGCCAGCGGCGGAGAGAAAAGCATATTCATCTCTTGGCGGGGTTAAAGTAGGAAACCCTGCTGCAAATATCTTTCCCCCCCATTGGGATTCAATACCTGAGCAAAGTCACTCCAAGGTGAGATCTGGCTGAATTGGACATTGGGTGTCTCTTGACTGTTCATTATTAATTCAGTCTCTGGCTCATGGGTGCCACAGTATCATTTGAAAGGGCGAGATGAGAAATTGAAGTAATACCGCAGCTTTGCTTCCTAACCTGCCTCCTGTCTGTCAATAGAGCCACTCAAATGATGAGGGTCAGCGGCGAGCGAACGCCTCTGGGTTCTGAAGAGCTTCTGGCTCCTGGAGAAATCTGGAAGGAGGTTAATAAGCAGCTAATGTCCATTTAAATTCTATTCACAATGGAGTTATTGGAGAAGTGTTGTGTGATGGGGATGGCTGGCCATGTATGAAAAGGCAAGAGAGGATGACAAACAACACATTTTATGTGCTGCATGTTTTATTTTATGTGATACGGTTACCTACACTACCCTTTAAGTGTTTTGCGGTCATTAGTTTTTAATTTTCGTCTTTTATTTTTGCAGAAATTAAATGATATACACTGTGACTTCAAATTAATTTTATTCCTCGTTATTTTTAATAGTGTAAATGATGACATTAAACCAAACTGGCTCAAAAGATTTTGCTTAAATTAGAACAGAATACCTTTCATTCCTTTTTCCAATCTTGTTAGATAACAGTGGCCTTCTGTACTTTATTAATAATAATAATAATAATAATAATAATAATAATAATAATAATAATAGAACACCAATTAAAGTATATTTGTTGAAAATGCCACTTTTAAATAAAACTCATTTCTCTAGGCATTGAAAGATTTTTCAAGAAAATAAAACCCTGTTTGACCACAAGAGTTCAAAAACGAGTTGCTCTCTTGATGTATCAGCAAAGCATTTAAATCTCAAGCTAAATATAATAAATTGTTTAAAGAAGGATTACTTGATTGTATCCCTTTCAGCCTTAACCACGAATGTTATTACATTTTATCAATGAATTGTATGCCCAGTTTTATTTTATGCACTATACTTACCTACTGTGCATTACCCTTCAAAAGTTTGGGGTCAGAATTGATAATTTATTCATTTTATTATTCGAAAAAAAATGTTTTATATTTCTCTTAAACACTAACCTACACTGCCATTTTAAAAGGCTTTGGTCTATATATTTATTTTAAACCTGTTTTTTTTTTTTTTCATTCATGCAATGAAACACAGCAAAACCAGTAAAATTACAAACATAAAATATTTTATAACTGTTTTTTTAACCTGAATTTACAGCTGCCATTATTTATTCATTCACATACATTCACAAGATCCTTAAATAAATAATAAAAACTAGTTTTGAAAGAACGATATATTTAAAATCAGAAATCTACTGTAAGAATATAAATATATTTATTGGGACTTTGATCAGCTTTATTCACCCTTCCTGAATAAAGGAATTATCTTCTTTATAATTAAATAAATAAATAAAAACTATTTAATAATTTAAATCCTTTTGAATTTTACAAAAAAATTCACTTAAACAAACTAACCAAAAATCTGATTATAATTTATAAAAGAATAAAATCAAAGATTTTGATTAAGATTATTTAATCTATTACAGGGTTTCTGCAGGTTTCACCAAGTTAACTTTAAGACTTTAAGACATTTTTAAGACCATTATGAAGGAAATTGTAGACTCACAAAGGGCTAAATGCTAAGGAATTTTTCAAATGGTCCAGATGGAAAAGATTTTTATTTCCCCTTAAAAAATATATGTTATAATTTAATACATTTAATAATACGATAATAAATTAATAATAAAAAATTAAATATTTTAGATATTTCTTAGCAAAATATTTTAAATATGGTGTAAAACCGAGCAAGCCCTACTTGTATCTATACACTTTTCCTCCAACATAAACTTTCTTTAAAATAAAAAAAATGAAGAAATGTTTTAAAAGTTTTAAAAACTATAAACTAAATCTATGCACTACAATCTGTCAAGGTCGGTGTCCTCAGTAGTAAAAACATGGAGCACTTTTAAACAAATGTTAATGTAAGGAAAATAATTAAACCATTATGGTACATAGAGTTAAAAATAACCTTTTTAAATAAACAGTTTAAAGTTTTATTGAGATGGATTGCTGGTGATTGTATGGGTTTTGGCCAGATTGGGAAGTTTCAAACATAATAGAAAATTAAAATCAATCAATCAATCAATCAATCAATAAATAAATACTACTGAATTATTTAAATCTAACTTTACAAAAAAAAAAAATAAACAAATCACTTAAAGGGCACCTACGGTGAAAAATCTACTTTTCAAGCTGTTTGGACAGACATGTATGTAGGTATAGTGTTTAGACCATCACATTGGGGTGATATAAACACACACAGTCCTTTTTTTCTCAATTTAACAACATAAAAACTGTGGACCAATTGAAGCAGTTTTGAGATCGACCGCAACTTGACGTAGGAGTGCGGTCCACCCTGTCCACCAACATTAATTGACAGATGCGCATTACCATATCCTCAGTTTGTCGTTTCATGTCCGCCTTTTTCATTAGGTGCGGCTGTAAAGTGTGAACTTGTTGCCTCGCATGCGCGTCCCTCCATTGGAAATAACGAACTTGCCTTAGTTATAGCCTCAGTCAAAGTTAATCCAGTGTGCGTGGTTATTAGTCTCGGTGTACAAGCTCGGAACTTTAAACTAGCACACAGTTGGCATAACTTTGTTTAGTTGCCGCAGTTTTGTTTTGTGCAGAAACACAGTGTTGAAAAGCCTTTACGATTAATTAACCGTGACGAATTAAAGTGCGGTTAATAGTGAAACCAGTTAATCGTTGCATCCCTATATGAATGACGCATGCATCATTACATAGCGGCTGTACAACTAAACAAAGACACAAATGATTTTGTAACTACAACACTGACACATTCTGGCACATTAGGAATATTGATTCCTCAACAGTAGTCTCTGCTTGGTCTGTGTCCAAGTCCGGGTCGTACATGTACGGCTGAATGCTGGTTCTCTCACTCATGTTGCATCTGTCTGTCTGCCTGTCTGTTGCCATACACGAGGCGGGGGAGCTCTTGGCTCCGCCCCCTTGTTAAGTTAGGCGGGAAGTCGAAACCAATCTTCATGTGAAGCAACACACCCCTAAAACAATGACCTGTGTACACGCCCCCAAAATGACACACTTTAACACATTATAATAAAAAAATCTCAATTGTGTTTTGAACTGAACCTAAACTGGCACACTAAGAAGAACCATGACATTTATATTAAATCTTAAAAAAAGGGGTAAAATAGGTGCACTTTAAACAAACTAACCCAAAACCTTGCTATAATCTATCAAAATTTTATTAAAAAAATTAGCTTAATATTATTTAATCTTTTGGTTAATGCTCCATAAAGTTACAAACATAATAGAAAGTGAAAATAAATAAATAAATAAAAAAATAAGGCTGCACGGTGGCGCAGTGGTTAGCACGTTCGCCTCACAGCAAGAAGGTTGCTGGTTTCAGCCTCGGCTGGGTCAGTTGGCATTTCTGTGTGGAGTTTGCATGTTCTCCCCGTGTTTGCATGGGTTTCCTCCGGGTGCTCTGGTTTCCCCCACAGTCCAAAGACATGTGCTATAGGTAAATTGGGTAAGCTAAATTGTCCGTATTGTATGTGTGTGAATGAGTGTGTATAGATGTTTTTCAGGGATGGGTTGCAGCTGGACGGGCATTCGCTGCGTAAAACATATGCTGGATAAGTTGGCACTTCATTCCGCTGTGGCGACCCCAGATTAATAAAGGGACTAAGCCGAAAAGAAAATGAATGAATGAATGAATGAATGAATGAATGAATGAATGAATGAATGAATGAATGAATGAATAAACCTCAACATTAAGTTTACAGACACTGAGTTTCAAAAGTGATTTATCTCTGAAATTGTAATAGACAAAAAGCACTGCACTTTTTTTGTCTACAGAAAACTCTCAACCACATATTCAAAAGTGAAGTCTCCCCCTTGATGTTTCAGCAAAGCAATTAAATTCCAAACTAAACACAATAAACCATTTAAAGAAGGATTATTTGAGTGTATCATTTAAAAAAAAAAGCAGCACACATGCAGCGGTTGAAAAAGCAGCTTGATGTGATCTATTCTAAGCCACGAGCCTCTTTTTTATTTATTCAGGGCTGACAATATGTTGTGTGCTCTGAGACATGGCCTCAAATACAGCCCCTTTTATCTACATCATTTTTTAAGGGGTGCCAAGGTGGTTGGCACTACCGACTGCTGTAGGGAACCAATGCAACAGCTGTCCTCACCAAAATAAATGTTCCAAGCAGAATCGCGTCTTTGACATTGGGACAAACAGATGCGCTCGCTCTACAATTCATCATGAAAACATATCACCAAGAATCACAGCGGTGTTTGGGTGAAGCCTCTGGCTATAATGCCTGCCGAACAGAGAGAAAAGCATTAATTTAGTATTGGCCCACAGTGATAAGAGGGGCGATATTGTTCGTCAACGGATCTATAAAGTCCATCCGCACACCTGCCCATCACTAGATCCATAAAGTCTTATTAAAGGCTGTGGTACAGCGAGGCTGATAAAAGGCCAGGGTCACTGCTGTAATATCTGTCTGCTCTGCTTCAGGCTTTCTCTGCGGTTCACGCTGGCTGTCAAACGGCACGCGGACATCAGGGTAAAGTGTTCAAGCATTAGTGTGGAGAAAACAAAAATCTGGCTCATGATTTATGCACTGTTGTTCAATGGAAGACTTGGGCTGTCTTAAACAAAGGAAAAACATACACTAAATCCATACTCATCCATTATATACATACAGTACTGTTGGAAAGTGGGTGGTGTGATCTTTAAAGTTTGGATAATAAAGTTTGGATTTATTTGATTAAAAATATAATAAAACTTGTTTTAAGTTGTTCTTTTTCAGTAATATCTAAGAAAAGTATTTTAATCCTGACCATGAGATGACTGCGCATATGTAATTTATTAGCAGTCAACATTTGAAGTGGATCAAAAAAGTTTTTCAAAACAAGACAGAAATGGATGTTGTTCAATAGTTTTTGATGAAATATATATGTTTTATATACATTATAATACAGTGGGGGAAATAAGTATTCAACACAACATGCTTTTTGTCTGGGAAAAATATTCTAAAGGAGCTGTTGACATGGAATTGAACTGGATTTTGGTAAAAACCCAAAAAATACAAACATAAAAATATAACAAAAAGCAAATCTGAAAAAGTAGTTGTGTGTAATAACAATGAAATGACACAAAGATAATGTACTGAACTACTGAAATGTATTTAATACTTTTTTGGTGATGACAGCTTAAAGACGCCCCTCATAAGGAGAATGAAATCACATGAATTCTTTCACAGACTTCAACAGAGTGTAAAACTCTTTATGGTTCTGTGGGATTCGTCTATCCAAACTGATCTTTATTTTGTATTTTCTATTGAATTCAAGGCTGGTGATTGACTGGGCCATTCTACAGCTTGATTTTCTTTCTAGATCATCTGTTTTGGATCATTGTCTTGCTGAAATGTCCATTCTGGTTTCATCTTCACCATCCTTGTAATGTAGATGTTGGACTGAAGCAGCTGATATTAATTTACACTGACAAAGGGCAGAGGGTTGCTGAAGAACTACTAAGAGATTTCAGCTGCTGTCTGAGCTTTCACAGCCCTTTTACAGCTCCCTTTCTTCATGTGTTCAATACTTTTTTCCTTTGTCATTTCATTTTATTACACATAACTTAATTTCTAAACTAATTAATATTGTTTTCTTTGCATATATGGATTTCTTTGGTTGTTACCAACATCTGGTGAAAATTCAAGTCAACGGCACCTTTGCAAATATGTTTTCGGAAAAATGGTGACGTTTTGAATACTTATTTCCCCCACTGTAAATATTATATTTTTACATTAAAAATCTAAATATAACTGTCATTTTAATTTAAAACTTTAAAATGTAAATTATTCAAAGCCAAATCTTAAGGTCACATCATTCAGAAACTAATTTTATTAATAATGTGGTGCTCAATAAATATGTGTTATTATTTTTATTCATTTCTTAATTATGAATGCAGTTAAAACTTTTGGCTCTTAAAGGTCATCAGACGACTAGTTGCAACTAATGTCACTGACAGTAATTTCATAGTTCAATGCATCCTTTGTGAATAAAAATAAATCAAATCAAGTATATGTAAAATAACTGTGTTTAATTACTTATGAGAGAAGCTTATAAGGGAGTTAGATTCCTGAAAAAAAAAACTCTGAATCTGTCCTTTTTCAATTAGTCTGTCTTATCTGGTTCACAAAACATGTCTGAATGATTTGTTCATGAATTTGATTCATCCACTTCTTCAGTTTAACACATTAGCTATTAATGACGATCTTGTAAGGGTTAACAGCTCACTGGAGAGGAAGATTATCAACGAACGAAAACTGCAATTTCCATCCGTTTAGCACATAATGCTTTTGTACGCGTTTAAAACACTGTCATACATAAAACACAAGTCATATAGTGCTTTAAAGTGTCATTTTTAAAGTTGAAAGCTCTCGTTTCTATTCATTTTCTTTGCACATAATAGGGAATAAACGATCAGGACATTCTCTTAAAATTCCTCTTTTTCATTTTCAGCGATAGAAAGAATAGCATACAAGTTAAGTATGACAAAAGGACGAATAGATGAAGACGGAATGAGTTTTCAAGGAGAACAATCCCTTCAACACAACCACGAACGTCTGAATTTGTGCCTCATTTATCATACTAATTATTTACTATGGAACAAGATGTGATGAAGAACAGCTACGGAGTAATCAAGCACAACTGAATTACGATTTATGAAAAGTGTTACAAATTTCGAAAACGATCAAGGCTGCTTCGTGAATCACTGAAAGAAACGTCAATGAGTCATACTTGGCCAAAGGCAATTTGCATGCAAATCGACTCTTGGTTTGATATGATCAAAAAAAAAAAAAAAAAAGTCACACGTACGACATGAATGGCTTTCAACAAAAAAACAAACTCCTGAGGCAGTGATCCTTCAGGTAGAGCTGATTAAATTACAGCCACCTCACGGCTGAGCAAAGTGACTCACAACTAGGTCGAGCGGCCCATCAGAAGCACATAAAACAGTGTGACACAGCTACATTGTGACTTGGAAGGGTACTCCATCACTCCATGTCCAAAGATTAATGGTGGAGAATGTCAGAGGGAATAAGGTCATGCACTGAGAGACCTGGCTTTAGGGAGGCCACTGCATGTCTCATGTTTGCTTTCAGACTATTAGAAGACCGACACAGGTCTGCAGATAGAGACGGGTCCATACTCAAATCTATATGCGATCTGAAAATGCTACTTATAGCCACATGACATGTAAAGAAGAGTGTTAAAGAGATAGTTCACCAAGTAAATCAACATTTGTTCCACTGATGTGGTCATTGGTGTATACATGTGATTTTTTTTTTGGACCACAACGGCAGAATTTGACTTGAATCCATTTAAAAAAACACAAAATAAAGATCAGATTTGATAGACGAGACCCACCAAATCATCAAGATTTTAATATTCTGTTGAAGTCTGTGCAAAAAAAAAAAAAAAAATCACATGCGAGCATTGCATGTAACCACTGTAACTATCATCTTAAAGATGCCACCACCAAAATAAAAGCCTTTTATATAAAGTATTAACTACATATCAGTAGTTCTGTACTTTGCCTTTGTGTAATTCCATTGTTACTAGACATAACTGATTTTTTTATTTTCTTTTTATGTTTGTATTGTTTGGATTTTTACCAAAACCTGAAGGGTATTGCACAAAAGTGGAATCAAGAAAGCCAGAATAACAGAAAAAGCGCAGCTTCACCTAGTTTAATCGGGTCCTCCTGGCTTAGTCTGTTGCACGTTTGCTGATCCAGGATGAGAACATACTGCTATGGCAAGCCCGATGTAGATAGCCAGGATAAGTGCACATTCGCAGCATTTGTTAACAGACCATGGTGTCGATCACAGAATCAACATTGCAAGTATGAATAAAACCTGATGTGAGCCAATCAAGTAACGAGTCGAAAAACACCCCTCTCACCCACCAATCTGGGAACTCCCATTACTTTTGTTCAGAGAATAAACAGAAACGTATGAGGTGAGTCATATAACCGTAACCCACACGAACACGGGGAGAACATGTAAACTCCACACAGAAATGCCATTTGACCCAGACGAGGCTCGAACCAGATACCTTCTTGCTGTGAAGTGACAGCGCTACCCAATGCGCACGGCGCCATCCCTAGAATTTGACTTTATAAATGGCAAATTGCGAGAATATAAGTTACAATTATGAACAGATCATATAAAATCAGGAAACAAGTTTGGAAAGTCAGAATTGTGAGTAGAAAAGTCAGCCAGTTTGACTAATTCTGACAATTTTTGACTTTTCTGTCAATTCTGACTTTTCAATTTGAGTTTATGTCTCACAGTTCTGAGGAAAGAACTCAGAATTGGATGTAATTGTAAGTATCATATCTGCTTAACATTGTACAAATGCAAACATCATTGTGCAGAAGCTAAAATCATAATGTAAACAAATCTCATTCTTGTGCATCAAGCATGCATGTTTGGCCAAATTTGAATGCTGTAAACAGTGTCCACTTAAACAATGTTTATGCAGTAAGTGAAGCCTACTGTAAGGTTAATGTATTACATTTCCTCTACATTAAATCTGTTCAAATCTATAAACAGATGAACAGAAACCTCTCAGATTCAATAAAAATGATATATTTCTTATTCAATTTTTGTGTTCTGGAGATAAACATTACTTATAAGTCTGCAACAACATGAAGTTGAGTATATTACAGTATAAGCAATGTACAGTCAGTTGAGTACAAATACCAATGGTCATAATCAAAATTTCCATGCACCACTTGCTTTTTTTAACCTATATCAATAGCATAATACTGTACTGTATTACATAAAGTACTTCAATAGTCTGTAGATAATATGTATACAATAGTTAACTATTTACTCTGTCGTGTGCGTAGTTAGATTACAGCTAGATTATAGTTAGATTATATATATATTAGACAGTTAGATTATAGTTAGATTACCCCTCCAGCATGTTAGCTAACATGCTTGTATGCCCAGTGTTGTTCATATTTATGTTTATGTTCATTTATGTAGCAGCGTTGTTCTGCGAGACACAGCAATTTAATCCAATGCACATCAACTTGAATTGACATCACATGTACAGCCAATATACACCAAAATACAGCATGTGTTACATGGGACAATATTTTGATGCTGTCACTACTAGGGTTGGGCGATGTTAACCAATTTAGCATCGTACGATGTCTACAGTAATGTGAAACGGTGTCCGGTGTCGCGGACGAAAGTGAAGAGGGTTGGGGAGTCGCGGAAGAAAGTGAAAATGAACAGCGGACAGGGGAGGAGGGCGGTTGAGGAAGGAGATTGGTAAAATGAGGTGCTGGATCAGATTTCAGAGGTTCCGGATCCGGCATGTTCCGGCACAATTTAAGCCCTGGATAGAGGCAAGATTAATTAAATATCACGTTTAACAACTATAGTGAGACACGATCCAGCGATACATCCTTGATAAACTGTCCGACGTACACTGTTCTCTGGAGCTCAGACGAGCGCATGACAGTGTGTGTGTCTTTGGCTGTGTCTGTGTCTGTGTGTGTGTGTGGGTGTGTTCACATGATGTGCGTTTTCAGTGGACGGAGGGCTGTTCAGAAACGCTAGATGAAAAGTCAGTGTGGACGTGGGTCATTTTCGTTCTAAAATGCCATTTTAAAACTAAGCTGTATTAGTGTAAACGGGGCCTGAGTGTGCATTTTTCACGAGCGGGTTTGCGACGGGGGCGGGGCGGAGGATCGGCGATGCCGGCTAAGCATCGTGATGTCTATCTGCCATCAGCGATGGACAATGGCATCGTCTATCGGCCCAACCCTAGTCACTACTGCCACTATAGTATAGTATAGTATAGTATAGTATAGTATAGTATAGTATAGTATAGTATAGTATAGTATAGTACAGTACAGTACAGTATAGTATAGCCCATTTCAATGTGATGATGTCATTAGCCCATGAAAATGTCCTGCTTGCTGTCAAACTATTTCATAACTGTAACAAGAGGCAATTCAATCATAACTGTACGTTAAAACACCTGCCATAGGATTATTTATCAATATTTGGACTTTTTGGGGGGTCTCGGATGCTATGGAAATCAAAAATGTAAAACAGGAAATACATTAGGACCATAGTTATTGTTTACATCCCTCAAAATGGTCTTTACAGTATAGTATAGTATAGTATGGTATAGTATAGTATAGTATAGTATAGTATAGTATAGTATAGTACAGTACAGTACAGTAAGCAGGACATTTTGAGTGAGTTACTTCTAAATTTTGTATTGGGAATAGCCAAAAATTAATTAAGTTTAAATTAAATTTCTGAATTAAAAAATAAAACTGTTTTAACTTTACTTTTTAGATATTATTTGAAGCTCAAATGAACAAGTTTGGTCACAAGAGTGGACAATATGTTACCTTGAGCAGAAGCGTACGCTGCATGTAGAGCACGGCATCTGAACCTCATTAAGAGGCTTAGTGGTGCCATCAAAAAGCAATATGCCATTAGACTCAGTACACTGAGCTTCCATTTGTGGACACTGTGAAGATCTACAACAATGGACTCAAACACGCTCATCACTGCCGCCCTCAATTATTTGTCTGTTCCACATTATAAATTTGTCTTTCAAAAGTGCAGGAGTGGATTTCCTTTTAATATAATATTATAAGGTGTGCGTGGGTGGGAGAGTGATTTTTTGGGGGGAGTAGGAGATAAGAAGAGATAGGTGTGATTAGCTGAGTCTCTCACACCCATAAATCATAGCAATCACACCCTTCTCAGGTCACAGAGTAAAAGACACAGGTATAAGTTTGTGTTTGGATGGCTTCACCTGTTTCTATGCAAATATACGCACTAGGGTTAGGTATCTTAGAATTTTCAAGAGTTCACACTTAGCTGATGATTGATTATAAAGTTTGTTTGGCATGCTGTCCTGGGAGAGAGCCCTGAGCTCATAAGATCCTCGAGCCCAGGGCTCCCTCTCATTTGCAATGTGAGATAGGAGTTTGAGCTCAGGTAGATCTCGAGAACTTCTCTGCTGTAGTAGCTAATGAACAGATAGTGATTGCTTTTAAGAGATAACTACTGACTAGGTGCATGTCTATGGTCCCAATTTGGATTAGTCAATTAACTTCAGTTGCATGTTTTTGGGCGGTGGAAGGAACCTGGCAATCCGGGGGAAACCCACATGAGCACGGGAAGAATGTGTAAACTCCGCACAGAAGTGTCGGCTGGCTTAGTAAGGGCTAGAACCAGTGATGTTCTTGTTGTGAGGCAACAGAGCTAACCACTGGGCCACCGTGCCACCCATCTAGAAAAGAAGATGGCTGTTATATGGAACTAAGGGTATTTATAGTGGCTTAGGAATCGCCTGATTAGTGAATCATAAATTGGATAATGCGGGACCATCCGCAAGCAATCATAAGCATGTGATCCTCTCGAAACTAGTTAATTAATAAACTTCACTTATTGATTTCAATTCCAATTTCAATTCTGTTTATCGATTTCAATTTTTATAAATTAAATTTTTTTAATTTAGTGCTGTCGCCTCACAGCAAAAAGGTCACTGGTTCGAGCCTCGGCTGGGTCAGTTGGCATTTCTATGTGGAGTTTGCATGTTCTCCCTGTGTTTGCGTAAGTTTCCTCCGAGCGCTCCGGTTTCCCCCACAGTCCAAAGGCATGCGGTACAGGTGAATTGGCTAGGCTAAATTGTCTGTAGTGTTTGAGTGTGAATGAGTGTGTATGGATGTTTCCCAGAGATGGCTTGCAGCTGGAAGGGCATCCGCTGCGTAAAACATGTGCTGGATAAGTCGGAGGTTCATTCTGCTGTGGCGACCCCAGAATAATAAAGGGACTAAGCCGAAAAGAAAATGAATGAATGAAGTATCAGATTCTTAATCTAAGTATTCAATTCCAGAATCCGAATCCATTTTGATTCCCAACACTAATATGCACTGGCCTTTTTTCATTAAATAGCCATATTTCTAAATAAAAGAAGCAATAAATTTAAGTATATCTCAAAACACTAAATTGCATCTAGCTATGGTAAAAAAAAATATTGTTGTTAAAAAAATGGCAATGGTAGGCCTTGTAATGCTTTTAAAATGTGTATTAAAAAAAAAAAATAAATAATAATAATAATAATAATAATAATAATAATACCTTTTATTTATAGGCACCTTTCAAAGCACTCAAGGACACCTTACAGCATATTGCAAGCACATCATAAAAATACAATCAGTAAAAATAACAATCTACATAATATTAAACCAGCAAATCATTAAAAGCTATCCTAAACAAAAAAGTTTTTATCTGAGATTTAAAATTGGAAATAGAGTCCACCTGGCGAATGTGCAAAGGCAGGGAGTTCCATAACTGTGGTGCTGTCCAACTAAAAGCCCTGTCACCAAATAACTTCATCTTAAAGTTTGGAAAAGATAACAATTCAGCAGAAGATGATCTCAGTGAGCGCAAAGGAGTGTACAAATGAAAAAGATCAGAAAGATAGTGTGGTGCCAAGTTATGAAGAGCTTTGTATGTTAAGAGGAGGATTTTGTATTGTATACGATAGTGAACAGGGAGCCAGTGCAGGTGACTATCTATTATAATTACTATTATTATTATTATTATTATCAGAACTTGACATTAACTTTTTTGATGACCAGCCACTGTGGCTAGTAGTTTTCCACCGTTACTAGCCGCTCGCCATTGTCACTAGCCACAATTTTGTTGTTGGGAAAATATATTTTATATGCATAAATTTGACTTTGGCATGCTAAAATTACTTCATTTAGATTTTGTGTTTTTTCTACTTGCCTCCTCGTTCATTTAACTTATTTTTGTTAATGAGCCTACTCAATAAGCAATGGGTTGTGCTTTCATAAAAAAAGTGTCGCATTGCAAAACGTTTCTTTCACAGGACTTTTCAGGGCTCAACACAATAAGGATTTACCAATTTTTTTTCTCTGGCCACACCAAACTAATTATTTCCTTGCCACAAATTTTAAATAATGTGTCAAAACAAGCAAAATACTGCTGTATACATACACTTTTTATTCAACAAAACAGTTGACATTTAAAAAATAGATATTCTCATGCATCTAAAACTATGCACAGTGGTCTGTTCTGGCTCAAGATCCCAGATCACCAGTTAACTATGCATACAACAACATATTAAAGCAATAATATTGTGAAGGATGGTTATTAAACTATATTAACATAAATAACGGAAAAAGAAAGCTGGTAAAAAAAATTCCGTGCCGATAATGAAAGGATGATGCCGCGCGCACGGTTAATGTTAGGCCAATTAATAATCTGTTCAAAGAATGGTTAAAGCGAAAGCGACAACAACTGCTGCTGCTAACAAAGAATCTCGAGCCCTTAAAGGACTGTGGGTGCATGAGCATCGCACTAGTTTCGTTTCCAGGCACGGTTGCTTCGAGTGAGGAAACGGCACAGG
Organism: Danio kyathit; assembly: GCA_903798195.1. Classification (NCBI taxonomy): domain Eukaryota; kingdom Metazoa; phylum Chordata; class Actinopteri; order Cypriniformes; family Danionidae; genus Danio; species Danio kyathit. Next base: position 44,310,447 of record LR812527.1, on the reverse strand, counting down.
AGCTTGTAAACACTACACTACGCGACACTAAAGCCCTCGTCAGTGAGTGAGGAAAGCCTGTCTCACCATGCGCGTGATCCTCTCATTCGGTGTTTACCGGTTTTCTTTTGCTCGCACGAAAAGCTGTTTTTGTCAATCGTGCTGCTTCTCGATTCTAAGATCACATTTGTACGCATATTGACAAAGGGTCATAAACTAACAGTCTAATCTGTAGTGACGACGAGCCAGCAGTGGCCATTTAAAAATGAGTTTCAGCCAGCCAAAGTGGCTAGTGGGAGTGGCTGTCTAACCCGCCACAACTGAAATCTACCCGCATTTGGCTGGTTGGTGGGTGTTAATGTAAAGCCATGATTATTATTATTATTATTATTATTATTATTATTACATTAAATATCAATGCAATTTAAAGTAAAAAGTTTTAGATATTAGCGATTATTTGAACACGTTATTCCTGTAAAAATATACTGAATAGAGCAATACAATTTCCATTTAAAAGAAAATGATAAAACCTAACCTATATATTTATAAGGTTGTAAATGCACAATTTTGTAAATATAACTATAAATGTGACCATAAAAGGCTGACTAAATGCTGACTTTATTACATATTTAATACAGCTCTTTAGTATACATCACTAGTAAAGGGCAGCATGGTTTTAGCACAGACGACAGCAGGGATTGATGTGTGCTTGTTAGGTGTGTGCTCTTGTGTTAATGTTGAGTGGTGGAGAAGGTGGACTTTCACATCAGTAACACAGAGGTCTGCTGATTCCCACAATTCCAATGAGCCAGACCCAACTGACTGATGATCCCAGAGATGCGTACTGCTTATGCAGCAAAACAGCACCATAAATAAATGAGGAAAGACTGGAAAAAAAATCACCTGTGATTCCTCCCATACAACGCCGCTGCTTAATGTGTATAGATATTTAATCCCACGCTCAGCATAAAAGCTTAAATTGAATTTGTGTCATATATCACTTCCTTTAAAACCGCACCAACCCTCAACCACTGTTTTGCAGCTCGCTTTGCTTGCTCTCTAAATAATAAATATATATGCATAGTGAGATACAAAAGTCAGGGAGATTACATTGGAAATCTGAGATATATCAAAACCAAAATGGAGTTTGTACAAATAAGCAAAGAAGAAAAACTGAAAGAGAGCCAGTGCTTTTTTTCAAATTCAAAACAAATCTGTCAATGATTATGTGACTTCTTTGTAAAGACAGGCTGTTGTGCTTTGGAATTATTTTGCTGGACAAATGAGATCAACAGGATTTAAACACGCTCATGTCACTAAAGTTATAATGAAATGAAAATAGCGACAGATAATACGAACATCAAAGCGAATACACAATAATAATTAAAAAATGATTCTGTCTATTTATTGCTGATTGTACGGATGCACTGCACACAAACGCATGCAGTTGTTAGTAAGAAATGGGTGGGGTTTGAGCTTGATGATGAAATTATTGGAAAAAAAACTGGCATATTTCAAAATCACTTTGAACCTATGGCCATATTCCTGACACCTCCAGGCAGCCAATTCACCCACCAAGACAAAGACCATTCATATAAAAAAATAAATAAGAGCAATAATACACGAGTGCACCATTTTGCTATATCCATACCAAAGTCCTCACATTCACAACTCAGGCTCATTCTGAAAATGTACCGCCATATACATTTCTAGAGAGCACCAAATATGTCCCAGGAGCTACGTTTTTTTGCAGTTTTTGTTTTTTGTGAATCTACCAGATGTCGCTGTGTATGCTTTTTAAGATCTCAAATTTATCCACCAGAGGAAGCTGTCGACTGACTGACTGACCCACCCTCCTCCTTCCCTAAACCTAGCCAATAGTGTTTTCAAAAGCACAGATTGACCCACCCACCCACTTTCCTAAACCCAACCGACAGTTTTATAAAAGCAGAAAAAGAAAAGCCCTCGCCTGATTTTTACCACGTTTTCAGATTTTACCACATTCTCACCCTGTTAATTATTTGTCTATTTTATTTTTTGGCTTCTGTTTTTGTCTCACCTGCTTTCTGGAACCGTTCTTCGCCGGACTCGAACCCCGTCATCGTGGTCAACTGTTCTCTGCATCTCAAGTCTGCCGACATACAGTTGCAATCAGAATTATTCAACCCCCTGATTTATTAGCCCCCCTGTTTATTTTTTTCCCCAATTTCTGTTTAACGGAGAGAAAAAATTTTCAACATTTCTAAACATAATAGTTTTAATAACTCATCTCTAATAACTGATTTATTTTATCTTTGCCATGATGACTGTAAATAATAATTTACTAGATATTTTTCAAGACACTTCTATACAGCTTAAAGTGACATTTAAAGGCTTAACTAGGTTAATTAGGTTAACTAGGCAGGTTAGGGTAATTAGGCAAGTTATTGTATAATGATGGTTTGTTCTGTAGACTATCGAAAAAATATATAGCTTAAAGGGGCTAATAATTTTGACCTTAAAATCGGTTTTAAAAAATTTAAAACTGCTTTAATCCTAGCCGAAATAAAACAAATAAGACTTTCTCCAGAAGAAAAAATATTATCAGACATACTGTGAAAATTTCCTTGTTCTGTTAAACATCATTTGGGAAATATTTAAAAAAGAAAAAAAAATTCAAAGGGGGTTCAATAATTCTGATTGCAACTGTACATGGCAAGCTAACTGGACAAACTGGTAACAATGAGAAAGCAGTCCATACGGAGGTAAGCGGTCAGCTGGTAAGCTCGAAATCATACCGCCTCATAGCGTTCATTTTAAGGACAAAATGCAGCCATACGTACTTCTGGCTACATAATTTGCGATCTTCAGAAATGTATATAGAGCTACGTTTTCAGAATGAGCCTATGTTGCACATTCCTCATAACAGATGGGTTTTGATAGATGCATTGAATTTTAATTAACAGTTTCAGTGTCAAAAGTTCACAAAAAAAAAGTGATGTATGCATGAATGAATCATTCCTAATGGCCATGTACACACTGTAGCAAAATGTGTTTGTTAATTCACATTTTGCACACACACATACAGTACACACAGCTAAGTAATTTACAGGCGTGATAACCATATACTGACTTATTTCTGACAATTCAGGTAGTGAATCATATTTACAAACATTATATTGAGTGTGTACAAATCTGAAAGGAAAAATGTGTAGTGTAGACAGAGAGGCATTTAAAAGCATACAGTACATGTCTCTCTTCAGTGTGCATGGAGCAAGAAATCACAGGGAAAGAAGTTTGACTTGACTCGTTTGGGTTGCCAGATTTTACAAGATAAAACAAGAACTCCTTATAAGACAAACCATTCATTTTAAACTTTATAAAATCAGGTGGCTGGGTGATTCAGTGGTTAACACTGTCGCCTCACAGCAAGAAGGTCACTGGTTCAAGTCCTGGTTTGAGTCTTTCCGTACTCGGGTGGGTTTCCTCCAAGTGCTCCAGTTTCCCCCACAGTCTAAAGACATGCACTATAAGTGAATTTGATCAACTAAATTGGTCATAGTGTATGAAGAGCATCTGCTGCGTAAAACCTATGCCAGAGGAGTTGGCGGATCATTCTGCTGTGGCGACCACTGATAAATCATGGACTTAGCCAAAAGAAAATGAATGAACGAACTTCATAAAATCATGCTGAGTTCAATAACTACGTTCACCTTTTCACATCATCAGCCAAGCTAAAAACAAAACACTCAAATATTCTTATATTAAGTTGACATGGCAACACTGCAAGAGCACCCACTGTGAAGCAGCCTTTCAAGTGTAAAGTAAACACAACATCTTTGTCATCTGTGATTACATTTGCACAAGTGAGACACTAGAAATTATCAATACTGCAGTGTCAATCAATTTTAGAAGCAAGTTTTTTAATACATAAGACGCTAATTTGTGAATTGAATCCCAAACTTGAATGTGGCTGTGACACGTTACATTACAGTGTCACATTGCTGTGACAAAAGAGACCAATATTGCATTTAAAGGTATGCTTTAATGTTATAGAGATATACAAATAGAGATGTATAAAGAAATACAGAGAGAGAAAGAGTGATATATTTTTTTAACCGCCATATAGGGCAGCATAAAAGCTTTTGCAAAAGCTTTTCACAAGTGTACCACTGAAAGACTGTAATTACATATACCATTGACTTTACCACATTAATATAATGTAATGGCTAATGGCTTTGTCAATAGTAATACCACAACGATTATTTACACAAACAGCAATGCTAAGAAACTCATTTTGTAAACCAGTCAAAACACTTGCACTTTGTCTCAAGGGGGCCCTAAAGCCTAGAGTATGCTACATTTGTTGGACATTTAAACACACATCCTTTCACACTCTATCTGAAAGTGTACTGTACATTACCACAGGCACTCTAAACATGCAGGCTACAAAGATTTATCTTTAAAAGTTTTTGCACTTCAAATATAGGATGTCAGTTGAAAAAAAAAAAAAGCAAACACGGTTCAGTGAAAAAAAAATATTTTTTTGATGTTCTTTTGCAGAAATATGGACACATTTGCCTTCTTTGAAAAATATGGCACCTCTCCTGACTTTCTGCAAGTCTATTATTATATTGGTCAAAGCGATAGAGTACATAATGCATCACTACTGTGTAAATCTTACATTTTGACAGAACAAGCTTGCACATTGTACTTTCCATGTTTTTTTTTTTTTTAAGTCTATCCTTACTGTGCTTTAGTTATGCCAGATTAAATCGAAGTTGTAAGTACAGTATCTGTTATCCATTACCCCTATCACACATGCACTTCCACTAATCAAGTCTGTGATTATTTCAAGTGTTATATAATATGTAGGTTAGTGTATGCTCCATCAGCTACGTCAGCCGTTTCTGTCAGCTTTGCCTTTAATTATTAATTAATCAATTATTATGATCCAGAACATTGTTTTGTGCACTTCATCTCTTACACAAATGTAGTAAGTAATACAATACAACATATACATTTTTACAGTTTCTACCATATTTTTGAGTAATGTCTAGCATCACATTACAGTAAGCAGGGTAACCAGTTAATTAAAAATTATAATTATCTCATGTGTCTTCATATAAAGAAGCACATTTTACAATCTGATTAAAATCAAGCTCAGGCATTTACCACTAGAACTACCAGAATTCTACTTGAATTACATTGTGTCACACAAGACATCATATTGTCACATCATATTTACATTCAAAGATTCTATTGAGATATTAAAATTAAGATGTATATGTCTGTCGTTATATTTAATCAAGTCATCCCCCTAGAAATCCAACATTTGTGGTAATACAGCCTATAAAATGCACTGCGATGCAGACATGAACAATTCGGTATTGGTTCAGTAATAATCATAACCAGTTATTATGTACTGACGTCATTTATCACATATGCGTTATATGGTGGTAGCTTATTATGGCGAGGGAGGAGACCACGAGTAATTAAAACACTCCAACGACTTAAAAAGCAGATAACTTTAACTGTGCACAATTCACTGCTTGTGAGTTTGCTGGGACAGTCTTTCACTGACAGGGAAGCACATCAGAACCCAGGTTGGAGAAAAAGAAAGCTGTAAAAACTCTCTCTCTCTCTCTCTCTCTCTCTCTCTCTCTCTCTCACTCTGTGTGGGCCCTTTGACCTGCTGGCATGTTCGTGAGGTAACGTTTTATCTTCTATCTTGGCAGTTATACTAACATTACTTGTAGATCCAGACACGAGCGTAACTGCAGAGCGGGTTTTCTCCACCACGTCACTGTCTATAGTGGATCAGCTGATCGCCATAGCCGTTTAACAACAATGTCCATGTCACTGTGTTTGCTGAATAGCGACAGAGCCGCGCTGACCATTAGAGCCAATCGCAGCCTTTATTGTTGAGCATGTGATCAATCATAGGTCTTTATGAACTCACTCGACAACGCTCAAAAAGCAAGCAGGATAATATTTACATTAGTTTATTTGCTATAAATGCTCATGCTGTTCTGTGCATGTACTTTAGTTTTGATTGATACATTCGAAAAAGGTTTTCTTTGAGCAGGTAAAATTAAAGGTGCAGTACATATATCTGACTGTTTGTATTAAAAGAACAAAAGTGAATTACAAATAATTTATAAATATAAATACACTTACAAATTAATACAATAAGTATTGTGTTGCTAAGTAAAATATCAAATTGTTTATGGAAAGCATTGTCAATGCACCGTGATGCACCGAGATTGAATTGAATTGAATCAATGGCATGATAATCGTAACCGAACGAACCATGAGACCAGTGTAGGTTCACACCTCTATAGGCTATATCAGGGGTTTCCAAACTTTTCAGCCCGCGACCCCCAAAATAACAATGCCAGTGACTCGCGACCCCCAATATCCTCTGAGGTGGTAAAAATACAGAAACGTTTAACCTGGTGTTATAAAATATATCTGCTGCATCTGACGCTATTGCTGTGTCTTTAATATAATGTAATTACCCCACGGGTCGTAATCCAATAGATCTAGTAACTATAAGCTACTATAGTAACCATATAGTATATAGTAACTATAAACGACTATTTTTTTTTCTTCTGTAGGTTATGGATAAAATATGGTAATTCTTATGGTTTAATAAAAATAAATAGATTTTTGGAAATCACCAGGCGACCCCCCCCCCCCCCCCCCCCCTTCATTGACCGCGACCCCTCGGGGGGTCCCGACCCCCACTTTGAGAACCACTGGGCTATATTACCACCCCCGATTGTCCATACCCCACTTTCATTTTTGCTTTCACAAGTAAGGTAGAAGGCCTTTTCGCGACACTAAATATGCTATTTTGAAAGACATATCTGAAGTTATGATTTTGCTATCAGAAAGTTATGCTTTTGTTAGCAGGAAGTTGCTAGGCAACAGAGGCACGCATATTCAAAGTCACAGCAAAAAGTAGCAGATACTGAAATATATGTGGTCATTTGACGGATATGGTACACTGTAAAAAATTTTGGATTTCACACAATCCCTTCATGTTGTCCCAACACAAATCGATTAATTTAACTTGATTGTTTTTACAAATTTAAGTGGAATGAACATAAAATATTTAAGTTGTCCCCAAAAAACTCAAGAATTGTGTGTTGATTCAGCTTATTTTAAATACGTAGCTTGTTAGCTAGGTTTTTGAGTGTAGTTAAAGGTAGAAATATGCACAGCTCTTTTTGCGCTTTGTCATCTTAATAAAATAAGAATGATAAGAATGTTAGAAAGAAATATACACATATTTAGGAAAAGTCAGGGTATTATAGATATGTCAGTTTTATAACAAAGTTATTAAATTTCAAAAATTAAGAAGGGTCAAAATGACCTCCTCGGTAGTTCTAGTGTTAAGTGGTTCCAATATCTGGTTTGTGTCCAGTACATACCAGTTTTTTGTAGGCAAATAAAACTGATATATATCTGTAGTGTCGGTGTGTTAAAAGTGGTACATTTTTACACCAAAAATCTCCAAGAGCATTTTACTGTGCCAGTTGTCTAACAGCTAAAGCACAGATGCTGCCTGTAGGCCAATTAAAACTAGTAAAAAAAAAGAAGAAAAAAAATTCAACCTCACTGATCAAACCATGTGAATTAGCATGCTCTGGAGAGAAGCATACATTAAACAGTGTCCACATGCCAATAATCAACAACTCGCCACTGCACAACACAATACCTATTTGACATACCTGACCTGCAACAATCTGACATGAGCACACATCGACTGAACAATTCCATGGTGATTTTCATATCCGGAAAGTGCCTTTGACAGCTGCTGTAGTGCCATTGATAACTGCCACGCTAAAGCAGTAAATTGGCATTGTGCGATTGCAAACATCCTGTTTCACACCCCGTGAATTGGCTCGCTGCGTTGGCATGTATGCTTGAGCCCAGAGCTGCTCTCTCATTAGAGGAGTTTGGACTACATTACCCAAGTATCTGGAAATCTGATCACAGAAGAGCATCCGCAGCCAAAGCTCCTGCCACAGTGGCCAGCATCCCCAAAAACACACCCTGACGCCAAAGTGGGATTTGATTGAATTAGTGAGAGGGAACAGAGAGAAGGCAATATGCTGTCTTGTAACAATGTTAAAAGAATAATTCAGCCTCAATGAAAATTCATTATTTACTCACCCTCATGTTTTGCTAAATCAGTATGTTTTCGGGGAAGAACAAAATACAGTTTTGGTACAGTTTTTGTATTTTTGTGCAAAGCAATGAAAATAACCACGAAAGTAGTCAATATGACTTGTGTGATGTGCTATAAGTTACATACAATAAGTTGATGTGATGAACAGACTGAAACTGTGGAACATAATATTCAAATATATCATTATTCTAACACATCACTTTCACAGAGCACCAAAAAGTGATTCATTTTGGTCAAATTTAAAGCTATTCCATGGCTTTAGGAGAATTTGAATACAGTATAGTTTACAAGTAACTGTATTTGGCGGCACGGTGGCAGTGGTTAGAACTGTTGCCTCACAGCAAGAAGCCAGGGCCAGATGGCCTTTTTGTGTGGAGTTTGCATGTTCTCCCCATGTTCGTCTGAGTTTCCTTCGGGTGCTCCGGTTTCCCCCACAGTCCAAAGACATGCGCTATAGGTGAACTGGATGATCTAAATTGGCCGAAGTGAATGAGTGTGTGTGTGAATGCTAGAGTGTATGGGTGTTTTCCAGTAATGGGTTGCGGCTGGAAGGGCATCAGTTGCGTAAAACATATGCTGGAATAGTTGGTGGTTTATTCCGCTGTGCCTACCCCTGATAAATAAGGGAGTAAGCTGAAGGAAAATGAATGAATGAATGAGTTACTGTATTCACACTCATTTTATGTTGACCTAACAGTAACTTACGTGATAAAGAGTTGGACAATTCAGGGTTATTATAGTTATTCATTCATTCATTCATTTTCTTTTCGGCTTAGTCCAGGCATGGGCAAACTTGATCCTGGAGGGCCGGTGTCCCTGCAGACTTTTGCTCCAACACTAGTCGAACACACTAATCAGTGTCTTCAAGATCACTAGAAAGCTGCAGGCAGGTGTGTTTGATTAAGGTTGGAGCAAAAGTCTGCAGGGACACCGGCCCTCCAGGATCAAGTTTGCCCATGCCTATTAATTCGGGGTCACCACAGCGGAATGAACCGCCAACTTATCCAGCATGGTTTTACGCAGCGTATGCCCTTCCAGCCGCAACCCATCTCTGGGAAATATCCAAACACACTCAATCACACTCATACACTACGGACAATTTTAGCCTGTTATTATAGTTATTTAAAACTAAAATCATATTTTTTCACTGAAATTAAACACATTTTCACTGACAAAAGTAACTAAACCTTTAATAAAAAACAACTATACAGATATACTTAAATAGAAAAATACATTAAATAACTAAAAATTACTAAAATTAAAAAGATACAAATATGAATATTTTACAGCAGAGCTGGAGTGGGACTACTTTTCAGCCCTGGAGTGCCCACTTCATTTGACGGCTGACTATGTTAAATATCTATCTAAATATCTATCTAATAATCTATTTTCTGTAAGAACTAGTGCTCATAAATATCCAAACCTTGAAATGAAAAAAAATATAAAATATATACAAATATACATTAAGCTATTTGTATAAAATAAAGATTCAAATTAAATGCATTGTATTTTCTAATGACACCATAACGTCTTTTTCAAGGATACAGCTGCTTTATAACTTCAAATATGTTTCATAAATATGAGAACACTAAAGGGTAGCTAAATCTCCAACACTAGTCTTTAAAACATCACAATGTCCTTTTCTGCAATATCTGAATATATATTCTGTGCAAAATTGTTCACAGATATCCAGTCCTTAAACACAAATGAGGAATAAAACAAGTATTGCACTGCTATCTGCCAGACATTTTAACCACAAGATTACTTTCTAGTGATGGCTTCATCTTTTTTCCCTTTTTTAGCTTTCTGATCAAGTTAAGTCAGATTTATTAGTGTAGTAAAATCATCTGATTTCATTAATTGTCTCAGGGCATTTTCCATTGAGGGGGTGTAATATTCATTAATATTAATAATTTGAATTCTTATATTCACTCAGTTACAATCCTACCTGCCCATTCTAGTGTGTTGGGCTCATGACTGGTGCTTGGTAACGTTACAGGGCCTGGGTCTTCACTGTTAACAGCAAACTGGACAAGAGGTTGCTGCTGCTGAAGAGCTACAGTACAAGAAAAAGTTCTGTACATAAACGATGGTTTGCAGACATTGTTGTTTTGCACTGCTACTAACTAGCTTAAAGTTAACTTACTGGCCGTTTCATCGTCTTCATGTGTTGTTGTACTCTTGCTACCGCTGGTTTTCACAAAAAAAAAATTTACTCCGCTTTTCTAATTCTGGCCTTTTCAGTGCCACCTTTGCGCTTTTTACGCGTATCGCGTATCTCTTAACAATTTATTTTGCTGATGAGCAAGGGGCCGCTTGTTGGGCAGTCGAATGATAATTACAATACCTCATCCCTAAACTGCAGGCTGCATTCTGCTCATGGAAAAAGAGTGGAGCTGCGGTAAAATTATAAATAAAAAGCGTAAGGCTATGGTAAAATAAATAAATAAATAAAAATAAATAAAAATAAAAATAAAAATAAAAATAAAAATAAAAATAAAAAAATAAATAAATAATAAATAAATAAATAAATAAATAAATAAATAAATAAATAGTGTGACTGCTAAGAGTGCAGGCAGCTAGGGACACTGGCCCTCATGGCAAAAAAAAAACAGACTGGCCCACCGAATACTCCCGGTCCTCCCGCCAATCATGGGCCTGTTTTACAGTATGTATAACTATTTAAATATAACAGTTATATATCACAAATTAAGATATAGATCAACTTGTTAATTCTTTTTATGTATTTATTAGGGCTGCACAATTAATCGAAAAAAGATTGCAATGTCGATTTGACCCTACACACGATCTTAATTCAGCTTTTCAATACAATTCAGCCAATTATATTTTCAAGGTCATGAGTGAAGCATAAAGAGGGACACACAAGTCTTCACATTGTTTATATACATTGCTCAGCAACATGGACACCTCCAAATGGCATTAAAAGTGTCACATACTGTCAGGCATGTGCACAGGTAGGGCTCAACCTGTGCAGAGCACATGCCCTTTTTTCTCTTGAATAAAAATATCCCTCAAAAATGAATGAAAGTGCCCCTCGCTCTTCAGTTCGCGATCCCAACACGCCCCTACCCTCCACCATTCAGTACACAATTTAACCAACAGTAGACCTACACATAGGCCTAATATTATTATTGTTGTTTTATCATATGTTTAAGAAATAATAATAGCCTACGCATACAGTATTAATCTTTATTTTAAGAGTTCACACTTAGCTGATGATTGATATTGAAGCGAGTTTGGTATGTTGTCCCGGGAGAAAGCCCTGAGCTCATAAGATCCTAGAGCCTGGGGCTCACTTTCGTTTGCAGTGCGAGAGGGGAGTTTGACCTCAGGTAGGTCTCAAGAACCCCCCCCCCTTTGGTAAAAGCTGATGGCAGATTATAATTGCTATGTAGATTTATACTGCTGGTTAAGAGCTTGACTATAGTGCTAATTTAGATTGATCAATTCATTTATGACACATGTTTTTGGAATGTGGAAGGAAACCGGAGAACCCAGGGGAAACCCACGCGAGCACAGGGAGAACATGTAAACTCACAGAAACCACAGCTGGCCTGATTTGAACCAGTGACGTTTTTCTTGTGAGGCAACAGTGTTAACCACTGGGCCACCAAGCCACCCTATGAAGTGAAGGGTGGAGGAGTAGGGATGGAAGGGGGGATTCTTCAAGGCAAAGATAACTGTAGTAAGAAACCCTGGCTATTTACAGTGAGTTAAAAAATCATTTGATTGGTGAATCATGCATATAAGTTAATGCAGAACCAGCCATGTTCAACCATAATCACGTGCTCCTCTCGAAATTGGTTTATAAATAAACTTCACTTTACATCTACAGAATTGTGAAAAAATTGTGATCTTGATTTTAAGCAAAAAAAAACTGTGATTCTCATTTTAGCCAGAATTGTGCAGCTCTAGTATATATTATTGCTCTACAAAGCAATTCAGTCAACAAAAAAAATTTTTATGTTTTAATATATTTCAATCAATAGAACATTTATTTGAAGCACTTATTATTTGATATGTAACCTTTGTATGCACAAAAAAACACTTTCTGACTATTTCTGTAATAATAATCAAAAATATACTATAATTAATAGAAAGAAAAAGAAAAACACCTGACTTCTACAGTACGTAAACGTTAGCTTATAAAGAAATACATGGCATTATAGTGGCACATCAAAGTCCGTGTGAACCGAAAGTTGCCAAGACTTTTATTACAGTATGTTTATGTACTTCCAACTGAAATGGAATATTGCGTAGGGGGCGGGGTTTATTTTAGACATCATTGTATCTTAGCAAACTAACAGTAAGAAAGGCGTGGTTAAGAAAATTGTGGCTAAAACCATCAAAACTGGCTGCAGATCGACTGCTTGTGCACTCTTAGACACTATAGGTTTTTAACAACTACACCTGCTCTGCCCCTAACCCAACCCACAGTGACATCACTTGCTCTATTGAGTGCATGTGCCTGACAGTGACAATGCATGTCTGTCTGGTTAGACATTGAATTAAGCTTTTTTTTTTTTTGTGGATTAACTCCCACAAATTAATTGTTCACCTAAAGGATGACAATGTGCACTAGCAAAATAAACATTGTAAAATTTGACTTCAAATGAACTTACAAACAATAGCAATTTTTCCAATCCCCAGTGTCCACTTCTGGTTTCAGCAGTACTATAAGCAAAACCTTTTACCGAGGGGCACTCACAAAAATCAAAGATCATAAATCAAATGTCAGCACGAGAACATCATTATAAGAGTTGAAGGGTTTTCCAGTGGCGTTCTCTAAAAGCAAAATGGTACAAAGCCCATCTACACCTGGGTTTTATGGGTCTGCTTGAAGCGCTGCCCTCAGGCGATGAAAACTCGGGTCTGAGGCCTTTACACTCAAAGCACTGCATGTCATTTCACTGCAATCCTTTAACAATGAAATACACGACACGTCGACCACATGAGGCCTGTTCCAGATGGAATCAAAGCAAAACAAACATGTCTTGGACAGGTATGAATGCGGTCAAATATGCCTCGATGCTGTTTGAGGAAAAGATCACACACTCATCATTTCCATTTGAGACACTAGCAGCATATTTAAATAAAAAAAAACAAATACAAAAAATGACATCAGTAACATGAAATGTCTGAACCTGCGCCCAGACTAAATCTAGTCAGAATGGTAATGCTTCTTGTTGTTGTTTTCAGTCTGGTTTCTATCGCTTTTGGCCATATTGAGCAGAACTAAAGATGCCACCCGTGGAAGACGTGTCTCCCCTGCTGTTCCCCTCTGATTGAAATGTGCCAGTAAGCTTCAGCACTGCTGTCTTCTGGGAGATCCTTCACCTCTAGCTGAAGCTCGCCAGTAAGTAATTTCCCCAACGTAAACCAGTGAAACCAGCAGCTTAGGTCTGCTTTTGGACTGCATGACATGAGGGCAAACAAATTAATAAATAAATACATACGTAAATAAATAAAATATAAAATTGTGTCTTCGGTAAAATTTCACTTCAAAATAAAATAATAATAATAATAATAATAATAATAATATTATGTATAAAAAAATATGCATTTATTTATTGTTTGTTTGTAAAATATACAATATAAAATAGATGTAAAATATAGAACATTTCAAAAGATTTATATTATTCAATTTTACATACAGTCAAAGACAGTGGAGTCCAGCATTGCGTTGGCCAATATTTGTTTTTAAAATCTCTAATTTGTCCATTAGAAGAATAAGTAGAAATATGGAACAATATGAAGGCGAGTAAACATCATTTTATTTTTTAAGTATCTATCTTTTTAGGTGCCTGCTAAAAATACATCAGGCAATGGTTGCTATTATAACAATGAAAGTGTGATTTTAAAAACACATCTCAAAACCCCTTTATTTTATTTGTGGATTTTCTTTAAAGTCCACCAAGGAAACAGGCGTTATTAAGAACAATTAACTAAACATTAGTTCATGCAACCCACCGGCCGGCTGATTTTAAAGATGTGCAGGTCTGCACATCCCTCTGACAGATAAGTTAAGCACAATACGCTCTGCCTCACAGAATCACATTAACAAAGCCCACATATTATGCATCGTCTCGCTTGCAGTGTCGAAGCATACAAATGCGCAATTTCAATTCTCCTGTCTCAAACCCAGTGCTTTCATGAAGTCACTCTGTAACATCTTGTTCTTTTGCAGAATGGACAAAGACGGATGAACAGCCTCAAAAAACAATTATGAATTCTAGTTTGGACTAATTGCAGCTTGGAAGTAAACAAAATCATTAGGCCGGTGCTTACTAAACAGTGCCATTTCTGTTGATGTCAGAAAATGACGAGAGAAAAAAAAAAAAAAAGCGAAGCCTGCTTATTATTTAGAAGGATATTAAGGTATTAAATCATTAACTGGGCAGATACATTCATAACGGGAGGGTTGTCTAGAACCCATAAGACTTGCAAATTCCCCAATCGTGAGGTTTTATTATGCTTTCAATCCTGTCAAAGTGCATGCAATGACAAAACTTTGAAGTCAATGCAGCGCAATTGAAAAGCACGTAAAAATCTATAAAAGGGCCTCATAATATTCTTATTGAGATCCCTCGTAGAATATGTACAAGAGGTACAGAAATAAAATCTTTGATTTAAAATCGTATAAACTTCAGTTTGGTTCATGCCTCTCTGCTCAAATGATTATTGCAGAATTTGACGCAAATGGAATACATCAGCAGATCAGAGTTGAGGGGAAATTTCAATTAGGTGACAACTGCAAAGGATCTTGAAAAGTTATGTGCGCTACAGAAAGCAGGCAAATCATATTAATCCAGAGTGGCATATAAAGGAAGCTTCTCTTTTTTTGTAATCATACTAGATAAAGCTGAGCTAATATAAAAAGGTGAAAATTCAATTTTCTCACTGCGAGAAATGATCAGTGTCTGTGATCAGGTAGCAAAAGAGGAGGGCGGTTGAAGTGTCGTCGCCAAATAAAACGGTCTGTAAAATGAAATCTGAGCTGCTGCATTTCCCGAAGGGCAGTGTCTTATTATAACTCAGATTTCTCGTTTAATTAAAGATGCTGTGATTGGCAGGTGATTTTAATGTCATCTATACATTTCTAAATTGCTTTCCTCCAGTGTGTTGGTGGTCAGAGGTGGATTACCTGTATCACAGCCTTTCCTCTTAATCAAAATCAGGGACAGCGGTCTGTCTCCTCGCCTCTTCTTTAAGGTCCACTCTTCTACAAGCACACATTGTGCTTTACCCTACAGTCCATGCATAATAAAAGCACGCTTGGTATTCAGTATAAACTGGCCTTGTTCCAGGTCTCCAATCACATCAGGTGAAACTGATATATCATTGAGCAGATTTATGCACATAATCAAAACAGGATTGCTTTGAAAATCTCCCATTTCATCAAGAAAATGACCTCCACCAGAAAAAAAAAGTGTGAATTTTTGGGTTATGGAGAGTTGTAAAGCAAGCATAAATCAGATGACTGTCTATCAATGCTACATTTAGCTAATTATAAACCATTCATCTCATGTCATAAGACATTTCTAAACCACAGGACTATCTATGTAGTGCTTCATGTTGATGCACCAAACTGCCTGAGGAGTATGGCACATGATCTGATTTCAAATTTTGTCAATGAATATGAAAGCACTGGTTTTAAAATGCACAACATATACAGGGAGTGCAGAATTATTAGGCAAATAAGTATTTTGACCACATCATCCTCTTTATGCATGTTGTCTTACTCCAAGCTGTATAGGCTCGAAAGCCTACTACCAATTAAGCATATTAGGTGATGTGCATCTCTGTAATGAGAAGGGGTGTGGTCTAATGAAATCAATACCCTATATCAGGTGTGCATAATTATTAGCCAACTTCCTTTCCTTTGGCAAAATGGGTCAAAAGAAGGACTTGACAGGCTCCGAAAAGTCAAAAATAGTGAGATATCTTGCAGAGGGATGCAGCACTCTTAAAATTGCCAAGCTTCTGAAGCGTGATTATCGAACAATCAAGCGTTTCATTCAAAATAGTCACCAGGGTCGCAAGAAGCGTGTGGAAAAACCAACGTGCAAAATGACTGCCCATGAACTGAGAAAAGTCAAGCGTGCAGCTGCCAAGATCCCACTTGCCACCAGTTTTGCCATATTTCAGAGCTGCAACATCACTGGAGTGCCCAAAAGCACAAGGTGTGCAATACTCAGAGACATGGCCAAGGTAAGAAAGGCTGAAAAACGACCACCACTGAACAAGACACACAAGCTGAAACGTCAAGACTGGGCCAAGAAATATCTCAAGACTGATTTTTCTAAGGTTTTATGGACTGATGAAATGAGAGTGAGTCTTGATGGGCCCGTGGCTAGATCGGTAAAGGGCAGAGAGCTCCAGTCCGACTCAGACGCCAGCAAGGTGGAGGTGGAGTACTGGTTTGGGCTGGTAATATCAAAGATGAGCTTGTGGGGCCTTTTCGGGTTGAGGATGGAGTCAAGCTCAACTCCCAGTCCTACTGCCAGTTTTCTGGAAGACACCTTCAAGCAGTGGTACAGGAAGAAGTCTGCATCCTTCAAGAAAAACATGATTTTCATGCAGGACAATGCTCCATCACACACGTCCAAGTACTCCACAGCGTGGCTGGCAAGAAAGGGTCTAAAAGAAGAAAAACAATTGACATGGGCTCCTTGTTCACCTGACCTGAACCCCATAGAGAACCTGTGGTCCATCATCAAATGTGAGATTTACAAGGAGGGAAAACAGTACACCTCTCTGAACAGGGTCTGGGAAGCTGTGGTTGCTGCTGCACGCAATGTTGATGGTGAACAGATCAAAACACTGAAAGAATCCATGGATGGCAGGCTTTTGAGTGTCCTTGCAAAGAAAGGTGGCTATATTGGTCACTGATTTGTTTTTGTTTTGTTTTTGAATGTCAGAAATGTATATTTGTGAATGTTGAGATGTTATATTGGTTTCACTGTTGAAAATAAATAATTGAAATGGGTATATATTTGTTTTTTGTTAAGTTGCCTAATAATTATGCACAGTAATAGTCACCTGCACACACAGATAAAATAGCTTAAACTAAAAACAAACTAAAAACTACTTCCAAAAATATTTAGCTTTGATATTAATGAGTTTTTTGGGTTCATTGAAAACATGGTTGTTGTTCAATAATAAAATTAATCCTCAAAAATACAACTTGCCTAATAATTATGCACTCACAGATAATCATAAATGTAACAGATATTACAATTGCAGCTTCTTGTGCTGAAAAATAAACAAGTACTGCAAGATTTTACATTATGATACTTTATCGATAATCTTAGACCAATCAATATTTACAATTTTTGGGGATTTTAGAGGGAAAATGACTAGTCAAATAACAACTCCAGTGCAGAGTCAATGTAATAGTTTGTTAATAACAGCTGACTGCAATTTATATACATATAAACATATACAGTTGAAGTCAGAATTATTAGCCCCCCTTTGATTTTTTTTTTCTTTTTTAAATATTTCCCAAATGACTTTTAACAGAGCAAGGAAATTTTCACAGTATGTCTGATAACATTTTTTCTTCAGGAGAAAGTTTAATTTTTTTTTTTATTTCGACTAGAATAAAATATGTTTTTAATTTTTTAAACACAATTTTAAGGACAAAAATTTATTAGCCCCTTTAAGCTATAATTTTTTCTGATTGTCTATACAGAACAAACCAAACAAACCACCATGCCTAGTAAACTTAATTAACCTAGTTAAGCCTTTAAATGTCACTTTAAGCTGTATATAAGTGTCTTGAAAAATATCTAGTAAAATATTATTTACTGTCAACCTGGCAAAAATAAAATAAATCAGTTATTAGAGATGAGTTATTAAAACTATTATGTTTAGAAATGTGTTGAAAAAATCTTCTCCCCCTTAAACAGAAATTGGGGGAAAAAAATTCAACAGGGCGGCTAATAATTCAGGGGGGCTAATAATTCTGACTTCAACTGTATACATATATATACATATATATATATATATATATATATATATATATATATATATATATATATATATATATATATATATATATATATATATAAAAAACATTTCTTTCTTTTTTCAAAGTAACACAAATAGTATACAGCTGTATATGTACTAAAAGGTAGATATTGCTTCGGATTTTCTCATAGTGCATTATTTTGACAGACAGTTGACAGTTCTGTTATGCTATTATTAGTATAAGTATTACATTTTTTATTATTAGAATTTGTATTAGGACAAAATAAGCCTACGATAAGACTTAAATGATTTATTTGCTGTCAACTTTCCTGACAGATAAAAAAATTATTTATTTAAAACACCATTAACTATTATGAAGAGTAAACTCAAACGTGAAAGAAAGCCATTTAAAAGTTTTTGTGCTGTTAAGTTTACCATGGTCACACTGCAACAGCTGTCATGTCTGTTGTAGACATTACTATCTGTCAAACATAATTATTGCTAACATAGCAGATTCACTGAAAAATATCCATATTCACTTCATCAAATGAATAAAATAGCCTTGTCCAGCCTTACTGACTGGATATCCACACCTTTGACTTTGCTCTCTCTCAGTGAACGATGTTAAAAAAGTAAAGCAGGCATTTGGACCAATGTACTGTGAGGCAAGGGAGAGGAAGACTCAAAATAACCTCAGACCCTCAGGTTCTACCTTGATACTGTTTCAGGTTATGGTGGCACACAAAATTGAATGCAGAAATGTCACCTGACAGTCAAAAAGAAGCAGTCTGTTTCCACTTCAAAGGAACCAAAATAGCTAACCGCACCTTAGCACTTTTTAGCTCCCTTTCCTAACTAAGCATACCTAGCACAGCAGTCCTCTGTTGTTTACAAGGCCACTCTCATTTTGCATCTAAATTTGTGGAAAGCGTGAGGGGTGCCACTTTCTTGCTTTATTTTTGCGGATGCTTGTCGTGTGTACATTTGAATAATGAACTTGAGTTTGCAAAATATATGTGAATATCCCATACCCTCCTAGAGCTTGAGTGTCTACATACGTGGACAGCGCATTTTAGCGCTTAAGTGGCTATTTAAAATACTTTGATTGTTTTATATTTTGTTACAGACATACAGTGTCATCCTGCAACTGTTTTGCAGCATATGAAATGTCCCAAACCCTATTTTTAACTGTCCAAAATTGGAAAAAAAATAGTTTTTACTCTCTGATAGTCAAAGAAAGAAAAAAAAATTCTAATGTTATACATGCATTAAAAAACATTCAGGAAAAAGTGTTTTATGTAAATTCGGACCTTGAGTCCACATATATGGACATCATTTTTCTCTTAAAGTACGTCATATCAAAAGATGATACTAAGATTTTTTATTCTAAATTAGGTTCCAATAAGCCCAAATAGCAAAGAGAAATAAAAAATGCATGTAAAAAAAAAACACCTTGGCCTTAAGAGGTTAAATCTTTCTTCTTTGACTGAGAATGACGTAGATTGCTTCTGTCTTTCACCATGAGAGTAATGGTACTTTTGGCAACGGAAATTCAATTTCGTACCAAAAACGTACTGTACTGAACCATACGGCTCTGTGGAAATGAGGCGATAACAGTGTTCATTTGGAATTACTTTTAATTTGCAAGATGTTGAACCACCATTTTACATTTATGTATTTGGCAGAAGCCTTTATCCAAAGTGATTTACGTTGCATTCAAGTACACATCAGTTCTTGGCATTGCCGGTGCCATACTCGACTGTATTCAAACCTTCCCGTAGCTCTAACAGTAAAAAGCAAATCTTTGGGGTTGGGGTTTGGAGAAGATGAAATATTTAAAGTAGAATACATTGTGGAAGAATGCATCTGAACTATTAAAAAGACATAATATTTAGATTTTAAAATATGCACAATGGCTACGTTTACATGGACATCAGTAATCAAATGATTTGCCTTAATCTAAATAAGACAATAATATGATTAAGGTGTTTACATGAGTTGCTTTTTGAATTGTCCTTTTATGGTCCTGTTTTACATGCTATAGCACATAATTCGATTAACATCATTGTGTCACCAAGCGAGCCACGTTTCCTCCGGAGGTTCATATTTAATTTGTCGACTTTAACTGCAGTTTGGCACCTTCACTTTCATTGAGGAACATTTCATGCATGCCCCTGTGACAAGATATTGCATGCGAGTATGAACTGCTGGAGGAGTTTTGTTTTAATGGAATGTGATACCGCACGACATATGGGGGAAAAAAACCTCTGCATTTTAACCACTAAAGCACACCATCCTAACAAACTTTTTTCTGCCTTTTGTCATCCTTACACAAAGTGGTGCTGCAGCAATATATTTTAGAATCAGAATGAACTTTCACCTAGTGTGCTCAAACACACAATGATTTTTTATTATTTTTTTGGTTTACAGGAGCACATATTGTTCAGTATTGTAAGTGTATAAAAAATATATTTAGGTTATAAAAACCATAAACACTATAACAGAACTGTATTTGTTATTACCTTAAAAAAAATAGATAGCAACTGATGCGGCAGCTATTCAAGTTATTTTCACAAATGCGCAAGAAAATATTGTGCTGTGCAAACTAAAGCTTTGTGGGGAGCATCTGAGCTAGCGCTGAACAGCAATCATCAAACAATCACATGAAACTGTGTAAACTTGCAGTGACAGCTTCATTAATTATAATGGAAACATTTCTTACTTTCTCTGAATAATTTATTTCAAGTTTGATTAACAGTTTTTTTCAAGCTGTTAACAAGGTCTAAGCTTCTTTTTATTTTGCTTTATAGAAAACAGCAATACTTCAAAGTAACCAAGGCAAAGTTCTCAGCTTGTTTTAAATGGTTTGCCTACAAAAAAATGAAAGTATAGCATGTACGTAGCTGCAAACACAAAACATTCAATTCAATTCATCTTTGTGAAGTTTAAGTTTTATTCATAAACTAATTTCGAGAGGATCACATGCTTATAATTGACCATGGCTGGTCAATTCAATCAATCATCAGCTAAAGTAAGTGTGAACTCTTGAAATTTCTATAGTGCTATGTACACTACCTGACAAAAGTCTTGTCGTCGATGCCAGTTATAGGAGCAACAAATAATAACTTGACTTCTAGTTGATCATTTAGAAAAGTGGCAGAAGGAAGATTTTTTTTAATCATCTATTGAACTGCATCCCAATAATCACAAATACTATAGAAGACCTGAGATTCTCAAGGAAATCAGTCAAGTTTGGTGAAGGAATGATCATGATTTGAGGTTACATTCAGTATGGGGGTGTGTGAGAGATCTGCGGAGTGGATGGCAACATAAACAACCTGAGGTATCAAGACATTTGTGCTGCCCATTACAATACAAACCACAGGAGAGGGCAAATTCTTCAGCAATTCCTTCTCATACTTCAGCCTCCACATCAAAGTTCCTGAAAGCAAAGAAGGCCAAGGTGCTCCAGGATTGGCCAGCTTAGTCACCAGACATGAACATTATTGAGCAGGTCTGGGGTAAGATGAAGGAGGAGGCATTGAAGATGAATCCAAAGAATCTTGATGAACTCTGGGAGTCCTGCAGGAACACTTTCTTTGTCATTCCAGATGACTTTATTAATAAGTTATTTGAGTCATTGCAGAAATGCATGGATGCAGTCCTCCAAGCTCAAGGGAGTCATAGACAATATTTATTCTTTTTCCACTGCACTATGACTTTATATTCTATACTGTACATTATTTCTGTTAAGTGACAAGACTTTTGTCTAAGTAAAGTCAGACCTTACTGTCCTAATTAAATCATTAAGAATCAAGGCATGATCATATTTTTTTTTGGTAAAATAAGCGTAATCTAGAGGCCTTTGCCTTTCATATAAGCCACTTCTGATACCAAATGATTAACTAGAAGTCGAGTTATTAGTTGTTGCTTCCTAAAACGTGGATAGGCGACAAGACTTTTGTCAGGTAGTGTAGGTTGTCTCAAAGCAGCTTAACATTGAACAAGTTAGTAAATTAAAACTGCTTTAGTCCAGTTTTCAGAGTTGAAGTTTTGAAATATCGCAAACGATAAAATAAATGACATTAATCATTATTAAGGGAGATAATCGAAAATGATGGGATTCTCTCGCCATCGCTGTGCAGCCATAACATTTAGAAATGCAATACATTTAAATCAACCCAAGGGAACTATTGCATGTCGACTTGGTAATTTCACCCTCCACAGTGCCTAAGAGATTTAGCGCTCCCTAGATGAAATCCTTCCATTCATGACGCAAATGACATCAGCCAATCAATGGCCATGAGTATCTCATCTCACTTTCAAAGCAACTAAAGCACAAGTCGACCACAAACACTGCTGTTTTATCAGTCAGTTAATGTGATCTCCCACATTCCTTTGTGTTGCTAATGAGCAGCAGAAATGTCTCAATTCAGGTCCTATCAATCACCGCACCTGCGAGGACATTTTTTTTGGCCTGTCAGCAGGTTAGCACGCATGGCTTAGCAAGGGTATTACAGTTGTGAATACATCCACTGAACCATGTTGTAATGGTTATATAGAGCGAGGGTAACTTGTTCATATCACATTCCAGATTTCAATTATTCTTCCCTTTCCACAATGTCTCCAAAATTGCCTCCGCACCCGCCCCAGCCCGCTCTCCACTATTGCAAATCATTTGTTGCAACAATATGACAGGGCTTTATTAATGGGCTCTCCGTTCTGGCATTCACACTCAACAAGCATTGAACAAATAGCAACCTCGATACGTTATTCACTTTGATAAATGATTCAAATAATACTAATGATACCATGACAGGACGGTCGTGGATTTTTCTTCGAAGAGAGTATTTGACTGGGAGCGCACTTAATGCATATTAATGCTGAACATCACTTCTGCAAGACTGATGTTTATTAGTAATTTGCACAGTTTTAACATTCCACACCAGTTCAGACACTGAAAGCATAAAGGATTACATGTTCTTTTCATTTCCATAAGCCTCTCTGGAAGATAAAAAAAAATTTTGAGGTCTAATCAATGAGCAACATCGCAAATGGTAGCGAGACGCTGCTTGGCAGCCAAAATCAACATAGAATTTGTATGTTGAAAGGGAGGAATAAGGATGCGCTTTAATCCCTCACTGAATCTTGAGAAAAGTCATTAGGTCAAAATACTGTGGAGGATGGTGAGAGAAGAGCTTTTTTTTCATAATGAAGCGCCTGGGCTCCTGGGGGAAACAATGCCGGGGGCCGCCGCTTGCGTTCGGCAGATCTGAAAATTAATGTTTTGCGGTGCTATCTGCAAAGGGTCCCCCAGGGCAGCCGCTGGCTGGCGTATCTCGGAGCAAAGAGGTGCCCAAATCGCACAAAGGCATTTTGATTACAGCCACACTGTCAGGCGGAATCTATGCATCAGCTTCTCTATTAGATATAATGGAGCTGACAGGCAGGATGTGCTAAATCATTCAGTCAGATTTTGGCACCTGGTGACAAGCTATTGTGACAAGACCTGTTTAGGGCGATCCGGTGGGAAAGGAGAGAGAGAGCCGGGCTTTGAATGTCACATGAGCCACTTGAAAGATTGTTTAAGTGGAACAACTGGGAAAGAGAGAAGTTCCTGTCCTCGAAAAGTTAACTTGAACTGCTAGCGCTTGACAAACTGCATCCTAAAAAAAGGCGAGGATTGTTTCTTGGCCCCTTAGCTTGTAATATCTTACAATCCACAGTGAGACTGGGCTCTGACAGTTACTGCAAATTATCCACTTCAGTACACTTCTCCGAGAAACAGACATTTACCGGCGAACAGCAGCATATTCACAGAAGAAAATATTTTTCTCCCTACACTCCAAGATGCTTTCTGAACAAAAAAACATCTCCCCGCAGGATGCATTAGGCACCTTGGTGGGACACAACAACAAGAAGGCCTTCAGAAAAGTGATGGTACACTAATGCTGCATTCAATTATGTGCAATCAGTGTGGCCAATTCAGACATGTTTCTAAGCTTTAGATGTTTTATGTAAAGAAACCAGGTAGAAATGACTAATGCGCAGCACTTTTAAATAGCAATAGGTTGTTCTAGTAAAAACAGGATCATTTTCTTTTTCTTTTGAATTACTGAATTACTCTGTTGCATGCAGTACATTTAAATGATAAGACCTTGATGTTTAATTCACGGAAGAAACAAAAAAAAAAGATCTAAATTCAGTTGAACACAAAAGCACATTGAAAAAGTGTTTTGTTAATGAGCTCCGAACAACCGACTTTTATTATGAGATAAATAAATAAATATCCAAACAAACAGAGACATTTTTGAAAACGTGTGTGTGTGTGTGTGTGTCTGTTTGTGACATAAAAGGACACAAGTTTTGTATGCACAAACACATAACCCCAGTGTTTTCAGAAATGTGCTTTTTGTAGATTACATGAAAATGACACTGCTATCATTTCCAAAATAGGTGCACACATTTTCAAAAGTTTTCAGTTGCCAAAATGTCATTGTCCAGGGCCCCAGACTGTGACTAATTGGTTGAGTTTTGCAACATGTTTATGCCAGTGTGACAAAATTTGGATAAAACATTCATATTTACAACGGTTTTACTGAAGTAACACTAACATAACCTTAAAATTGTGAGTGAAAGCTTCCATTTCTATCTTTAATTTTGTAATGTGTGATGTTTTCAATATATTTAAAGAATATAATAATAGTATTGCTACTGTTTTTAATAAAACTTTAAAATCATATTTTATAATCATCTTTTGTGGCATGGTGGCTCAGTGGTTAGCACTGTCGCCTCACAGCAAGAAGGTCGCTGGCTCAAATCCTAACTGGGCTAGTTGGCATTTTTGTGTGGAGTTTGCATGTTCTCCCTGTGTTCATGTGGGTTTTCTCCAGGTGCTTCGGTTTCCCCCACAGTCCAAAGACGTGCGCTATAGGTGAATTGGGTAAACAAAACTGGCCGTAGTGTTTGAGTGCATGTGTGAATGAGAGAGTGTATAGGTGTTTCGCAATACTGGGTTGCGGCTGGAAGGGCATTCTCTGCGTAAAACATATGCTGGAATAGTTAGCGGTTCATTCCGCTGTGGCGACCGCTGATAAATAATTCAATTCAATTCACCTTTATTTGTATAGCGCTTTTACAATGTAGATTGTGTCAAAGCAGCTTCACATAGAAGATCATAGTAAACAGTGTCAGTCCAGTTTTCAGTGTAGCTCAGTTCAGTGTGGTTTAATAATCACTACTGAGAGTCCAAAGACTGAAGAGCAAATCCATCGATGCGCAAGTGACTAAGCTGAAGGAAAATGAATGAATGAATGAATAATCATCTTTCACATGATATACTTCTGATATACACTTATGACTTGGTTTTGAGGTCCAAGTTTACAAATGGACAAATACGTAGTGGCGCAAGTGTCAAATCTAAGTCTAAAGCCATGTTGTTGTTTAAATTAACATCCAGTGAACTTAAACAGTTTTATTTATGTTGTTGTTGGAAACTGTTGTGCAAGTGCTATTGTTTGTATAATGAAAAAAATTAGGAGTGCACCATATATCAGTGGTCATATCAGTCAATGTTAAATGCTATTTTTAATGTTATCATTATCAGAAGGGTAACAGTATTACGCTGATAGGTTTTGTTTTTTGCAATCATGCAGAATAATTTAAAAAGAAAATCTGTATTTATCGGCTAATATATTTGCTTTCAGCCTCTAAAGACTAAAGACATAGATGCTTAATAATAATAATAATAATAATAATAATAAGCACAATAGAATCTCAGTGATATTAAGATATTTTTAACACATGGGGTGAAGCACATTGAGATGCAAACTATGTTTTTGATGAACAACAAAGCATTCACGAACAGACAGAAAGTCTTGCATCACGCAGCATTTGCACTTTGAACGTAGACAGAATAATCTGAAATCTGTTCCCAGTTAAGGACATGCTGTAGCTCATTTGTCTCTCACAGGCATCTCTGTCCAGACAGACCAGCAAACTCATTGTTAACCAGCTAAAATAGGGGCTCAACTCTGGGATCCAGATCACGTAGTGAGGAAAAGTCAAAGCCTGACCTCTCCACCCGGTGTCAGACAAGTCAGCATGACAGCTGAGCAATCAAAAACAGCAGTCGACCCATGACTTGAGCTCCGCACAGACTCCAGCCGCTCGGCACACTTCATTTGATGAAGTTCAGGTCCCTCCTGTCCTGTCAATCAGCAGGGAGCATGACAGCATTATCCACATCTATCCATCCACGGCAAATCGTTTCTCAAAACCGCCATGTTTAGAAGTCTGCTTGCTCTATTTATGATTCTGCTACTCCTTCTGCAATGTAAAAAAACATTCTTGCTGCCTTTTTGGTTGAATCAAATGAACTTTTCTAGTTCTCTCTACTGGCATTAATCAAACAGACAAAAAAAAAAATTAAGTTAAACTTAAAAGTATTTGAATAACTTATCAAACTAAGTTAAAGGTGCAGTATGTAAGTTTGACACCCAGTGGTTGAACTAGGTATTACACTCCTGGATCAAAACAAACGCATGCGCAGGTTGCCAGATTGAGGACAGGAGTGAGTGATTTAAATCGTATTTTAAATAAAAGCAACGGCATCCGATAGAATAAATATTTTCCATATTAAAAGGAGTCTTAACCAACACCTCAAATTGATATATTAGAAACAGCTTCTATTTCTCACAGCTGAACAACAGAAAACTATGACAATGATCACCTCAGGTACACATTATGTGCTTTATTCAGTGTTAAATGCTAACAATGCGAGTTTGAATGCCATTTTACATGACATTTATTGTCATTACTGAAAGCAGCAGCAGATAGTTCACCTCAGATCTTCTAAATAAAATAAACCATTTGAAATTTAACTTTAGAACTGGAAAATAATGCAAATCAACACATAGTGATTCAGCAGGTACATTTAACAATGTTAAAGATGTTTAATATGTATGAAATAGATTATAAACCTTACCATTTCATGAGTGAGTGCATATTCTGTGCTTCTGAATGGTTGTATTTAAATTTCTGTCATGTTTCGTCTGGTGCAAACAGCCAAATTGCTTATTGCTGCGTATCTTGTCACGTAGCGTGTTGTTAGGACACGCGGTTAGAATGTAACCTGCTCACCTAATGTTTACACTCGTAATATTTATATAATTTGCTAATTAATAACCTCATGTGGAACTCTGAATCTGCTTCTCATTTCAGTCTGCTACTGTCCATCGGAGGTCGCATTTCAGTCACGGACGTATGCTTTCAGTGCCTTTCTGAATGAATGAATGAAATGCGCGGTTTTTCACCAAGGCAACCTGGGGTGCTGAACTATAATAGGCTAAACTGGCATTGGGCAGGTTGACCAAAACAAAAACAGTGTTCCGGCACAGAAAAAACATTTTCCTAAAGCAGAACATCTGACTTCAGCATTGTTTTTCAGATAAAAAGAATGTTCACTTGGCATGTTTCTTAAATATCTGCAAACATAGTATTTTTATGCTTTAGAAGAGTCAAAAACTTACATACAGCACCTTTAAAGCAACATAAAAATATTTGTTGTCTTGCCTTTTTTGTCATTACTTTTTTTACAGTGTAGATGTTTTGAAAGGGGAAATTATTTATGAATAATAGTTGCCACTGAAAGTGTATAAAAGATTGTTACTCACCAGAATGTTCATATCTATCTCTCTTCTTTAATTACTTGTAGCAAAATGTATGACAATGCAATATGGTTTAGTGATTTTCAAATCACCACAAAATATGTTTCCTGGATTGATTCCAAAATAAAACCTCATTAATGCGTAAATAAATGAATAAATCATAAAGTTAGTATTATATAAATGAAAGTTATTATAACAACAATTCAATCATAGAGCTAGTGTTGAAGTTGAATTATGAGCCCTAATAAAAAAAGTTTGTTTAACTTGCTGTTTAACAAAGAGCTTTTGAACACAATTTAAAACAAAATTGTTTTAATAACTAATTTATAATTTCTATTTTGTCTTTGCCATGATGACAGTACATATTAGTTTACTAGTTATTTTGCAAGATACTAGTATTCAGCTTAAAGTCTAATTAAAAAAAGTTAATTAGCTTAACTAGGCAGGTTATGGTAATTAGGATAGTCATTGGACAACAGTGGCTTGGTCCGTAGCCAATTAGGGGCTAATAATATTGATCTTAAAAAATGTTAATAAAATTAGAAACTGTTTATTCCGGCCAAACTAAAATAAATGTTCTGAGGAAGAAAAATACTGGAAATTATTAAATGTCTTTGCTCTGTTAAATATCATGTATTTCAATTCACTTTAAATGCATTTCAATTTTTAAATTTAAAATTTCACTTACATAAAATAATAAAAATAATAAAAATAAAATAAAAAATAAATCACATTAAGACAGTTTGTCTTTAACTGTATTTATTTAGCAAATTTTATATATTATATTATATATATATATATATATATATATATATATATATATATATATATATATATATATATATATATATATATATATATATATATATATATATATATTTAAACAAAATAAACAAAGGTTTATTTCTGAATTCAATAGCCAACATTATATTTTTGTCCCCATCAAAAGTACTTCACAAAGCAGAGATGTTAACTCCAGAAATGACTTGCTAAATGATTAAATAGTAAAACTGAACATAATCTGTATGCGGTTTCCATAACAGCCCACTTTGAAAGAGTTGCACTACAAAGTGGTTTTTCAAAGCCCTGGGATGCCAGCGAATGACCCACCAGGCACTATTTTCCAGGCCAATCTGTTGTTTCCAATAGACTGCATTTACTAATCAACCTCAACATTAAATTCAGGCATTACAATTGATTGTTGGGGCTACTTGATAATAATTAATCCCCTGCTGAAGACTTTTCTGTGTCCTTAGAAATAAAGTGCAATCACAAGCTGCCTTGCTGAGGCATTTTTTTGCTAAGCTGGTTTCCTTCACCTGTGTTGGCTTGTTACGCCAGGGGGCTTTGACTTCTTTGTTTCAAAGAAATTAATTGCCTTTAGGAGAGATAAATAGCAAGTGACAAGCACCGATGCCAAAAAGCAAGGATCCCAGTGGAATAAAAAAAGCTCCATAAAGAAAGGGCATTTTCACATAGCGCCGCCGCCTCTAAAGCTCAGTGTGAAACGACGTGCTGGATGTATTAAACTCTCTTAGCCTCTTGTTTTTCCGCTCACTAATTATAGTGAAAGAACAAAGAAGGTGACTTACTGTATGATGAATCAACAGGCCTACAGAAAATTGCAAGAATCAAATCGGTTGAAATGTTATGATCACTTTTCAAAGCCATCTGAATGTTTTCATAGGTTTTACCCAAATAGACCTGTTGAACAGTTTCAAGTTAGCAAACCAAGTACGTTTTTTTAAATGAATGCACCTCAAAATACTGTACTGTGAGGTGCAAAAGTCTAAAATGACTAGCAAAATTATGTGATTTTATTTTTTTAATGGTTTGATTAATGAAAATGATCAGCAAAGCAATTTAGTTTTAAGCTTAAAGAATAAACAAATTTCAAATTTAATTTTTATCAAAAAATTACTATAAAGTTAAATTTAACTCTATTGTATGCCCACTTGGTCACATATATTGTAAAAAAAAAAAAGTCAAGTTAAAATATATTAATAAGGCAGAAGCAATTCACTTCAAGTAAAATCTAAAGAAAACTACGCTTAATAAATGAATATTCCAAACAAGCAATTGGACATTTGACAAATGTACCTTTAAGGAAAATCATTTCACTAAGCGGACATTCTTCAAATGCCTCTGAGGCAGTAGGCTTGGGCATTCTGTTTGAATGGGGAAACATCATATTCTCCAAAATTGCTTTGCCAAGCTTACAATTAAATTTCATATCAGGAATCAAACGTAAAATTAAACAACAACTGTCTCTTTAGTTTGATTTCTAAACGTTCTAATCACACAAAATCTGCAGAAACTCATGGTCCAATCCCAACCGCCGGAGAATCCTAAGTCTATAACAATCACTGATTGACTCCTGTACTAGTAAGCGGGGTTTCATTTGCCATATTGACCACTACACTTTTCCCCATTTAAAAAGTGACACGTCTTACAGCCGAGAGTTAAATAAATAAATTAATTCATTAATGTATTAGCAATTAATTTATAATTTTTATTTATTTGCTTTAACGTGTATTGAAACTTGGATTAACATCCACATGATAATACAGATTGTAAAATAGATCAAATCAGATTTCATTTTAGGTGGCATTTCTATATTAACATTGACACAATTAAAAGAAAATTTCATGCAAATCACCCTAAATCTACATTAATGATAACAATAGTAAAAAACACAATTATTCATTCATGTTAGCAAATATATTTTCACATTTACAGTTTACCAGCGATGTTTGATACAGTAGCTTACAGTTAAGCAATGAATGTTTTTTTAGTCTTTTTAATGTTATTTTTGTTGTTTTTTTTCCAAGTATGAAAACTTAAGTATACATTTTTTTCTATGGATGTATTTTTCATGTACATTTCAAACACCTTTTACCGTGTTTTGAGAGAGAATATACCATACACATTAGGGTTGGGCGATGTTGACCAATTTGGCATCATACGATGTCTAATGTGAAACATCGCAATGGACGATGGCATCGTCGTCATAGGCGGGGGTGGGGGTGGTTGTTGTTAAATATCAATTAATTCATAACAAATTAATTGATTGTAGCCTACTGTTTTTACTACCTGACCCACATGGTCTTTGCTTTACCCATAACCAAACCATAAATAAATAAATAAAAAGTTACACACAAATTACCACCTGTCAATCCCTTTTTTTTCTGCGGGACTCTGGTATGAATAGGTACAGTGATCTGTGTTGTTATAATGGCTTTTTCTCACAGCTGGTGGAGGAAACGAGAGTTCGTTTGGAGTTCACTGTAATTTGTATTGTGATTGATGATAACTTCCTTATTTTATTATTATTATTATGAGGAAATAATAACAAGTAAAGATGCTAGGGCTTGACCGTTTTAGTCGCATATGCGCCCGAAGTTTGATCTATGCGACCTAAAAATATACTTGGAAGCATTTGTGCGAGTGCATTATTTTCACTGTTTTCACTGCAAAATCCTCACCGTGTGCATATATTTAGGAGACATTTATGGATCGTGATGCCGGCTCAGCATCGTGCGATAAACGATGGCATCGTCTATCGGCACAACCCTAATACACACATGGCTGTTCGACGCTATTTTCTGCACTTAACGAATCAATAAAGGACCAAAGACACACACATAATGAAATGTGTTTTTTCTCATTCGGCATGTGATATCCAATTTCATTAAACAAAAAAGTGAAACTGCTGAACTGCAGTTAAAGTCGAAAAATAAAAGATTAAACTCCGGAGAAAACATGGATAGCGTGGTGACGCAATAACGTTAACTGATCTGTGCTATAACTCATGTAAACACAATCATATTACTGTCTTATTCAGATTGAGGCAAATAATTTGATTACTGATGTCCATGTAAACATAGTCATTGATATAATTACATACTGTCATTAAACCATTACTAAAACAACAAAACAAATGGTTTCCTAAGACTTTTGCACAGAAATGTGTGTATATTATTCATTCACACTAGGGTTGGGCGATGTTGAAAAATATGGCATCGTACGATGTCGAATGTGAACATCGGCGATGGACGATGGTATCGTCGTCGTAGGCGGGGTGGGGGTCTTTGTTGTTAAATATCAATTAATTCATAACGAATTTAATAATTGTAGCCTATCGTTTTCACTACCTGACCCACATGGTCTTTGCTTTACCCATAACCAAACCATAAATAAATAAAGTTATACACAAATTACCACCTGTCAATCACTTTTTTTCCACGGGACTCTGGCATGATCAGGCGGAGTGATCTGTGTTATAATGGCTTTTCCCCACAGCTGGTGGCGGAGACGAGAGTTCGTTTGGAGTTCACTGTAATTTGTATTGTGATTAATGATAACTTACATATTTTATTATTATTATGAGGACATAATAACAAGTAAAGATGCTAGAGCTCGACCGTTTTGGTCACACTTGCGCCTGATATTTTATGCGACCGAAAATATGTATTTGAAAGCATTTGTGCTAGTGCATACATTTATACCGTGCGACCTGTTTTCACTGCAAAATCCTCACAAGCGTGCGCGGATTTAGGAGACATTTATGGAAAGGAACAGATTAAAACAGTTGTCATGTGAACTTGCTGAAGTAAAAAAGCCTACAATGCTTGCCCCGCCTTTGTGCTCTTCCTATTGGCCCACTCCGCTAGCACAGAACGTGAATGGATTGGTTAATATCAGCTGTCAATCACTCAGTCAACGCCTTCTGCCTTCACATGACAGGAGCAACAGCCGCGGAAATGTGATGCGCTGAAGATGAGAGAATGAAAATAACACTGGCAGATTTAGTTTTAGAAACCACCTAAAGTTAAATAATGACACATCCTATTCACTTTTCCAAGAGTGGATAAAAGACTTCCAGTGGCTTCAAGTCCACTATGAAAATAACTAAAGCCATTCACAGTAAAGTCTGTGGGACGGGGTTTGCAGGTAACAGAGTTTGTCACTGAATCTACACATTTTAAGCTCGAGAGGTACTGTATAATCCTCACGATGTATTTAATCCTCACGATGCTGTCAGCCGTGCAAACGGCAGCTATAAGTATAATATAACACAGCTCATGAAAAGACCGTTATTGCTATTAAGATGACATGCAAATATTAAGTTATATATCAATATACATGTGGGGCGGGGCGATGGATCACGATGCCGGCTCAGCATCGTGAAGTTTATCAGCCATCGTCAATGGACGATGACATCGTCTATCGGCCCAACCCTAATACACACGCTTATGATCCTATTCCTACACTCCATTACTCTTATCAAATCTTCTCTCCCAAAAAGTTCAGTTCAAAATCATTGAATCCCATGACCTATAAAGACCTTAGTTTCAATAAATACTTCCACAATTGCCCGATTGAGTTCTAAAATCAGCAAGACTTCACCCAATTCAAAACCTTGCCCTAAAAACACTCCGTCATGTTCACTTTCTTCAAACCACCAAACAGAAACTGTGGAGGGTTGGCGCTTTTCATCTTTTCTTTTAGCTTCCCTTCCATTCTGTTTGGTGCATTATGAGGCTGAGTACAGAAGAACATTTCAGATGACTGTTATTTATCCAGCAGCGAGCACTGAAAGTGAAAGACAGTCAGGGATTGGGAGGCTGAGTGCTTTATCTCCTGTGCTTTCACAGAGCGCTGAGGCGAATCACAGATGCAGAGAGGGTGAATGCTCTTCTCCGGCACAACAAAAACAAGCAGGCATGTATCTAATTAGAACAAAAAGAGTCAGAAACAGAACGAAGTCAGCTGTGACAGAGCAGAGCAGGTGCTGAACTCAAACAATCAGATAAGAGATGCACGGTAGCTGAATAGACTTTGGAACAAAATGAGAACTGATAGAAAGCTAACTAGATGCATTGAATTGCATACAATTAACACTTATTACTTATTACTTAATTCTGATTGGTCATTCACAACATTACAAGGTATGTTATTTCAAGATCAATGGTTTGTGTCTAATTTTTACATTTGTGTGGCAAGTAGCCGTGTAATAAGCAGGATAATGTACATCCAGATGGTTGTTTATGCCGAAAAATAGCTCTTCTGTCTAATACAACAACTGATAAGCCGGGCTTTATTCTATGATAACAACTGACTGGATGTATTTATTTATTAATTATCCCTTTTCACGTGGATCTCAGGAATACTTGTACATCCAGGCTGTTGTTTTCTCTGAATACAGGCCTTTAGGCTTATGCAACAACTCTAAGCTATCTACATAATGCATTTTGATTAAGGGTCACAACATTTAGTCTGACTAATGTCACATATGACTCTACAATTAATAGACAAAACTGCTTATTTTTATTAATGTTGTTTGTTTATGGTCTGTTTTTTTTTTCCATTTTAGCATATATTTCTAAATTATTAGCACTGCTATGGTTATGTGCTTCACTAAACATGAATATTTTGAAAAGGTCAGATTTGATACGTTTTTTTGTTATCATATTTTTTCAATAAAGTTGGTTATAGAAATATATTTATACCATTTATGTTTCCCAATAGAAATATCTTTGTTAGCTATAAACTAGAGCAATCAATTACATGGGTAAATAACAATATTGATTAATCTCAATAAACAGCTCTAGAATAAATCAAGAGATTAATTCAATAGTATTATTATCTGTCTGTATTTGTCATTAATAGGACAATTTGAGTACAATTTTAATTTTTGGTAAATTTTTAAACTACTGATAACATGTCTTTGAAATTCCACACAGTAATATCAATTACTCTGAAGTGGTTTCTTTTTATAAGAGCTGTACAGGCAAAAAAAAGCATCTGAAAATCAGAAAAGACGGAGGTACAGAAGGCTTGAGGGAAAGAAATCGAACAGAAGAAAATCAAAATGTGCAGAAAATATAAACTTTTCATTTAAGTTGTTGGTTGTTTCCATAAAAAATTTCCATTAAAAAAAATTCTACCATTAAAATGATGGTAGAAATGTTTTGATAACATTTTTTTTTTCTCAGTTCCTTTACTGAACTTTGAATGTCTCTGAACTGTTGCTGTCTATGAAGGATGAAGGATCTCTCTGATTTCATCTAAAAACTCTTTATTTGTGTTCTGAAGATGAACAAAAGTCTCACGTGATTGAAACAACATGAGGTTGAGTAATTAATAAACTAAATATTATTTCTTAGGTGAACAAATCTTTTACATTACCAACTAAAGATGCTTCGATCGTTTGGTCAGAGATTGGTATTGGCCGATAATCACATTTAATGACTCGATTGGTACTCCCTGATCTGGCTGATGTCATGAACCGATCACTAGTGTTTGTGTACAGTAAGTTGGAAATAAACTAAATATTTGAATGACCTTGCATGTATTTAGGCCTTTTTACATATAAGAACTGAAAGAACTTCTGTGTTTTTTTTACAATATTGCAAATTTACTAAAACCTGGCTGGAAATATTCCATAAATAAAACATAAACATTTTTTTTTTTACATGAATGTTTAATAATATAACTTCTTGTAACATACTTAATGCAATAAATAGAAGTTTATAGGCCTGTTTTCTTTTTAAAATAGTATTAGATTTATAGGTGTGCATTTTAACTTCTTATGCATCAAATATTACTAATAATACTAACTTTTTCCCTCATTGAGACATGTTGAATTCCTCTTTCATCATTTGCAGTGTTTCCAAATTGCATTCTTTGTCATTTTCCTTATATATTTTTTTATGTTTTATCTATTTTCTGTAAAGCTGCTTCTGACCATGACATGTTCACATTTAAATGGTTATAAAAGACACGTTTAAGTGATTATATACAGCATCCTTCATTTATCCTCTTAAGTATCATACTTAGAGGAAAAATGTGCTTTATGCATTATAAAGCTTGAAGCATCAGAATCGGTACTCTGTATCGGCTGCAAAAATCCTGATCGGAGCATCCCTATTACCAACTATTGTAATCTATAAGGTTAAAATGGCGATGCTTGTTGTGAAGTTTACATATCTAGATATTGGATCCTATCAACTAGTAAAGTACACAACTGACAAAATGTTGCTGGTGCTCGCATTGCTGCCAAATGAGAAATCGGATTTGAGAAATCAGAATTGCCAACAACACACAGAGAATGCAAACTGCATAACACTGAATATAGAGCAGGTCGGCACACACATCCTGCTGAGCAGGGTCACAAACCGAAGCTGGTGGTAATTAAATGAATCAAATAATTCAATCTATCAAAGTATCCCAGATAAAAGCCAGTCAAACTAAACCAAGCCACCTTAAATCCTTTTGAATGCCTTTTTCTCTCGAATGGCGATAGGTGATGAATTAAACTCCTCTGCTGGTTTTTAAAACATTCCAGCATTGGCCTCTCAGCCTTATAGCAGGATGCCAGGTGGCAGCTGGGACAGTTCCCTTTTAATCTGGTTTGGCGGTCCTAAATCACTGCCACAACAGCAGGCATGATGTAGGGGAGCTTGGAAGAGACATTCTCTTCTGGCTGTGGGTTGGACTCGTTCTCTTTCTCTATTTTCCAGGTGTGTGGCCTTGTTTGCCATATGTCAAGTGAGCAAAGTATTAATATCCACAGGGCACCTACAGAAGCCTCACCAAAATAAGTTTTTTATTAATGTGGAACGACATTGAAAGCCAGTCTAAATTATAGCCTGCAAACACTTTGGCTGTACAGTAAAGTTCACACTGCAAAACTGAACAGTGCAATTGTTGAAATGAAATTAATTTCAGTCAAATATTTAGAAATCTCATTGTACTTAATAAAGCAAGTTATGTCAACTCAAACCTTTTTGTATTTGTATTGTATTAAGGTAGCAGCAAGGTAGTAGTATAGCAGCATTTTTTTAAATTACCTGAATACCCGAATATATCAGGCTGTATAAGGAAAATGGGATGAAATGAACATGGGAAACAACATTAATATTGTGTTATGCAGGAATTTCCAGAGGTTTCTGTTAAAATTGTGGTGAATAAAATGTTTGAGAAATGGATTCTGCAATGATTCTGAGAATTTTACAGTAAATTGCATCTCTATTCTCTCTTGGATCAATTCTGAGTTTGGTTTTAACTGCAGATGTTGCTGTATGGTTTATAAACAACTGTTCTCTGTTTGCATCCAATTCCTTACAAATACCACTTACACCTAAAATAACTATTAATAAAGTCAGGACCGGTTTAGGCAATTGTGCATCAAGCTCATGACACAAAAGCCAACTTTCATGACTCATCCAAGTGCACAAGCGCTCTTCCTGATGAGCATTTTAGGGTATAATTAAAAATTAACCTAGAGCGCCATCTGCTGTTGAAAACTAAGCTCAAAATCCAACACAATCTCAAGGCAATTCGTAACTTTTTGATTAAGTGACTAAAATCAAACCAAGAGAGCATACACTTAAAAAAATTAACTGTTGGTGTAACTTGCTTAAGGGGCGGTGGCGGGGTTGGGTGCCACACCTCCTTTTTAAAAATCACACATTTTCGTTGACTGAATTCGTACGAATTCGTGCGAAATAGCCACTAAACTGACAAAATGTAAAAAAATAGTTACGTTTCCTCATGAGATCAGGCTGCAGAATCAAACCTAGAGAGCATACACTTAAAAAAATTAACTGTTGGTGTAACTTAATTTACTGCAATTATGACACATTTCAACACATTTGAATTGCAACACTTACTTGAATTGTGTTATTTCAATTTTTTGAATTACGTAATTTCAACTTATTTTAAGCTAATAAAGCACATGAGCAAAATTCATTTTGATGCATTTATGTCTGAGACTGATCGCAAAACTAGTTTTAGAACAGTTATGGCTCACTGAGCAAAGCAACAAGCTAAACAATTGTTATTTAAGCTTAAAACACCCAAAGCATGAGTGCTACTCTTCTGCAAGGTGATAAACCCAAAACATTATGTGAAACTCTTCAAACTAAGTGAGGATTAAACTCAAACAAGTATTTCTCTTAACATAAAACACTTATAATATTACTTTTATTGTCAACATTTCTTAATTAAATCCCACACAAAGCATACTAGGAACAACATATTCACTAACCAGGTAGTTACACCAACAAAATCCCTTTACATTGTCCCAACACAAACCAATAAAGTTAACTTAATGTTTTACAAATACAAGTGGATTGAACATAAAACAAATGACAAGACTTGTGTTGTTTCAGCTCATTTTAAACAAGTCATTTGAACAAGCAGCAGCACTAATGTAGCAATTCAGCAGTGTAGCAATGCATTTTGAAAATCTCCGAATCAACTCAGAATGGAATTCTTGGACAATTTTTCTCCACAGCTTTAGCTGTTGTTATATTGAAATCTGTAGGGTTACCACTGCAATGATGAGTAGTTGTAGTTTGGTTGAGGACGGGCTGCATAAATCTATGCATAATAACATACTGCATAATTCACCATTAATCATGCAAGTGTATAAAAATATATATCTTTTTGACAGTTAAATTAACATGTATGTTGCTAACTAACACTTAATCATGAAGACTGGACTTGGTGACATTTATGCAAACAAATTTCACAAATTAAATTATTCAATACTTAAATTAAATTATGTTCAACATTATGACAAATATAGAGATGCCTGAGTGTTGCACTCATCATAAACATGTTATAGATCAAATTAAATCCTAAATAAAAGTTAGTTTCCAAAATAAGTGATCTGAACTTCAGTTTTCAATCGGGAATGAAGAGTGTTATGACGCTTTTTAAGGATTTGACAGTGTACCAAAGCTGCATGCTTACTATAAGGCTATGAGACGCTTCATGAGGGAGCATCAGCTACTTGTTCTGGGCTCTGGCTGTCAGATTGATAGGCATACTTTAGCCCCAGGATAAAACTGTCTTACAGACTGCTGAATCTCTGGTCCACTGTCTGCATCGCTCCAAGTCTAGTATTAGTTTTAACCCGTCTAAGCCCTTATGGCATTTCTAAGGGTGTTAAGTCTTTTTTAATAGGATGAATCTCAGATCCTTTTAAGTTGACCAAAAAGTGAACAGGGTGAAAAACTACATAAAGATATTTGTGAAAATATCTCCTTTTTTTCTTTCCTTTTTGTAAAATGTGTGCTTTGTAGAAGACACTTTTATTCTGGAATGAATAGATTCAATTTTGGTACACTGTAATTTGGTACATGGATTCTATTTGAGATACTGTACAGAACATAAATTGGACATACAACTATTGTTACATTCCACGAATGTTTTGTGCTGTTTTGTGTTTGTTTTCTGTTTCACTTTCTCTCCCTTTTCCCTGCTTTGTTTTCTGTCCTGCCCCAGATGTGCGACCATTGGTCAAGAAGGTCGTCACTCATCATTATGATGCCACTCGGCACACCAATCAGGAGCTGGTCTGCCGCATTTAAAAGGCGTTCGCTTGCACTGTTCAGGAGGAGAACCTGACTCACCACTAAACTCCTATATGTCAACCAGCCTACTCACTCATTATTTTTGTTGCTGTTTAGTTTGTCTCTCATTTAAATTATTTATTGTTTAGATGAGTTTTTGCAGCTCAATTTACCAGATTATTAGGAAGTTGAATGATCTTTATGAAAATTGGATTATAAAATAAGCTGTTGTTTTGCTAATTGCTAACAATGTGTACTTTGCGAGAACTCTACAGTTTCTGAGTAGAATAGTTTATGTTAGTTAGTTTATGGAGGAGTTGCCACACCTGTAATTATGCTTTGAATAGTTAGTAGTTTAGTTAAGCGTCGCATATGCTGAAGATTATGGTTTTGTCTCTACATTTGTCTTTAGTTAGTTAGTTTAGTGGGTTGGGTTTAGTTAGATTGTTTTGTTATATTTATTTCTTTGTTTTGGCAACACTCCTGTTTTTCATTTGAGTCGGACATTTGAATTACATTCTAAATTCATATGTTCAATGCTTAATATCAGTATTTAATAAATTGTTCTTTTTGTTTCACATATCTATAAGTTGTGATTTCACTTATTTTCACCCAGCACCAGTAGAAACTCACTTAATGTTACGTCTCATCCAATGAGACGTAACATTACAATGTAAAAACAAACACGTGACAATATATAATAAGTATATTTCTAAACTGCTTTAATGCTTTTGATGTAGACATTTTTTGCTCATAAATACACTAATCATGTAAGTAATATTGTGGAATATTATTACAATTCATTATAACTGTTTTGGTCGGCACAGTTGCAGTGGTTGAAACTGTCGACTCATAGCAAGAAGGTTGCTGGTTCGAGTCCCGACTGGGCCAGTTGGCATTTCTGTGTGTTCTCCCTGTGTTTGCGTGGGTTTCCTTCATGTCCTCCGGTTTCCCCCACAGTCCAAAGACATGCAGTACAGGTGAATTGGATGATATAAATTGGCCGTAGTGTATGTTTGTGTGTGAATGAGTGTGTATGGGTGTTTCCCAGTAACACAGGTTGTGGCTGAAACTGCATCCGCTGCGTAAAAAATGTGCTGGAATAGTTGGTGGTTCATTCCTCTGTGGCGACCCCCAATTAATAAGGGACTAAAACTGCTAAAATTAAATAACTGTTTTTTTTTTAGTAATACATTTTACAATTTATTTAAATTACAAAGCTAAATTTTTATCAACCTTATGGCAACCTTCAAGATCATATGATCCTTCTTAAATTATTCAAAATTAAAGAATGTTATTTGGTTCTCAAAATACATTTCATATTAATCATCACTTTTCCACTTTTTTTGTGAAAAACAAAATAGTTCAACTGAATACTTGATGAAAAAAAAGTTGAAAAGCACAGCATTCATTTAACAGAAATATTTGATGAGATTTTAATTGATAGGATTTAATGTTTCTTTATTAAATGTATTTATTTATTTATTTTTCATTGTATTGATTTTTTTTAACAGCACTTGAACGACTGTTTTTTAATATGATAAAAACACATTCAGAGGTACATTTCAGTAAACTTCTGTTTGATTAATCATATTAACTACAACAAAAAAAAATCGGATTCA
Source organism: Danio kyathit (assembly GCA_903798195.1). Lineage (NCBI taxonomy): Eukaryota > Metazoa > Chordata > Actinopteri > Cypriniformes > Danionidae > Danio > Danio kyathit. The sequence goes on along the minus strand of LR812527.1, from coordinate 44,269,640 downwards.
TTAAAAATACATTATAAATCGGCCGGCAGCCTCAGGCTACATCCAATCACAAAAGAATTATATTTCTAATGCAATTGTCTGACTTTCACACAGCATTACAATGCAGTCCAGCTAAACCCTTGAGCCTTCATTTGAGCAGAACTCTGAAGACCTCTGAGAGTCTCTGAGTAGTTAGAAATAAAATAAGCAGCTCATCTTCTCCTCTGTGTGTCATCATTACCTCTATATGGTTCACAGTGCTCAGTCCAGACCTCGGAAAAGTCAGCCTGTTTACATACTGAATGTCAAAATGCATGCAAACCATTTAGTCGCCTCAAACGAATCAATCATCAAACAGCAAGTGTATTGCTGTACATTCTTGTTTCCATTGGAACACCTTTGCCATTAATTCCTTCATAAATATGTACAACTCTTCAGATGCAACCAGCAAATATTTGCACTCCTTTATTGGAAGTATTTCCATCTATCAATAGAGATAAATTCTTAATTGTATTTGCCTTTCATAAAGCACCCTGTTTTGCTCATTAAGAACGTTTGCTAGTCTTTCAATCCAGGCTTAATAACAAATCAACAAATGCTTATTAATTCATTCTGTCTGATTTGTCATATTTAATTGAATCCATGCCATGTATATTAGTTTTAGAATGACTGGTACCCCTCCTCTGAGGAAAAACACAGAAAAAACGAAAAGAGAAAGAAGATCCAGGGCTTCATTAATTACATTACTTATGCTGCAAATTGAACAAAAAGTCTAATCTTAAACCTCTGAATAATTAATTCAACAGCGAGAAAGCAAAAACACATACGCTGGTCTGAACACATGCAGGTCTCCACCCCAACCAAAAAAAATTAATTCACAAAACACTGTTATTCTCCTACATTAACAGAGTACCATGTGTTCTATCACATCTAACAGCTGATTGTTTTCTGAAAACAGTGCAAAGTCGCCCCGGATCCAATTAAAATGGGTGCATAAATCTACAAACTACAACAAGTGCGCTTTCCTGGCTGTGTTATTAAAAGCTTCCAAAATACTTTGCCCAGGCAGTGGTCACTGAATGTGAATACATTTCAAGCTCTCATTGATTTCTGCACTTGCTTCTGATTACTAAGACACAGGCTCCAAAATTAACACTCAGAGAGCCCAATGCGAGCGCAAATTAGCTTTGGCAAGTAAATAAAAGAGTTTGTTTCCAATTGATGGTATCTTTACAGAACTGCAACTCGATAATGGTTTAAAGAGAGTTCACGGAACGGCTCAATGACAATTATGACACTATTTACTCATCTGCAAGTCCTTCCAAACCTGTGTGACTTTCTTTGTGGAATGGTAAATAATAAAATGTCTTTTTCTGTACAGTGAACGTCAAAATTGGTAACCGAAAAAAAAAGTTCAAACATTTTCAAATGGTTGTAAAAGCTTGAATATATCGATGCAGGTTTCTAACACAAATTATCATTAACAGTAAATAAATATGCAAATTCTTCCAAATATATTATTGTACAGTATGTTCTGTGCAGTAATGGAATTCATGCAGAATTTTCATGTGTGTGTACCACATTTGTAACTAAAAAAGATCACTAAAGTCCAACTTTTTTATAAATCTGGTAAAGTAGTACTTTACAGCAGTGGTTCCCAACCCCTGGGCCATGGATGAATTGGTACAGGGCCGCACAAGAAATCATTAATTATTTCCATTTTATTTATTACCTGAATCTAAACAATCTTTCATTTTGAAAAATTTTTTATTTTGAAAAATGACCTCTCAGTTACATCTTGGTCATTTAAAGTGCTTAAATTTAACCCACAAGCAACAAAATGAGTAATAAACAGACGTCTTTGGAAAGTTTCCTTGTAAAGGGGAAAAGGCCAAGTGAAGGACCCGCGAACTGCCAAGGAATGGATCCGAAACCCATTTGTCAACAAATCAGGTGAACCAGCATGTCTGTGCAAGAACAACAACTACTGGAGATCGCAAATGATGGACGTCTTTTAGGGGTAACTCACATATTGCGTTTTTTTCGCATCAAGGATGCTTTAGAATGCCATGAGCGCACCACGAGTCACATGACAGGAACTGACCGATCAGCTTCATATATATATAAATATATACATACATTTCGATAGACTAATTATCTCAGACAAACACAAAACACCCAAACATGGCAGTGTTTTTTTTATTTTCTCCATAAATAAAACTTGTATCAGAGTTCCAGCAATGTTTTGTCAGCTTGTCATCCTCTGAGAAAACGGTTGATAGTCACCTATCAATACATACACTCCATGGTAAAACTGTCAAGCGTTGACCAGTCTGTGGTGATAAAAAGGTTGGGGACCACTGCTTTACAGTATATTAAATATTAGATGTCCAATTGTAGCGTCTGCATTAAATTAACTTTCATAAGCTTTCATAAACAAAAGTGATATTGTATATTGTACACACAAAGCATGTTAAAGGCAAGTAATGTGTCTAATGTTTTAAATAATTTAAGTACATAACAGATTAATTTGTTTATAAAATACATTACTTATTCTGCCCTGTACTTTTAATAATACAAAAAAGCAGGTCATCTTACTAAATTGTATTTAATTTTTAAATAATTAATCTAATGGTTTGAAAAGTAGAGACAATATACTGTATAAAATGTATAAAATTAACTTACATTTAATAAGCATTTTGGGGTTGCCTTGTGATGCTTAAAAATATATAATTTAATGAAATATTTCCTGCTCTAAAATATGCCAGACAAAAAATGAAGTAATACTATATATTTATTGGACCTACTTGTATAATAAACGATTGTTACACTGAATGGCTTTTAATTGGGTGTTTTTTAAAAAAAAACATCCAAATATCTCCATCCATCCATTCTTTAAATCATTTGGCCTATTTAGGGTTATCCCTATTCTGGCATCATAGGCTAGTAAAAGTGTAAAAACTCTAGGTTCTACACAATCGATTTGTGTTGGGACAACATGATGGAATTAAGTTAACTTTTTAGTTTAAAATATAGCATAGTAGAACATAAAACAATTAAGTTGTGCCCCAAAACAACTCAAGAATAGTGTTGTTTCAGCTCATTTATAAAAAAGTGGTTTTTACAAACAATAAAAGGTCAATTTTTTTTGAGTGTGGATGGCCGGTCTATAACATGACTGACAAAAATATTTTATTTTAAATAAAAAACATTGGCAAGGAGGCCAGAAAGTTAATTCTGTGCCTTCAGAGTGAATGGAAAATATTGTGATGCAATAAAAGACCTTGACCTTCTCCACGAGCTCCCACAGAGCTGGTTTCCAGCATGTCAACACAGAATACAGATGCCCATGATGTCATAGGCCAGCAGATTACCTGTGCATTGCAGGATTAGCTCCAACTGCACAGCTCAGCCACAACCACTCGATCCGTCAAAGGTCAGAACACTTAATGACTCAGCTGAATGTGTGGCCAACTTCAACTGAACTTCAATTGGACCAAATGGGCCGTGCAATAGAATGCCAGCAAAAACAATGAAGCCTGACACACAGGTGCAAGATGAATCACTTCCAGAAGCAAGACTGGAGCTCGTACCAGAACTCAAGTGCTTTGCTTTGTCATCTCTCTTGTCATTCTAAACCCCTTTTCAGTGAGCACTTTGGCTAGGGATCAGCGTGCCTTAGTGCTTCCCATTTTATAGAGTACCAGACGGATAATTGTGAGGTCATCCACAAAGCAGTTCTGTGGAGAGCTAGACCTCTGGACCTGCTTGGGAGCGAGGAAACACCTGAAGCTAAGGCATGGGTTTTCCAAGGCTCTCCAGAAACAGCTTGTAAACTAGTTCCATATGACAGATTTATTTAAAGAAAATAAGGCCTTTTTGAAATAAAATGTTCCAGACACTGATGCAAACCACCTATGAAAATAAATGTAGACCAACCTGAAAAGGTCAGTCAGCTGGGATAGAAGTGCTGTGCAACCACAACTCTCTTCCAAAACGTGTTGGGTTTCCTTCCTGTCTATTGCCTACACAGAAGTGCCCTCTAAAGGCCGATTCGCACTGCAGCAACAGACCCGACACTCACCAGATCACACTACAGTATGTCACTTCTCAGACATTCCATGACCTGACACACACCAAATGAACATGCTAAATCTGTGAAAACAACCGGTGACCAACAGAAACAGATGCCAGCAGGGGAAATACACTTGATCGGACAGAACCTGATGAAAGTGTTTGCTGGTGTTAGATGGTGTCTGTCAGTATAGTGGAAACTAGCCTTAAGGAAGCAACTGAACCATCAAGAAACCTACTTAGGGGTGATTTGGAATGTTCTACACAGACAGAAAGCATCATGAGAGCACTGCACTTCACAGTATAACAAGGTTTGATTTATTAATAACATACTCAATGTGAACTGAATAGTAAGACTTTTACAGACTATCAACTTGGCACATGCTGTATTTAAGATCAAATGTTATACGTGTTGTTTTGGTTAATATGAAGAACAGTTAAAGGGATAGTTTATCCAAAAATGAAAATTTACTCATTTATTTCTGGTGGTTAAAAACTTGTATGAGTTTATTTTGTTGAACACTAAAGATGATATTTTGTAGAATGATGAAAACCTGTACCACTGACATCCATAGTAGGAAAAACCATGAAAGTCAATGGTTACAGGTTTGAAACTTTCAAATTAAATATCTTCATTTGTGATCAACAGAGAAAAAAGAAACTGAAACAGGTTCGAAACTACTAGAGTAAGTAAATAATGGGTATATTTTCATTTTTAGGGGGGTAAACTATACATTCAATACATATAAAATATATTGCCAATTTTACTTTATTAGTTCTAACAAGTTATGTGTTTGATAGCAAACAAATTTGTAAAGTATTACCATTATTGCAGTGTCTTCCCACCACCTCCATCTCGGATATGTTTTTGCTTAACTATTCCATTTTCCAGGAATGTCCACAACTGTCTGTAGATTCTAAATAAACTCATTATAAGAATAAACTTATTATTAGAAACTCTAATCATTTCAGGCATTAAATGAAATATTTAATGTCTATGATATCAATTTCTGACTGGAAATTACATTAAAATATTTACATACAAAATTATCACCAAATGCAGCTTTCAGATGCTTTAATTTAGCTCAACCATCACGAAATGCAATGCAAAGGATTGTAGGATATCAAAGGCTGCAAAGGATGTATCTATGCTGCCTGAAAAAATCAATTAGATGAAGGTATCTCAGGAGACAGAAAGTGAAGCTGGATTAGGACTCGGACGTGCCTTGATGGTTTCAAACCTTTTTTATGATTCTGTAGTTTTTTTTGGAAAGCTGAAAATGATTCTGGCTGATTAGAATGATTTGTCATTAATTGATTGATTGATTTAAATAGAGATTATGATTTATTTATTATTATTGTACATCATAAAGCTCAGTTTGAATGGATGATTCAGTGACTCATAAACTTGTTTTATTGCTTGTTGATCAGCATTTTGAAAGAATGTCTGCTTGTTACCACCTAATGGCATAACAATGTAATTTACACAGCCATCATTTAAAGCATTATTTGATTTACTCCATTTTGGCTGACTGCTGTACAGTAGACATCAATGCTTATATATTGCATGATCCCAGTACTTGAAAAAGTGTAAACAAACAACAATATGGTGTGGTTGAAAAAAGAAAACCGATAAAACTATAATAACTATATATATATATATATATATTATTAAAGTCTGTCTATTTAGAACAGTGCACATGTTTTAATAATTGATTATGGTTTATATTACTTTTGTGTGTGTCTATGTGTTGTGATAAGTAGGGCAGGACGATTTGGCCTAAAATCAAAATCTTGATTAATCGAACATTTTAACTCAATTACAATTAATGAACGATTCCTTTATTTATCTACTTTTTATTTTTTTTGTCTTCTCCGCACCACCTACACTCATCAACGGTACCAAGCTGACCAATCACAGAGCTTACGATATGCATCGTCACAACGTGTATAGGCATGGGCCGGTATAAGATTCTGACGGTATGATAACCTTCGATAAAAATATCACGGTTTCACGGTATTACGGTATTGTGATTACTGCTCTAAAATATATTCTTTTTAAACGTCTGTGTAAAAAACTAAAAGTTTTTTCCCCTTTGAACACAATACATTTTATTTAGAGAAACATTTATAATATTTTGGAGCAGTTAACGTGCCAGGCCAAATAATGAAAATGAATCATTGACGTCTGCTGTCTTCATTAGTTTCAAAAACACAGATTTATGTACAATTTAAAATGGCATCTTTGGATATCTTTTCTGCTGGAGATGCTGTTGTTAAAAAAATGTAAAAAAAAAAAAAAATCTTACATTTACCTTAGGAACGGTATTAGAGAAAATTTTGGCGGTATGAAAACCTTGACTTTTTCAAACCGCGGTATACCTTGAAAACGGCTATCGTCCCATGCCTAAACGTGTATTTACATTTTTTGAGAGGTCAGCGTCGACATCAGTGAGGATTATACGATTATAGGTTCTGAATGTCGATTTCAATTACTTTTCGATTAATCACCCAGCCGTAGTGATAAGTATGTTTTTGTAACTTTGTCCTTTGCTGCCTGTCTTGACCAGGACTCTCTGGTAGAAGAGATGTTGTATCTCAACTGAACTTTCCTGGTTAAACAAGTAAATAATTTTAAATACATTAAAAATATACTATAACTATACAAGTTTTATAACTTATACCTGCACATGATGACAACTGCTAAACTGGTCAAATGCAGATTTTAATGTAGCACTACGATCAACCTTTTTAATAAATCTTAATAAAGATGTTTGACTCAAGATCACAATCTGTTAATGAATAACTGTGCAATTTAATGCCATTCTTGTTCAGTCTCCTGTATTTATTTTTAAAAATGAATTTGTCTGTGAAACAACTGTCTAAATCAGTGTTGTCTACTTGTGCACAAACCAAACAATGTAAAAGTTCAAAGAACATATGCTTTGAACCATACCAAGATTGCTGCATACTGTGCTAATGATAAAATTTGCATTATGCACACAGTTTGCATGCATATATGAAAAAACTAAGGAATACAGCAAGCTTAAGAAGGCATAACAATTAAGTTGATTTCCATTTTAAACACATCTATCATGCTGCATTCATAAGCAGCATGCTACTGTAGGTTTTGAGCAATGATATCTGCCCTTTCTTTTGAGTCGCACAAAAGCATTTCGCCTATTTAGAGTACGGCAGATCAGCATTCCCTTTGCATGACTGAGGTCATTTAAACAATCACTGTTTGGGCCAATATTGACTTTCCTCCAATACCAGGTAAAAATCACAGTTGGACAATAAGCCGGCACAGCATGCCTAGATATAATCTCATTTAATTAGGCTCTGGGGGCGTCCTCCCGATTTCATTACGAAAGGATAGTGCTTAACCTGCTTTTTGGGGCACGCCGGGCTCTCTTAAAGGGGGGGAAACATTTCCAGCAACCTTGAACTGTTTGTAATAGCCGATAAATATCTGAAGGGAGAGTCACCGGTAAGATAAAAGAGGGTTTGATATAATGAAGTGTGGTTTGGGTATACTACTTTTCAGTGATGCCTTTCCATCTGCCTGCACTGGTGCTGTAAACTCTTGGCTGTGATACGCTAGATTAGATGGCAAACAATGATTAAAGTTTCACCAAACAGACTGTGGAACGAATGGTTTCACTAAGCTTTCTAAGTCACAACCACGCTGATGACTCCACTGCATTGTTTTGTAAAATAGGGATAAGCGAAAGAGCAGTGATGATATTAAGCATATATCATATGATGGAGGTATGAATGGAGGCATTTAGCAGGGGAACACAAGCCTCGGAGTACCACTATTCAGATAATCTCCTCGCAGGGCACCATGACATTTACATTCATCTGATATGATGAATATGCAGCTTTTGAAAATGGCACTTTCTCTCTTCGAACACACCTCAAGACACACAGAGGATCCAGTGCATGTGTGCTCAGTACTCTGCATGAATTATTCATTAAAATCACATAGAAAATTATAAATAATAATAAAAAATCCAATTAGTTTTCGGAGATAGACATTTTCCCACTGCAATAAATGATAGTATAAGAATTATCGGACATTTAAGAGGTGCTGGGTGCTTCAAGACTTGCAGCCAAGTTGAATTTATGTTGCCATAAATAAAAAGCATAGTGACGTATAAAGAGGACAGTCTTGCAGAATTATGTTTAGGGTCAAAAGTAGATTATTTACGATGGTAAAGAGTAACAAAACACACTTAATGGTTAAAAACGGCTTTTAAAGCATTTGGAGTGGATGTCTTGCACAGCAGGGTCAAATTACATAAAACTTGGAAGTGGTTTCCTTCTTGGTTTACAAATGCTGTTTTTGCTTATACTGTAAAACACAGTCTTGCAATAACTGCCTAGCTGAACTATATTGTCTATGCATTCAAATACAATGCTTGAGAGATGAAAAAGAGATTGTATTTTCGCCTTGAGTATTGGGAGCACAAGAGGAAAACAATCTTGACAGATTTGTCTGTGCTACAAGCTGACAATCTTTGCTTCATCTCAATCCGACGGCAAACTGGGAATTGCTTCAAGTGAACAAAACCTCTGCAACTAGTTCAAGACTCATTGATCCCCACATCAAAATTCATTAAATATCTGCCCTTATTGATTTAGATTTCTCTGACAGTGTCACTCACGATTGCTACTCTTCAGCCAAAAGCTTATGTTATGCAAGTCATATGAGAAAGACTTTGTGAAGTAGAAGAAAAGTTGAATCATTCGCAACTTGAAGACAGCATCGGTTAGAAGTTGTCAGAACTTCATGATATACAAGTATTACAGGATGACTGTTTAAGAATTAAAATCTGCACAATTAGCAAAGATCATCCAAGACAAGGCCACACCATGACTTCAACATAGTTCAGCACAGTTTCACCAAATATGAGCAATAATTAAAGAGTTTAGATGCAAAAACCTCTAAATGCCATCTGAATTTTTCCTCTAAAATCAGTATTTTTAATCAGGCTCCATGTGTGTATGTTCAGTAATATTACTTTTATGGTAAAGAATAAGTCCTTTTCCTGGTCTTTAAAGTGAAATACCTCAACATAAACAAAGGAGGCTGGGAAAAACGTTCATTTTCGATAAAAATTTCAGACGGCACTTAGGTTTTTGCATTTGAACTTTTCAATAAAAAAAAATAAAAACTTACAAACGCTAAAGACTATCAGGTTTCATTAGCATAATGCAACATAAATCATCACAATTGTGAGGAACATAACTTGTTTAATTATGCACGATATTCTGCAAAATCATAAATAAACTCACACTACGATAAACAATCTTCAATCTATATTTCACAGTTTAAATACTCCAACTAGTATTTTAATTGCTACAACAATACGTGCTATCTTTTTATATATTTTTTTAATTCTACAATACAGTACAGTAGGCTATCTTATAAGTCAACCCATCTCTCTGTCTAAACAAATTACAATATTCTACTTGCCTAAATGACTATTCTACTAAATGAATATGAGGGCTTGAGCTCTCCGTGCATCGTATCAATACTCTTTCAGTCCTATCCAAGCTCATCACTAGTGCACTACCCACTAAGTATGAAGTATTCACTACCAAGGAACTGAATTCCAGCATAGACTACCACAATACGCGACTGAAACATTCCAATCTCAGGATATTGATATGTCCCAATTCAATCCGAAGCAACATTTCGGGAAAAACGCACGCATCGCATCTGAAACGTGCAGCGATGTGAAGCGCGTGGCGTGATCCGCTGTCAGATTCAGGATGCTCCGCGAGCGCAAGTTTCATTGTGGAGCAGCTGCTGCGTCTGTCTTACCTTGCTCTGAATCAGCGTCCCTCAGTGTCTGAACATTTGAGAATATATCCCCGAATCCCAATATGACGAGTAAGGTGAGGATATATTCGGACATCGTTGCTGAGTGAGGGCGAAGGCCACCGCACTTCTGTTACTGAAGTCCGATTCCAGCCCTCCGGTAGAGCGCCGTTATTCAGGAATGACAAGTGAAATTTGTCTGCAGAGCGAACCGACCCTCCTTCACTCCTAGCATTCAGATGGATTTCGAGGCGCGCGCACACATGAGCTTGCAGGCGACAGTGAGAGTGTGTGTGTGTGTGAGAGAGAGAGAGAGAGAGAGAGAGAGAGAGAGAGAGAGAGAGAGAGAGAGAGAGAGAGAGAGAGGGTGGGTGTGCGGATAGATGGGGACAATAACGCACTGTGAGCTTGACTTTGATCGGTTTCCAGACACCTGACGTAGCGCAAGGGAAACAGGGGATCGTAACATGGGGAATGCGCTAATTAAGCACAAAACTTACAATTTACAAATTTGTTTGGACGTTTGTGGCATCAAATTCAGTGGTTGAGATGTAACCTACCTCATAACAGTTAACAGTGAAGAGTGCTCGAATTGTTCAGTAAATAAACAGAGGCTACTTTTAGATATTTTCACTAATAGGTCTCGGTTCAGTTGGATCTGTTGAGATTCCTCTCTCGGAAGGTCAAACCGCACATACTGTTACACCTGAAGATGTTTTTAACAAAGCAAAGCAAATATCCAAACTAACCTTATAGGGATGTTATGTTTTGTCGTCCTAATAGTGGATACGTTGATATTCCTTTTAGGTTGACGAGTGTCTACACGTTGCTGTCACGTTTAAAGGTGTTTACTACTTCAAAACCTTTTGACTCTTGACCTCTTTTAGGTTTTAATAAATACTCTATAAACCGCCCCCTGCTGATAAGGAGTGTTAAAGGAATAGTTCACCCAAATATGAAAAATCTGTCATCATTTAGCCTACTCACCCTTAATGGACTATATGCATAATAGCTTTGTTTTTCAGCCAATGATGAACTTTCGGAGCTTTACGTGACTATTTTCAATTTCATAGGGTTCCTTTTACAGCATCGATGTTGTAATGTAATTCAAATATAATCAGTTAAATAGACTTAAGCGACGGTTCATTCTGCTGTGGCGACCCCGGATTAATAAAGGGACTAAGCCGAAAAGAAAATTAATGAATGAATAAATAGACTTAAGCATTCATTTGGTTGTTAAAGCGTAAAAAAGAGGCAAAAGACTGTTTAAATGCAGGTGCCATCATTAGCAACAGGCTAACACAAAAACTCTGAAAAAATACTGGGGTAAATTAATTTCTATATTTTAAAGACATGGCATGGAAAAATATAATTTAATGCAGTACTTCTTGTTTGGTCTGAACTTCTTGTTCTTGTTTGGTCTAATACCAACTTTATTTCGTATCTCAGCCAGGCAGTGAAGATCGCTGTTTTTTTTTTTTTAAGAAATCAGATCTTAAATGCGGCGATTTTGTATATGGGATGACAATTAACCAGATGCCCTGGGGCTGGCTGACTGAAATTAAAAGCCTTTCCGCATATACCCCATTGACTTGTAAACCAAACTGAGTTGAACACAAACTGTTGAACACAAAAGAATATATTTTGAAAAATTCTGGGGGAAAAAACCTGTAACCATTGACTTCTATAGTATTTATTTTTCATACTATGGATGCCAGTGGTTACAGGTTTCCAACACTCTTCAGAATATCTTGTTATGTGCTCAACTCAAACTGGTTTGAAACATGTCAAGGGTAAGTAAATGATGATTTTTTTTTCATTTTTTGGTTGAACTATCCCTTTAAATCTCCATCAAACTTCAAAAGCTGCATGGATTTACAGGAATTTGACATTCATAGAGGTTATGAAATTCTGATAATATATATAGTTTAAAGAATATTACAATATTAATGTACATGTAGGGTACTTTGAAACCCCCTCACCCTCTTGATTTGACTTCTTCAGGTGGTTTTATGGTGCCTTCACATGCTGTGTGGATTATGATAAATACAAGCTTTCTAGTCAGAAATTGGACATAAATGGTCTCTCAAGTCATATTACTGGGAAACTCAAAAATAATTGTGATACCCGAGGTGGCAAACCTCAAGGTGAATAAATGTCAAATGATTGCTGCTGTGACTGGTAATCATTTACTATTTTTGGTATTGGTAGTGCTATTATTTACAATTTTACTGCTAAAAAGTCAACAAGAGCTTCATTTCCGTGACAATTACATTTCCAATTATCTGTTTAAAGCATAATTTGTCTTTTAAACAATAAAATTAGCATGTATTTCACTAAAACTCCAAAAGGATTTGAGGATGTTACTATTGTCAACATATGGGAGGCTACCTTATTCAAAATTAAACATATTAGATATATTTTGCTTTGATAAGATTCTTTCAAAATTTAATATTTAACCAATAATAATAAATAAAAAGAAGAAGAAATATTTATAAATATTTATCTAAGAGTCAACCTGTTGCCCTTGATTCCTATTTGTTAAGAAAGCAACTGAATACAGCAAGCTTCATGCAGGTAAGAGGACATTTCCAGCATTATTATTTAAAGAGGTAAATTCATCAATAAAACACCCACTGCTGTTAAAATTAAATGAAATAGGGGCCAAAAGTTGCTCAAAACTGACATTTACATTTTTTTTGTTGTAAGTTACTGTTATGTTTGAACCTGTATATATTTGTTATAGGAATATGGAGGCTATAACTTCAAACTAACTGTTTGATGTGGCTTTTTATTGATGTGGCATTTACATGTATTGCAATTGCAGAAATAACTGTATATATGATATAATGAGGGGCGATACGGTGGCTCAGTGGTTAGCAATGTCGCCTCACAGCAAGAAAGTTGCTGGTTCGAGTCCTGGCTGAGCCAGTTGGCATTTCTGTGTAGAGTTTGCATGTTCTTTTCCAGTTTCGCGTGAGTTTGCTCCGGTTTCCCCCACAGTTCAAAAACATGCGCTATAGTTGAATTTAATAAACTAAATTGGCCATAGTGTACTGTATGTGTGTGAAAGAGTTTGTATGGATGTTTCCGAGTACTGGGTTGCTGCTCGAAGGGCATCCGCTGTGGAAAACATATCCTGGATAAGTTGGCGATTCATTCCACTGTGGTAACCCCAGATGAATAAAGTTACTAAGCCAAAGGAAAATGAATGAATGATATAATGAGTTTTTTTGTGTGTACAATTCTGTCGCGACTTAAAAGATTAAAGTAACATTTTTAAATTGCTAACCTTTTGATTTACACTTGAGGTACAACTGCATCCATATTATGAAATGATGAATGAAATACATGAAAATAAATGATCATTCTGGTTATTGAATCTAAATTATTTTCACAAAAATGCATGATTGACCAGAGCAATCAATAAAAAATGTTTAAGGTCACTGAAACTGCATATTAAAGGGCTGCCCTTTAACACTACTAACGTATTTACACAAGCTCTCCAGTGTAGGCCTACACCAAGAATAATAGCCCAAGGCAATCGACTTCACACTGGATCCCTGTACTGTGCTCACAGAAGATAAAAAATGTAGAAAAAAGGATATTCTGCTGATAAACATTCTCTCTAAATAAGAAGGAATTAGTCTGTGTATCTTCCAATGTAACATTTTAAAACATGTATTAAATTTGTACATGGGTCAAAGAGGAATGCCCTGTTTTGATCCAAAATAAAGTTGCAAAAGTAATTTTATAAAAAGCATATTAAATGCAAGTGTCTAGTTTTTTTTTATTGTTGTTGTTTTATTTTTATTATTGTATGTGTAAAAATGTACAAAATGGGTGAAATAAAGTTATAGATATAAAGTTATAAAAATAAAGAAAAAAATAAATATACTTCAGTTCTGACTGTGTGTGTGTAAGTGTTTCTGTGAATTAAGATTTGCTTACAGATAAGTAACATCTAGTGGTTTTAAAGACAGTGGCAAAATTTCACATAAATTGCTATTTAAAGTACAATATTAAAATGTCAGAAAATCATTCTTGTTTTAAATACTACTACTACTACTATTAATAATAATAATAATAATACTTATGATTTATTTATTTAGTTTATACATTTTTGTATTTGTAAATCTTTTTAGACTTTACAGGATAAAATATGGACAAACTCAATTATTATTATTTTTAAATAAACACTAACTTTAAAGGGCACCTATTTGACCCCTTTTACAAGATGTAAGATAAGCCTTTGATGTGTCCAGAATGTGTCTGTAAAGTTTCAGCTCAAAATACCCATCATTATTTATTATATAATGTAGAATCTGCCCATTTTGGTGTCTGAGTATACCAGGTGAGTATACCATCACTCTAACCCGCCTAGTTAACCTAATTAACCTAGTTAAGTCTTTAAATGTCACTTTAAGCTGTATAGAAGTGTCTTGAAAAATATCTAGCAAAATATTATTTACTGTCATCATGACAAAGATAAAACAAATCAGTTATTAGAAATAAGTTATTAAAACTAGTATGTTTAGAAATGTGTTGAAAAAATCTTCTCTCCGTTAAACAGAAATTGGGGAAAAAAATAAACAGCGTGGCTAATAAATCAGGGGGGCTAATAGATCCGATTTCAACTGTATATATATTATTATTATTTTATTTTTATTTTTTTTTTTGTGAGTGAGAAAAGCACATGCATTGCTACACTAAGAAATGCTGGGTTATTTCAGCTTAAATGTTGATCAAATATGGCCAAACCCAACGTTAAAGTGGGCTGAAAAATATATTTTAAATAAATAAAACTAAATAAAATTTAACCCAGTGTTTGCATTTGTCTACAGTTCACCCATAAACTTCCCATCATCTTTTACAATGCAGAAAACATGCCTTCCTTCAAATTGCATCCAAACATGCAGTGACTGTGTGAATGCTGAAAGAGTGTTTGGTATGTCTGTTGTGTGAAGATGCTGCAGACGTCTATTGAAGTGAAGCCTGTGTTTTGAGCACACAGAAAGCGAGGTCGTCCACAAACTGCCCACACACTCTCAGCCCGTGGCTTCGCTCCAGGGAAAGCAGCGATGACCCCCTCCCCAATCACCCGCCCCCCCTCCAAAGCAAGCAGTTCGGAGGCTTTCAGGATGAAACTTCCTTTATGCGCAGCACTCATTTCTTCTTCAGCATAGTCACAGCTGCGTTTGGCAAAAGCCTTTCATATCCACTTACATTCATTCTCCGCTGCTACAAACTCTATACCTATATACTCATGCATCCGTCTGGAGATGAATAACCCAGATAGCAAGTAAACATCTTAAATTCTGAATATCTGCATCAGATGTGTAGAAATGAAGATGGCCTTGCATTGCTGAAATTTTTTTTTTGATAAATCAGGCTTGAAAAAATAAAGGTTTTGTAATTGAGTTAGTTCATTTATTTAAAGAACTTGTGGTTGACACAGGTTAAGATGTCATTTCATATTTAATTTATTGATTTTTTTTAATGTAAGGATGTTGATGATGATAATATTAATCTAAACAAAGCAAGTTGTTCACTTTTTTAACTGCTCATTTTATATATTGCTTCTAGTGTTGGAAAATGAAAAATCTTTGGAAATGATAATATTGATAAAAAATGTATTTATTGAAATAGAAAATTGCTAATAATAAGAAATGTTGCCTGGGCAGTAATTTATTTAGTTTCTATTATTTTATTCAATTCATCTTTATTTCTATAGCGCTTTTATAGTTTAGATTGTGTCAAAGCAGCTTAACATAGAAGTTCTAGTAAATTGAAACCGTGTCAGTCCAGTTTTCAGAGTTCAGTTTAGTTCAGTTCAGTGTGGTTTAATTTTCACTGTTGAAAGTCCAAACACTGAAGAGCAAATCTATCGATGCGC